>RSEF01000002.1:128692921-128726323 GCA_003993805.1 Himantopus leucocephalus | reverse complement strand
TATATGAATCTGCAATGTTAAAAGCCATGCAAAACTATTTACTGTGAATAGTGCTGTGAACAAACTTAGGCTTTGACCCTGCAAATAGCCTTACTAAAGCAAAGACACTGTTTCTTAGTGCATTAATGCTCCTATACATTGTATGGACTATTATGTCCATTTGCAATAAGATTGGATCTTACTGCTTCAGCCTGTCATTCTTGTGTTCTCTGTTTCATTTTGAGTTTGCAACAATTTTCTGCTTATTTTAGAATAACCAGCCAACATAATAAATGTGATTTACTAGTTCTTATTAATTTACAGGGAGATTATCTTTTAAACACGCAGCTAAAATAAAAAGCTAAATTAGCTGCAGATTATTCTTTATAAACCTGTCTCATGTTTTTTATAGTAAAAATGGACACAATTGTGAATGTCATAGACCTGTAACCTCCAGTTTACAGGTCTAGTTCCACAGGCTACGGGATGACTAGAAAATACGAATGTCTGGTAAGGGAATTAAATATGATTATTGATGAACTGAATTTATTTTTTTTTTTTTTTATGGCTAGATGAAATAATCCCTGAACGGTGAAGGAATTGTTAAAAGGAAGCTGTGCCCACCAGGGGGCGCTGGCGTTTTTCTTTATGGGTTGTTTAATCTGAATGGAGGTTAGATTTAATCAATTTAAAAGGCAAAGTGCTTAACGTTGTAGCAAAAAAAAAAAAGGCCATATGTACAAGAAAACGGGGAAAAAACGGTGTACTGTAAACCTGTGGTATTTATCTTTTCAAAGGTTAGAAAAATAAAATAGGTGCTTTATTCTAGTAGGAGATGTATGCAAATTCACACTGAATACTGCGTGTAACTGCAAGAATTGATACGCAATTTTTAACTAATGTTCTGCAGCTCACTGTTTTAAGCTCTGACAAAATCTTTTTTGGGACTTTTTGCAATGAACATGAATTTTAAACCTGTGATTGTAGATAAGTGTACATCATTTAGAAGAAACATGCAGAAGAAATGAGAAACAGATTTACTTTTTCTCCTTGAAATTAAGAAGTAACATTTTAATATGAGGAAGAAAATATCTTATTCTTCTGTATAATCAAGAAATGCTGTAATGTGCAGCAAAAAATTATAGCCTGTGTTATGGTGGCTATCTTTGAAACTGCCCAGGTTTGTCTATTTTAACGAAATGTGTTTCTTTGTGCCAAATTTTCGAAGTCTAGGTCAGTGATCCTGTAAGCCCGTCGCATGACTCATCTAATCCTACGAATTGTGAATATCTGGCTTATGTCATCTTGATTAATGTAGAAGCAAGTAAACTCAGAGAGAAACACTTGTCAAAATGTAGCAGAATCATACCAACAATTGTTGATATGCTACCTACTTATATTTGTAATTTATGCCAAATTTTGTAAATCTAATGGCAAAGCAGTCACTTAAGCATAGGGAAAGGAATAAATGCATAGGGAAGAGAAGAAATGCTGATATTCAGCTAAGGATGACGAGTTTAAATTTTTGCAAGAATGAACTTTGTTGTTGTTGTGATGCATTTGAACTTAATTTAATTTTATAGCGTTTGTAATTAACTTAGCACGTACTTCATGCTAGACTTAACAATTGTGACATTTAGGTAGTGCTGGAAAAAGATTTACAGACCAAATTACTGAAATGGTAAATGATGCAACATATGCTTAATCGAACATATATTAGTATGTAATAAAAAACTACACTTAATTCTATCAGAATAAATGAACTAATTTGGGTGGGACAAAGGACATGTGAAACACAAAATAGTCGTCAAAATGATCATTTTCACTTCATTCTTCTATCACAAAATTTATTGAATTCATCCCTGTTTAGTGACAGTGATTATGAAATTGTTTTCCTGGGTATGAAATTGATATTATTTCTATAAAATGTTTATCACAGAATAAGGTTTAAAAATAGTTTCTGTGTAGAGACCAGAAAAATAAACTCTTTAAAGAAAATGTAAATGTATAGAAATTTAAAAATTGTCTCAGTATCTCCAACTTCAGCTGTTTAGAATTCTAACCAATTTGCTACTTTCTCANCGTATAGAAATTTAAAAATTGGTTCAGTATCTCCAACTTCAGCTGTTTAGAATTCTAACCAATTTGATACTTTCTCATGAAAATGAAATGGTTTTTGTCAGTACCAGAATTTCTGCTCAACTGATGTGTTCAAAAGACATACTGCATTGGATTAATGGGGCAGTTAGGTTTTATTTTATTTTTTTAATTTTGATTAAAAACAGTGATGTATGTGCAACTGTTGCGATTAACTTATGAAGTGTATGNGAAAGACATACTGCATTGGATTAATGGGGCAGTTAGATTTTATTTTATTTTTTTTAATTTTGATTAAAAATAGTGATGTATGTGCAACTGTTGCGATTAACTTATGAAGTGTATGTTGATCACTGTAAAAACTAAGAAGTTAATGATACACAGCTGCTGTCAAACCTCTCCTACTAAAAAGATTGTGCAATTTATTTTCTTCTAAGCTGTAGGTGGAATGAGTTTAAAGGGCTTCCATCTCTTTGGCAAAGCAAATTTTTCATTGTTTATGTATTGCTTTCTCTTTTCAGACTTTACTTCATACTTCTAGTTTGTAGCACACCTGGTCCTTTGTTAGAATCATGTGGAAAAATTGAATTTTAAATGGTTCTAATCCTGCCACTATTTTTCTAGTGAGTTGTTTAAGGTGTGACTATTTTAGCTTCTGGATATTTTTGTTGTTTGATTTGTTTATACAGAAGCCTATCTTAAATAATTGGCTGAGTTAGTTTAGTCTGTTGGAAAAAGGTAGTATTCAGAGAACTTGTGGTTTAAATGAAAAAAATCTAATGCTTCCCTTTATCTTATAAGAGTAAAAATGGTTTCATTCGCAAATTATTTTGTAAAAGGAAATGTGGCATTGAGATACAATCACCTATTTTTAAGGGGATCTTTCTACAAAATGTTAATAAAAGCTTTTGACCTATGGATTTGAAAGGCTCAACAGCCTTTAATGTAAAAGCCACTGCTGATAGATTGTTTTAGTGTGTGTGATCACTTCCTCATGGAAGATTAGAGGAAAGAACAAGTGAATACTATTCAAAAGATGCTTTTAATTAATACCTATTTCTAGAGCACAAGCATTGCCCATCTTCCCTTCAATGAGATTATATGTGATAATCTAAGGTGTTCATTATGAGCAGGTGCAAGCTTGCACAGAAAATACTACTGAAAACCATCAGTAGCTTGACTTGATACTTTGCTGTAGAGAATGAAGTATTTATCTGAATCTGTTGCTGCAATTCAATTGTAATTCCTTGAAGAGTGCAGAAGGGAGAATAGTGTGAATTATTTTGTCAGGGCATGCCATATATTAACTGAAGTGAGTTGGAATAAACAAGAAAAGAATGCAAGAGAAAAGAAAAGCATAATTAGAGCTTAACAGGCAAAAAGTAAAGTGCATATATTCAGAATTTCATTTGTTACAAAACTACACCTGCAGGTGTACCTTAAGGAGCAATAACCCTGTGATCTCTACCATTAGTAAGTGGGTTATCAAACATATAACAAAAGTATGTATATAAGTAAAACAGCAGGACATATAATCAGAAATTCAGAAATGCTAAGCGTAGGGTTCTGTTGCATATGTTATTTGAACTTCTTGTGCATATGTGTTACGAGGTAATTTTTAGATCTATGATTAAATTTTTCTTGTTTTCCATGCCCATTTCCAACTAAGCCCCTCCTTCGCTTTTCTCTCCATTTTAATTGCACTTCATCTTTTCTTATTTCTGTGCTGACTGCCAGGCATGGTCTCCGTTCTGGTGCCTGAACATGCTGGACATGCCTGAACATGCTAGAACAATGCTGACAAGTATCCAATTTGGTTTATTGTCCAATACTAGAGCCTTTGGGAAGAATATATTATGTAGAGATGGAATATTCACCAGATAGTATAACAATGTCCATATTCCCATATTTTTGACAGGATGAGATGTTAACGTTAAGAGCTTTTACTAACTCTGGACACTTTAGAAACACTTGCAAGGAGGCCACATTGGCTGGGTTTTCCATAGAATTGTCAGTAAGATGCCTGATAGCAATGAAGTTCTCATGACTTGCCACAAAATTTTGAATTCCTGCTTCAATGTCTGAAATCTAAGAACTCTTTTGTAAAATAGGTACTTAATTTTCTTAGCATGGGCAAATATACTTTTCCGTTCCTGGCCCTTAGAAATCAATCAAACAATTTAATTCAATAAATTAAAAAAAAAAAACCCAAACCCAAACCTTTTGAGGGGTACAAGAAGTAAGGAAAAAATGAGCTGAAATTGCATTTTTTAATTAAAATTATAAGAAACTGAAAAAATAATTGTACACTGGAAATTGGTCAATGTTTAAAGCTGAACTGATCACAAATGTCTCTATTTTAAACAACTTTTTCAAGGAGATGACTGGAGTGATAATCTGGAGATCATTCATTTTCTGAAATAATCTGCAGAATCATAGTCTCTATTGTTGAGAAAATATATGTCAGTTTTTCTGTCTGAAGTTCAGTATATTTGGATGAATGACCTCAAGTAATCTCCATCAGAATAGTCTGTAATGCACATATACATATATATGTTCGTATATATGTGTGTATATACATATATCATCTTTTCTGTGACTACAAGATTTTGCTGTTCTGTATTACTGACGATATTCCTGAGACATTGCCATGAAGGGGAGGATTGCTCTAAGATTTTAAATTTGAAGGCAGGAATTACAGTTTAAGAATGAATGTTGCAGCATTCTTGTAGTTTGTTGCCAATAAAAGGATAGGGCATTTCCTGTGACAAGTAGTTACATCTTTCTTCTGTGTTGCCCTCTACCCTGGGGATCGCTGAAAGTGGCAGATTATTTTTTCAATGCGCTCTAGTTTTGAAATTGTATGGCTATTTAGACATGCCTTAAAGAAGAAGTGTGAATATTAGATTGGACCGAATAGCAGACGTTTGAGTTATTTTTTAAAAAATGTTTTGTTCCACATAGAATTGAAACAGGAATTTTAATATTTGCTCTTTGTCTGAAAATGCCCAGTTCCCCTGCTGCAGGCGGGTGAAATTGACATCCTTGTCAGGTTCCCTGCTAATAGGAGCTGTGAAATTGCCAAGAATGGCGATTTCACAGAGGAGCCACCTGGGACCGGCACAGGGCTGTGGCTCAGGGCTGGCCCCTGTGTGGATTGTGCAATTACAGAGCTGGGCCACCTATCTCAGAACTGACCGGCATGGTGGATGCCCAAACTCTGCAGTTAGGAGGCGGTTGTAATGGCATTTTGACTTAAGTGTGCAGCATGTAAACCCGATCTTTGGTTAGAGCTAGAGCTTCTTTAAACTGCAGGCTTCCAGCTCCTTGCAGTGTCCAAGGAGCTCTGAAACTCCCTGTGCTCTGAGAGGCAGATGCTGACTGGTGCCTGGTAGGCTTTCTCAGGCTTCTGTGGCAGCAACAAGCAGGTTCCAACATCACTGTCTCGCAGACAGACCTACCAAAATGATTGCTGCTGGGTAGGAAAGCTGGAGTAAATCTGTTCCGGATTGTGTAGGAGTATAGGAAACCTGGTATTTTTGGAATGAAATATGTTTAAGCTTAATGACACAATACTTTTGCATATAGCTGAAAGGATTAACGTGGTTGCCTGAACATCAGTCATCCACTGTTAGTGTGAAGGCATTTATCACTGAAATACTTTTGGTGACATTCAACTAGAAAAGATACTAACACGAAATGTGTGAAATAAAGAACACGTAATACCAAAGTTATCTTTTCATTATCAGCTCAGAATTGCTTTTTGTAAAAGAAGGGGTGAGAATCTGGAATATTGTTGGTGATCGTCAAACCACATTTCTGTTTTCGATGGTCCAGAACGGTTGCTCAGTTCTGAAAAGCTTACACTCTTTTTACCTCTAGAGAGTCATTCCTTAACTAAGAGTACAGCAAATACTTGGGTCTGTGGTTTTACATATTTTAATAGGATGGGCCCTCGGCTATTGTCCTTTTGCATGTTCAGTTAACAAAACCAGCTGAAATTTAGATAGAGAATAAACAGTGCATGTACCCCCCAGGCATTGCATTGTTCCTTAGAGGCAGTCTGCCCAATACAAAATAAATGGGTCTTGGCTGTGAAATAGATAATGTTTTCTTGGTGTAATCAGGCTGCATCAAAGGGGAAGCTGCCAGGATTTACAAAACCATTTAATGCAAGGAAAGGGTTCGTCTGGCAGAATTGCGAATGCAAGGCAAAACCACATTTCTTTACTTGCATCTTTGCCACAGAATTAAATTTCAGAAAGTTTGTAACTGTAATTTAGACTTCGACTCTTAGTGGTGTAACATCACATTTATGCAGTATTTTGTCACCTGTATGTGAAGATGAGTTATGACTCTGATATAGCAGTACTCAGGAGCTTGTAAGCATCTTCAGTGTCTCATTGGGAACAGATAGTCAGTTAAGTTCTGTTTTCTTCCTTGTTAAGCTCCTCTGACCTACACATGTTATCAGCATACATTAGAACACTTCTGTTGCACCCTGCCATTCCAAGAATTGTCAAGAATTATAAATACGTTAATATTTTCTTGTATGTTACTAACATCAGTTTTGCAACATGAAAAATTACAGGTTGGTTTGTCAGCTGGTATGTAATGTCCCACTGTCATTAACTCCCGCTGAATATCCCTTTTTTTAAAGTAAATGCTTATTTTAAATTAAAACTAAAAAAAAATTTGAATTGTTTAGAAAATTTGTTTCAAGTAGTATGACTCACTTAAAAAATTGGTATTTAAATTTTTCTATGAGTTTACCTATGCAGTTTGATTAATTTTTATTTAGCTAGTTATTAGGTCCGGTTTTGAGAAAGAAGACATCAGAGAGGTTTCTGTATAAATATTTCACAGCTTCTTACAAGAAATGGATGGTTAGGATGTGAGCTATAACACTACTTCTGTGGTTAATATTGGACTCAAACACTGAATGCTTAATCATTGCTTTCTCTTTTCTCTCCATATTCAGTAAACCAACCATTTTAGCAGGCAGGATTTTTACCCCTTTATTAAAGGTGGGCGTGCATAGTGATGTCAAGTTTATTTTTCTCCCTAGAAAGCTATAAAAAGGGGACTGTTCTAGTGATTATGCTTAAGTGCAGCTGTCTTTTCCTTTTTTGTGTATGTAATTATGGTTCTATGAAGGTGTCGGCAAAATATTGGCTAAGGAGTGCCAGCAGGTATGACTTGGACTTTCACAAAAAAAACTTTTGTCAGAGCCTCTCATAAGTGGATACTAAAGAAAGAGTATTTGCAAGATGAGAACTAAAGTGCTGTCATGGATTAAAGGCTGCCCATGTGACAAAATAATAGTAATGAATAAATACATGATACTTCTAATATTTTAGCAATCCAGTAGCAGTGGAGTACCTCTGTTAGAATGTTATAGTTTAATATATTATTATTCTCCACTGGGAGGTAAGTGATAAGTAAAATTGTATTTACAACATTACACAAAAATAGCCAAGATGGTCAAGACCAGAAACAAGTGAAGAATGTTGTAAAAATTAATGACATGACAGCAGGTGAATTTTGTGGTTCAGAAATGTCAGGGAACATATGAGAAATGATGATTTGAACTACAGCTACAATTTTTAGATTATTAAATTAATATGAGTTGTTGTGATGAGGTGTTTGCAGGCCTGTAACTGCTGTGGACACAAAGGGAGCCAGGTACGCTTGGCCCATGCTATTACGTCAAAATGTAACACTGTCTGCACTGCGTATCACAGAATGGTCAGGGTTGGAAGGGTCCTCTGGAGATCATCTAGTCCAACCCCCCTGCCAGAGCAGGGTCACCTACAGCAGGTTGCACAGGACAGCGTCCAGGCGGGTTTTGAGTGTCTCCAGTGTGGGAGACTCCACAACCTCTCTGGACAGCCTGTTCCAGTGCTCTGCCACCCTCAAAGTAAAGAAGTCCCTCCTCGTGTTTAGATGGGACTTCCTATGTTTAAGTTTGTGCCTGTTACCTCTTGTCCTATCACTGGGCACCACTGAAAAAAGACTGTTCTCATCTACCTGGCACCTTCCCTTTAAGTATTTATAAGTATTGATAAGATCCCCCCCCCCCCNAAGATGCTCCAGATGTATCTGGCTAGGCCTCTTTCAAGTCTCTCTCAGTTGTCCCCATGTGTATCCAGTGAACTATCTTGGTTTGGTATAAAGGGTTTCTGTTCTAGTCAGCCTGATCTCAGAGTGGGTACAGCAGAAGGGAAGTAGATTGGAAAATTCGAGAGGGAGATGATTGGAGACAGACAGAAGTTGAAGAGTTTTATACGTATCAGTTTAAAGGAATGAAAAAAAGTGTGCAGAATCATTAGTGAGTATAAATGGGTTCTTATTCAGCTTCTGACAGACTTGCAGCAGGAGATTTTTGGCTGAAGTTATTGTCACCCTCAGCCATCTGCCTTGCCCTGCACCTTTAATAGATATGGAAGCCCTCAGGGCAGAGACATCTGATACGCTTGTAAATCAGCTTGTGAATCACTGTTGTTTTCAGCCCAGTGCATTAAGGAAGCCTGTTTCTGCCTAGAAGAGTAGCAGTGTCTGTCAGAGGAGGGAAAAATGGTTTCAGTTGGTAGCAACATCAGGCAGGGTGAGTCTGCCAGAGACCTCATACATTCAATATTTCAAGGACAAAAGCTTATAAAACTGCGACTATTGAAATTTGATAAAAGAGGAAACGCTGGTTTTATCCAGTGTGTATTTAACTGGTGGAAATGTTCACAGTAACATAGTTGCAAAGGCATGAGCTTAGTGTGATGTAAACCAGTAGTGATATCCCCTGTATACCTTTTTTCCCTCTCTAAGTTGTCACCCCCTGGTTTGCTGTGAGGCTGCTTTTCTATGCACTTACATGATTTTGTAAGGTGTGCCCGTCTCTCCTTGAGTTCTAGTCCTAGTAACTTTTAAATCTACTGACAAATTTCAAGAGAATTTGACAGGTGTCTTAACATACGAAATTTCTTCCAATTTCCTGAAAATTGGTATCTGGATAGAAGACAATCTCGTTAGTACCACCCCTGAAGCTTCAGCACAAGCTAAGAGATATTATTTCAGATTGATCAGTATTATGGCTGTGAATCAAACAAAGCATCTGCTGACTTGCTCAAGCAATTTGGGACAAGCTGTTTGAGTTAATGAAGGAGAGGAAAAGAAGGAAGATGGGCAGAATTACTAGGGAGAGGATACTATAAGAAATATGGAGGGAAACAGCTGAAATTAACATGAAGGAATTATTGGGATGCAACACAAATCCATAAGAATTCAAGAGTCATTAGGTTTGCTGCTTACAGAGTAACTACTTCTCCCTTTTTTTGTTTGTGTTTCTTTCCCTGACCAGGCAGAATTTTAGTTTTAATGTTTGTTGCAAGGTGTGTGCTCTTACCATTGAACATGATGTCAAGTGCAACATTGAATTTAAAAATTGTGAGATAAATGTAATTTTAAATGCTATGAGCAGTAAATAATATGACAAACAGTAAATAACATGATGAAATCCAAACTTTGTTACCTGTTCTTACTTGAAAACAGTTGCTTCAACATATATTAAAAGGCTGTTGCTTGGCCAGCCATTCTTTCTAATAGTTTTGCATGTGAAGAGATTCTGAGAGTGTTCTGTTTTGTAAAATTAAATTGAAGTGGAATAAATTTTTTTTCTAATGGTTGTAGTTGCTGAAGCAAATAAGAGGATGGAGGAAGACTAAACACAGACAAGAAAGAACAGCGTGAAGTGAAAGATCATTTGTAGCTAAACGGAAAGGGAACAAATGCTTTTTCAGAAAGGTAACTCTTCTGATACTTGCAGTGCTCAAAATTAGATTTGGAAAGCCTTCATAAAAATGAGAGGTGAGAGAGAGACACTGAAAACAAAAAATAAATAAAAGCACCTCTAAATAGCTGTTCAGCTTACCTACAATTTCAAGTATGCCATTTGTCTACTTTGATTGGTGTCTTAACAAATTACACGACAGAACTTTCACCAGGTAAAATTATGCATACTGCGGTAAATGTTGTGACTGCCCTGCAAACAAAGGATAGCTTCAAGCAGTCCAAGTCAGATACCGCTAGCAATGCCAGCTTTTGGAATGTGTATGTAGCAATTTTGAGCAGACCGAGAAGCTCGTTAGCCATTGCTGTGATTCACAGGGTTACTGTGGCACACAATACCTTGAGTTTGCAAGTTCAGTGCTAGCTTGGACACATCACTGTAGTAACTGCAGTGCACCTGCTGACATCAAAAGTAGTGCTACCAGCTTCTCTTCTTGCCTTTTCTTTAATGACTCAGCATTCATGAAGACATAGTTCTTTGTATGAGAATATACTGGCAGTAGGTATTATTATATGACGACATTTTGACTGTTAATGTAGCAAAGATGAGAAAGCGGCAAAATGTAGCAAAGGCTATCCTGCAAGAGAAGTGTGGAGTGGGAGTCTATGGAGACTGTAAAGGATTCAGGATGTGAGAAATAAAAAACCCCGGAGAATTAATAAGAAGATAAATCAGGGGTAGTCATCAGTTTATACCATCACACAATAAGAATGCTGGAAAATAATTAAAAAACAACCTAAAGGAGCATTTCAGCTGAAGGATGTCTGTCCATTGTCATAAATAGCTACTGGATCCTTTGCATAATTGTGAGGACTGGAAGGGTGAGGGAGAAGCAAGTACAGCAAGAATACATCCAAATACCAAATTTAAAAAAAAAAAAAAGTGTGCCCATGGACAAAGGTGAGGCAAGAAAGAGAAGAGATGCTAGGTTTAAGTATCTGAGTTATCTTTGATAGTAAATAATTTGAAGTCTACGGAGTTATAGTAAGTATGAGTTGGCATTTGAAGCTGTTGTATGTTATTCTGTTTCTTTAGTCCTTTCCTTATTAAGCTTATCATTAGGTTGGGGTTTTTCTTCTGTACTCACAAGGAGTGTTAGTTTAAGCTTAATATCTATTTTTGAAGCACATTTATCTTCTAAGCATTTGCTTTGGAGCTGTGAAATTTTTGGCTATTTCTGTATGTTGTCTCTGTACTTACCTACTACTGCAATGATCTCAATACAGACAATATTCTTTTTCATAAACTAAATCCAAAACAAGAGGCGTTAAATAACTCCTAAAACTCCTAAACATTTCTAATATCTACTGAGTAGTTCCTCAAATTGTAGCCTACAGGATTTCAGCTTCACATTCCAAGGAAAATCAAAATGATATTTCAAGGTGATGTAGTATTGTTATCTTCTATGAAGATTCTTCCTGGTGGTATCCACTATTTTAACTTCAATAACCATCCATGACTCTGGCTTAATTTAACTGGGTTTATATCACCAGACACTGAATTGAAAAAATATTAAGCTGTATTTTAAAATCAGCTCTTCTGATTGCCTGTTTAAAACAGTCCATGTCTGAGCACAAAACCTCAAAGGAAGCTATTGAGGAGTGAGTCTGAGCTGGGCCAAAAATCAACCCAGCGAAAAAGAGAGAACCTTCAGACAGACGAGCTCCCTGGCCCAGCTCCTTGTGGGCCACACAAGCACT
Source organism: Himantopus leucocephalus (assembly GCA_003993805.1). Classification (NCBI taxonomy): domain Eukaryota; kingdom Metazoa; phylum Chordata; class Aves; order Charadriiformes; family Recurvirostridae; genus Himantopus; species Himantopus leucocephalus. The sequence goes on along the minus strand of RSEF01000002.1, from coordinate 128,714,704 downwards.
ACCGCTAACCTAAGGATGAGAAGTGTTAGTGAGCTGAAGTGGGAGACAGGCAGGTCTGACTCTTTCAGTGGCTGCGCAGACTTAGTTTAGCTTAAACTGATTGTGAAACCGCACCTTAAATCGTCACTATCTTGGAACAATAAGCTGCAGAGGAAGCACACTTAAAAGAGTAAAATCCTGGCTTCTCTGCAGTAAAATATGAGTTTGGCCACTGATGCATATAAAGGCAAGGTTTTCCTGGGAGAGGGAGTATGATCGTGGGGAGAGAGATGGTGAGTCACCTTTGGAAGAATATATAAAAATGAGGATGGAAGTGGTTAGCAAAATATTGACATATTGAGCAGCTGAAAAAGAAATGAAAATTTAATAAGATATGTATGTATGTATGTGATGTTAAATGCATAAAGTATATACATTCCTGGGCTGAACAGTTGAGGTTACAATGTGCCTTTTTGATAGAAGGAGGAGTTTTGAACACAAAAAGGTTACTTTGTTGGCTTACTGTTTTTTGGGTAACGATGATGGAGCCCAAGTTTCTTCTCTGTAAAGAAATGGTGTATCTTTGAAGTGTCCAATAATGAAGGAATAAAATAGAAATGAAAAGAATTATAGTCATTCCATTGTTTTTAATTCTCTTCAGAGAAAGTTTACAGTCCTGGGAATAATTAAATATAAATAAATATGCAAATAATAGGATTTTTGAGTTTTGATTTTTAACCAGATGCAGAGAGAGAAATCCAATTGTGACTTCAAAAAGGTTTCTCCCCTTATTTTATTAAAACCAGAACTTATAAAGAGATTGTTTTCTTTTCAATATGATGAGAATAAAAACTTGAAAAGATGTTGTAAATGAAACAATAAGAATACAAAATTATTCTTAAAGGCATAGTTCATAATAAAAAAAGTGATAGTCATGTACTTATCCTTTCCAACAAAGGTAAAGAACATACTTTCTTTTTTCTCCGAAACATTCCTACATTATGGCAGAACTTTTAAATGTTATTGACTTTTAAATTTTCTTATTCTTGAAACTATAAATGCTGACATTGAAGTACCAAACTAATGTTCCGTACAATCCTTTCTTAGTCTTTCTTCAAGTCTCTTCTGTTGTGAAATTTCAGCTCCGAGATTGTTCAGAGAATTAAAGTATTGTCCAGTAGGCTGGAAAAAGTAACATTTGTATTATATAAAATCTGAATTTATTTTTGTTGTTTATAAATCATTATTATAAGTCATTATTTATGGTTTACATGAAATGCAAATGAAGGATAACTAGTTTTGTTCTCATCCATAATCTTTTGCCTAACTAAACTCATCTGAAAACAAAGCTTTGATATTGAGAAGATAAACCATACTTGCCATGTGCAGGTTTTACAGTTTTTAAGTAGAAATATTCCTCTCATAGCTTGTAGATTTCTGAGCACTTGAAGGCACATCAGCTGGTTTCATCCACAAAACACTGTAGAGATGGGTGCATGTCCTGCATATGCCTTACAGAGAAGTTAGCATTCACTGTGATAGTTCCCTCTTACAGTAATAAAAAATAACTGTGACTGAATATATATTTCCTTCTTCAAACATTGAACTGTGGACCAGAGGCCTCATTTCTCTCCTACACATAAAGAATACAGTCACTCCTAATTAATGCTTACTTGTGGAATTGTTTCCTCTAGCTCACCTGCCACATCTCTAAAAGATTACTCCAGCACATCAAAGTCAAATGCTTTTTTGTGATATATGGATTACTCTGTATTTTATTTAGGACACTTGGAAGCTGACTAAATGTTTGTAATTTTTACATATACAAAGGAACTTTATGTATCATTTCATTTCTATTTCTGACTCTCAGTTAGTTAGTTAGTGTATATAGGCAAATGTGAATTAATGACTGTGGAGAGACAATTCCTCAGAATGTCACAGACTTAATTATTCAATCACTATCACCTAAATGCAGAAGTACTCTAAGTAATGTTTGGGATAGAGGAGACTTGGCAGGGTGTCTGACAATACTTTGCAGACCTATTTCTTCATTTGGCTATATGGGGAAATGTATCGTTGCAGGGGATTTTATCGAATGTTTTTCATGCTTACTTGGATGCCTTTAGAAGGAGAGGAAAAATCTTTTGACATATTTGAGTATTTCTGAGAGGAACTCGTTTTCCTGCTGTTTTTCAGGAAATGGATAGCTACTGCGTTATGTCAGTCACAAATAATTAGGCTGAATTTATCATTGCTTTTTTTTATGAATACTCCCATCATGATCTGATAAAAATAATACTTGTTTTGTGAACTTTGCTCTAAATGTATGTCTAGTTACCAGAGACAAAATACTGTTACGGTCTAGCTGTTGAGCAGTAGTTATTTTTTCATCTTTGAGTATTGTTTGTCTATTGATGGGTTCAAAAACATTGGTGAAAAGGCTTGAATAACCTATTTGCTTAAGGAATCAGAACTCTTCTGTTCAAACTTCCAGGTTCTGTAAACACTGCAATTATACCACCAGTGCCTTGGGAATTCTGTTTCTGATAACCTGTTCTTTAGGATTTGTTTGGGTTATATTGGTTTGGTTTGTTTATATTGGACATAATTTCTGACTTGTAAATGAGCAGTAAATTGGTGTTATTTCACATTATATTGAATCTTCACATAGATAAATGTTTCATTAGTAGATGATACCTGAAACGGAACATTAACAGATGGGAGACTTTCACTGGTGCGATGGGAAGTTATGTTAGCTGCTATGGGTACTTACTTAGAGTGCTGATTGAAAGGGTTATCAGTAGGTCTACAAACTAAGCTGCTCAGGTGATAGGGAATAGTAAGAGTTTTTGACAGCTGGGGGAGCTTCTTGCTCAGGACTGTTTTGGGGTGCTTATCTGAAAGGGAACCTTGAGTCTACGTAGATAATTGAAAACATCATTTGGGAGCCGAAAAAGGTATTTCTGTGGATCTGCTGAAGATTATCAGATATTAGAAACTGTCTTGTATTTTGGGAGAAGGGGTGTTGCATTTGGAGGAATGCAGTTGAATTGATATGACATCATTTTATGGATGAACAAATGCATTGCTATGTTAGTTTCAGAATAATATTTGTATCTATGACAATGAAACTGATAAATTACTAAATTTTGAAAATTTCTCTGAGCACATCAATGACCTCTCTCATTTGGACTAGATGATCTCTAGAGGTCCCTTCCAACTCTGAAAATTCCGTGATTTGTGATAACTTTCAAAGTAGCTGCAACTTCAATTTCTCTTTCAACTATTGGTAGACCAAGACTCATCCATTAAATCTGCATTCATTTTAAAAAATGCTTTATACAGTCGTATCATAATACCAGAAATCATTTAATTCATGCATACTACCATATTTCAGGAATTCTAAAACAGGTAAAGAAAAGGTGATGAGAAGGTAAGACGTTGTGTGGATAGCAAGAGATCTTAACCTGCTGCTCAAGTTCAAGCTTATTTACAAATTCAGTCATATTAGATTATATCAGCTTGGCATTACTCAGTTAAATAAGAAAAAAACAGAAAGGCAGTAAATGCTTGGCAAATGTAATAAATTTTTTAAAAAATCCAAAATCATATCTTTAATGTGCTAACACATACTAATAAGAATCATATTTTAACAATACGAGGAACCCTTTTATGCATACATACCTGAATATTCTGATATAATACTGGTTTTGAAAAACTTTGATTCTTGTGTCTTGAGAAGCAAAATTACACTAAGTTTTAAGGTCCTTAAAAGCAGAGTGATGAGTTGCAGGTGGGGTATCCTTCCATCAGTGTAAAAATGGTGTCTTGCCCACTTTTATTTCTGAGACTTTGATAAACATCTGTTTTTTTACTTCTGGTGCTTTAGCCTGTAGAAACATATTCATATTCTGAGTTGTTAGTGTTGCTTAAATACCTAATGATTTTACCCTTTAGGGTACGGCTCTGGGAAATGGGCTGAGCCTAACTAAAGAATAGATTTGTTTCATTAAAAAAAGTGGTCCTATGTCCTCCTCTGTTCCTTCATGCAGGGCTGTACACTCCTGTTGTTTCCTTTAAACTGATTTCAATGCTTGCATGACCCCTCAGCGTGCCAATGCAGCTCACTAAGCCAGAAGCAGAAGATTCCAGCAATAATGTAGTATTTTCCCCGTGAATGAGCTCACACCAGGTTCAGTTAAGAATCAAGCACCGTAGCACTGGGAATGGTAGAAAGAGGTAAAAGCATGGAAATAAGTGGGACTTTCTCTATCGCTGGGAACAAACTACTGCATTACAGAACTGCACCCTTAGTGACTGGTGGTTAGCAGCTCAGAGTTTGACCTTTCATCCACCACCTGAGCTAACAGTATTTCAGGGCCAGTGAGCTTTGCTAGTGCGCCTGAAGACTGAAACCCACGAATCACTTGGCCTTTTTTTGTTGGCCTCACTTTCCTCTTAGTGCAATGCTAACTGTTTTCTTTTTGCTTGAAATTGATCTCCTCTGCTATATTTTGCTGAAGATGCTTTCAGTTTAGACTTGTCTATTCCTTCTGTTGATAATGGTTTGTACTGCAAGTTTGACCTCATTTCATTTTTAGGTTATCTGTCAGTCAGACTGCCTGCACTCTAGGAATTTAGTACAGATGGTTCTTTTTGAGAAGGAAAATGTACTGAATTAGTAATTTACCTTCTGTGGTTCGATGTACTCTTTTTCTGCTGCCTCCTTCCAGCATATGACGATTGTGCTTCCTAAGGTTTTGTGTTTCCTTCCTCCTTGTTTTTTTACAACTCTTTGAGGAACTTTTGCTATCTGATGTTGAATTGGCTTTCCATTCTGGGATCTCTGCCTCCCTCTCAGTTGATAGAATTGCTCTGAGTGGTTAACCTGCCGTTTTTATACTCTGCAGAGGATGTCATACAGTGGCCAGCAGGGGATGTGGTTCACATTCTGTTCCACTGCTGTGGACTCCAATGTTAAACATGTCTCAAGATCTAGGGGATTTTCATAGCTGTGATTAAGGAGCTAAAACCCAAAAGAGAGAAACTTGCAATATTTTAGATAAATTTTCAGTCTGTGGAGTCAATGGCAAATTCCACTTGAGTTCAGTGGAGTCATAATTAACCTCAGTATGTCTTGGGAAGCAGAATTGTCAGGTAACATTCTCTGATTTGTTTACAAGATGGGTTTATAGTGCTGAAGTGAGATCTTCTGGAGAAATGTGTGGTTGCAATTCATATCCAGAAAATAAAGTAGTGCTGAGTAAAAGCAAATGTATCTCTATGATGTATAAGACAGTAGGCGTGAGCTAACTAATGAACTATGAACTAGTATGCTGCAATGCCTGATTTATTATTTAGGCAATAATCTTGTCCTGCAATATTCATTGCAACTGTAGCTAGCAACCACATGTGTTCTATGTACCACTAGATTATTTTCCATTTCAGCCAGCTCCCTGTCTTGTGTTGCGGTATGCTTGTGCAAGCATTGCAGCAAAACCAAAAACCTGATTTTCTCTTATCCAAACCAAAAGCATGAGCAAACACAACCTGATAGTGCACTGAACTGGTAGGTTACACAAAACAATTGAATAAGCGGCACCTATACAACACCCCCAACTACACAGGTTGTTCAGTAACCAAAAGTTTCTTTAAAAAGCATTTACTTCTCTTCAGTAAAAAAGATATTGGAAAACTGTGTGGGTTATTTGGAACTTTATTACCTGGCAAATCTCTTGGATGTGTGGGATGGTTTTGACATACCTGCTAGTTTATCTGCTTGACCCAGCTGGAGAGATAAAATTATATTTAAAAATTTTGTTCTACCCTCTCTCAAAAGACGTCAGTGGTATGAATTTAATCAATGAGTGAGGAAGAGCATGTACTGTCAGCTGTGATGCCATTGGTATGCTGATGGTATCCAGCTCAGTGTCTGCTTCTCTGAGTGTAGACAGTGCAGTCTTCCAGATGTCCCAGTGTCTGGCCAAAATAGGGATAGTGATACAAAACAGATGGTCTTGTCTCAGGACAAAGCAGAGTTGATGCAAGTTGACAGAGGGATGGAACTGGAAGAAACAGCAGAGCTTCAGTTGTTGGATGCCATCTTATACTCATTCTTATCTTTGATTCACAGTCAGCAGAGGTAACAAGGAGGGCAGTTGTCCCTTTGCAGCTAGGCAGAAGTTTGAAAAGCAATAATAAAGATCCACAGTTTGTTTCTTCTAACTTATTATCTAAGAACGTTGGTGATTATCAAAGAATTACTGACATGTTACTGTCTCAGTCAGGACTTTAATGCACCTAGACCTTACTGTGAACCTTCACATATAAAATACGAAGTATCCATTGCTAAATGTGCCTGTGCACACAGTGAGTTCAGAGATTTCTTTGCTTTCTCTCTGCCTGCCCAAACTGCCCAGGCTGAGATCACTCATATATGAGTCCCTAAATTAGCTGGAACTTTGCTAACACAGCAGCTTGGTCTGCAGCCGGGTGCATTTGGGTATAGTGCTTGACTGAAAAGCACTTTTTTTAAAATGGGAGATGTGCTAGTTTCTCAGTAGAAAGTTTAAGCTGTACAAGCATCTTGCTGCTTACTCAGAGTGTTTCTTCATGAAGAAGATTCTCTGAAGGACAAGTAAGGTGTTCAACTACGTTTGGAATTTGGTCTTTTTAATTTAAAAAAAAAAAGAAAAAAGAGAAATATTTCCACCGTAGGAATCCTTGATCTAGACAGGTTTATGGAAGAGAGCATACAGATGCTCTAGTAACTGGCACTCCAGAAATGCTTGTAGTAAAAATTTTTCAAAAGAAAGCTGTTGGAAGGTTCAGTGTTGCTGGAAATGTTTGGCATGAGAGTATTTGTAATTTTTATGTTTTGCCTCAACTTTCATTTCAATAAAAGGTGTATGAATTTCCACTGGCCTCTTGACAAGCCAGCTAAGCTTAATCCTGCCAAGGGGCTGATAGAGTAAATTAGGTAGATGCAAAGAAATACGAATGTGGCCCTCAGTGCAAGAATTGGTTCATACAAAGCTGTAAACAGTTTAATATCTTCTTTGACTCGCGGAAAATTTGCTGTAGTTGCATTATGTTTAGTGAGGTGTGCTACTGAATTAATGAATTATTACACATCTTCGCTCAGTTTTGTAAAACTTCATATAAACAGCATACAAATTATCAATTTAATTCAAAATAGATTTAACAAAGAAAAGTGTAGGTGACAATGTAATGTGAAATTCCATATTTTGGATATGTATTGTAAGGAACATCTGTACTACGTTAACCAAATACACTTGAAAAATATTATGGCCGACTCCTCTTTATTAGAAAATAAAAAAACAAACTGAAATTAAAAACAAAATGAAACCTTTTAAATATACGTTCCTTTCTAATGCTTTGATATTTTTGATATGATTGAAAAAAAGCTTGCTAATTTAAACATGGCTTATTCTCTTATTATGACAAAGCCGACGAAACCTTTTTCGGTGGTTTTCTTTAAGAATGCAGAGTTGGACTGAAGTCTGAATGGCATATTCAAATAAATATAGTGGTTGCATAAATAAATGACATCAGAATTGGACCTCATTAGAAATATTGATCAAAATTTGCTTTTAATTTAAAAAGTTGTTTTACTTAAAGCTAAAGTGCAAAAAAGAAAAAGTTTGCCAAGAAAAATATTAAAAGACATTCCTTTCAGATGCCTTCTGAAGTCCAGAATTTTGGTTGTTTTTTGGATTTTCTCATTATGACTTTTTTGCAGTTCTATATTATTATTATTATAGTGCAAGTACCTTTGTACAATACAGCAGTTGCAGTAATGCGTTATGGAATGTGATGTAACAAGTGAAATATTCTAAATTTTATTTTATTGGAAATGTAGAAGTAATTAATGTGCTCCAATCAATAGTAGATTCCCATTGTTGTAAAAATAAAGTATTTGAAATAATTCTTTAGCACTGAATGCAACTACCTACTTGTTAGTTTAGACCAATGTGTTTGAAATCACTATTGGTGTGGAACAAGAGTGGTTATAGAGTCAGTTATTGTTGCTGAACTAGTGGGTGAGCAGCAATTATTTGGTGACATTTGATCGTTTGTCCTAAGATTACCAGTAGGGAATGATAAGAGGGCATGATGCCAGTTCTTTTCAACTGTGATTATAGACTTTCTCATTTAAATAAAATGAGTCTATAATGTTATATTCGGTCAGTGGTTTGGGCAGTTGGGATATCCAAAACTTGTTTTATAAACTTCATCTGCCTGATTTGGAGCAGGGGTCTGAAGTCCAGATGCTGCATCTTAGAGACACTCTCGTCCCCTAAGTCAGTGCTCCATCAGTCTTGCCTGCAAGTAATTTGTTTTCTGTAGTAAACAAATATCCCACCTACTGGAAAAAGGGATAATAAGCGGGAGCCCTGTGGGCTAGCGCTTAGTGTAGTTGTCTAAGATACTGATGTGTGCTCTAATGAAACTAGAGCATCTTCATCAGAAAAGGCTACCTCCTATGTTAATTCCAGTCCCAGCTTAAAATAGGAAGGTGGAGAAACTGAAGACAGACTACTCTCACTCTTGCTGATTAAAAGTGAGAACTCTAATCAATGATTCATTGAATGTTTCAGTACCTGCAAACAATGCTGCTTTCTGTAGTCCCATGTTGGGTTTGTGTTTTTGACTGTGGGTGGGATTCTGCTAGATTGGCTGACAAGTGGTACAGGTAGAGGTGGACCTGCAAACTCAAGGACTTAGCAGCATCATGTTTCAATTGGTTTTGTGTGAGTCCATCAGTGGAGGCACAAACATTTAGGGAATTTATTGTCAACTTGTGATGCTTATAAAATAAGATGTCTTCAGAACATTGGGTTCAGGAATCTAAAATGGCTCTAGGGAGTGAAAGTCTCTTAATGGATTTACTTTGGATGATATTTGCGTCAACAGTCTATGGCATGGGTCTGAACTAGGCCAAATTCTGATATTTTAAGATGTTAATAGGAAGACATATTAGAACATATGTTCCAGGCTAACAGCATTGTCTATGCCATGACATCAAAGCCATAGATGAATAAGAAACAAAGTGAGATGTCTTGTAGCTAGTGTATTGCAGAAGATAACTCCAGTTTTGCTTCTGTAGAAGGAAATGATTAAACATAATTTTCAGGAGTGAGCATCAGGTGTTCTAGATTAATGGTTCTTGTTTGTCTGGAAGCTTAATTCCTGCTTGTCCCAACAGTTCTTTTGGAAGTAAGGTGGGATTTTTATTGGGCTCTGTTGATATTGGTGAGAAAATTTATCTAAAACAGAGAGGACTGGTTAGCATAATAGGAAACATACAAGTATGACATATAAAGCAGCATAAATTCCTGGAACATAAGCAGAACTGCTATTGGCAGTAGGGCGTTGTTGGTGTGATTTTTTTGTTTGATTTTTTGATTTGTTTGGGGAGGTTGTTTATTTTGTTTGTTTGTTTGTTTGTTTTTTATGAGAGTGGTACAGCATATTAAGCATCTGTGCTTCAGTCAACAATCCTTGACAAATCGATGCGATGTATATGGAATACATTGATGTCTATCATGTAAGAACGCTGCCTTGAAAAATTCATTGCTTCAAAGAAAGAGGCATTATTTTACTGGTGCATCAGATTTGCCTGGTGGCCTGCAAGAACATAAATCAGAATTCATTATCTGAATTTCTTACTCACACATGAAAACATTTAGTGCTTTTCTTAGCATCAGACTGAACAGACAAACTCTGAGCTGTCATAACCTCTCTAAAGAGGAACCAGGACTTTTTCCAGCTTTGTACCTTATACTTCTTGAATTACTCCTGGGAAATTACAACATGTTTTATAATGGGGGAAGGAGACAAAAGTGACTGGATCATATCACACAATGTAGCATATAACCTGATTATGTGAGCCTTCTGCGTGACTGAACTTTCACTGCATTTAATAGGAGTTCTGTGTAAGGAGACCTCTGTTCTTAAAAGTGAATGGTGTGCCAGTCTTGTAGGAGATGTTTGTGAGATGATTCCACACCCTCTCATCCCAAGACATTAAGCAATCTTGCACAGTTTCTACGATACTTGGCATTAGTGCCCCTTTCGCTCTCCCCAGCCCTTCCTCCCCAAAAAGAAAGGACGTAAATAATTACCAACAACATCCTATTTAAAAACATTACCTTGTTACTAGGCTATATTCTTGTTTAGCTGAAACAGATACCCTTTTTCCCCTTCCCTTTTTGATGAAACTTGTCTACAAAAAAATCACAAAGAATTTAGCTCAGAGCAGCATTATTATTAATACAGAAAACATCTGGTTCTGTGCTATGCTATATTACACTTGTGATCTTTATCTCACTTTTAAGTATTTTTGTGTATTGTTGTTATGGGAATGCATGAAGATTGCAGCTGTTTGAATTTATTTTGGTGAATTGCTGATTTGAGAAAAATGTAAGGATTTTTTGTTTGGTTTGTAGGTAGGGTTTTTTTTAACTACACAGAACATACTTAATGGAAATTGCTTTAGGACCAAGGTAGGGTCTTCACATACCCTGTTTATGTAGAAAATAGCAGAGAATTAATGTTAAATTAAACAAATGCAGTGCACAGTCATGCATTAAAATACCAAACTTTTATTAGCACAAGTAAGATTGTTTCATTTACATGAACTTCTGATCAGTTACTGTACAAAGATAGGTAACAATTTCCTAAGGATTTGAGAAGTTTCACAGTATTCTTGTCTTCGATCACATAAGCAGTCATCAACTTGGCTTTTCTTTCTCTTTTTTTCTCAGTGAATTACCTCATTGCTGCTCAATAAAATCACTGAACCACTCAGCTGTATCATCACTAGTTGGTCTAGCAAAGAATACAAAGAACGAGAAAAGATTCAGTGTTCCAGACCCTGTAACTGAATTGACTTCTCAATAAAATCCTTTTTTGCTAAGACTGATTCTTTCTGATGTTACAGAGAAACGTCTGAACCTTTGGAAACCTTTTTTTATTCTTAAAATGCATTATTGCGCTCATTGTTTGTATTTATTTTAATAAGATCCTTATTTATGCACAAATATTCTTCTGTAAAAACATGCATCAATTGTTTAACAATACACACACAGAGAGTTTAGTACTAAAATTACTGTATTATTTATTGTTTGGTTTTTTTTTTTTTTAATTAAGGGCCTTCAATAATGAATGTGGTCAATCAGGAAGATTGCCAGATGGCACGTAAACTTGCTCACAACTCAAAAATTCCCATCCAAAGTTATGAGTATTGGGAACCAGGCAGTTTCTCAAAGCCCAGTTGCTTTAGGGAGAAGAAAGTGCAATATCTGCACTGTAAATTTGAGGCATCCAGAAATCATCCAATACTGGGGTGGAAATGCAGTAAACAAAGTTAAATTGAACGCTGCAGTTATTCTTCATATTTGGTAGATGGGTTATACTTCTCTGTCTAGTTGGAATATTAACAGCTTTTTGCAGGTTGTCATGGATAAATTCCATCCAATCCTGAATTAGATCAATTAATATTCCTTGCGGAAAATAAACAATTGTATGTGATGTGCATTTTTGTTTTTAAATTTGCATTTTAGCACGCACATTACTGCTGTTGGTCTAACAGCAGGCGACAATAAATCAATAATGCATAGTATTCTGCCTATTTGTTAGCTAGAACTACAGGCACCTCTGAAATTCTGGTTTCTTGCACAAAGTTTCACTAAGTTTTCTCTTGAGAGAAAAACATTGGTAGTTGACTACAAATGAAAAAAGGCATGTTTTTGATATACAGATTCAAATATAAAAGGTATGCCATAGGCCAGCCTATGTCATTGCTCTATTGAAACAGTCTTCGTCATCAGAGAGCCAAAAGTTAATCAAGCAGAGAACAGTTGAAAACCTCATTTGAAGAAATCACATCTGTTTAGGGGAAAAAAAACCTGAAGCATATGCTTCAATTTCATTTAAACTGTAATCCATCCAGTGGTTTACATCTGTTAAAAAATATGGAACTTTTCGCACCTCTTTAAAGCACAATTAAACTCTATTTATTTTAATACATAATGTGTTCCGAATATGTAATACTTTTTCTGAAATGACTCATAGATGATTGATTTCATAATTCTTTATCATATAGCCTTCCAAGTCATTTGAATTAGTTTGTATATAAACCATAGATGAAATTTAAAGAAAAAGGTGTGGAAATTGTATAAATTGATGCTAGAAACTTCAATGGAACTGTCAATTTATGCCACCAAGCCAACAAATTTTGGGAGGGAGGAGAGTTTTCTTGAGCAGTAAAGTAAAACATTACAGATAAGAAAATCTAGTTCAAGGACTTTAGTCACAAAAATTTAATTGAAGTTTAGCCTTGCTGTTCTTGGATGTTGCTTATTAAAATGGGTGTCTACCAACAAGACTGTTGTTAACGTGGCATAATCCTGACCATCTGACCATACTGCCCGGAGTTTGAAGCACAGTGGTAAGAGTAGTGTCTATGAACTATAGGGGACCACCAGAAGTATTTCAGGTAATGATTCGGGGGGTTGTATCTCACTCTTTTGTTTATGAAGAGGAGCCTGGTACTCCACTGTGTGTCTATAATGACTACTTGTGTATTTTAAGTTTTAATTGAACATTGCCTCTTCTGATTTTAAAGTTCTCTGTGACTTTTCCCCATCTAATGTCGGGATTTAAAGTCTGCCTTTATGCACTTTCTGCTCCGCTCAGATCCTTTAACATCAGGTTTATTTTGTAAACATAAATATATGAAAATTATGTATACATATGAAAATAATGTATGCATTATCTGAAAGACATTTTAATTAGATGATCACATACTCTATACCATAAGCCACATGCATCAGTCAGTACATGGGATGGTTGGTGCTCATTTAATAGCAGCTAGTCAGTGTTTTGCTTGTTTACCTTTCAGCTAGAACCTAACCAACTGAGAATTGGGCTTTATGGATACATTAGGTATACAAAACTTGCCTATTTTATGTTAGCAAAAAATATGCAGGTTATCCCTAAAGAATGTTCTGACTGTAAACCAAGAGAATTCATTTACAGTCTAACTGAGCTATGCTATTCCAGCTTGGGCAAAAAATTCTCTGAGAGACTCAGCTGTCTTCCAGCAAAACGGGAATGATTTTACAGTAGTAGAAAATCCAGTTGTTGTTATGAGTTGCCCAAATATTACAGCAATATGGTGGGTATACATATGCACATTATGGTTTATTTCAATGTGATATATGTATCCATTTCATGTTTTCAAGGTTTAGTAGACCACTTTTATTTTAGCAATATTTTTTTATTGCTAAATAGATGATGCAAAAATAGTGAATAAATAGTGAAAAAATTGTGAATAGATGATGAAAAAAATCAGAGGATGTGCATATGCTCAGAAAAATGAATTTTCTCTTCGATATGCCCTGTGTCAAACTGAGCTATTGGACAGCATCTCTTGATGACAAGCTTTTTATAAATGAACCAGAGAAACAAAGATTGAAAAAATATGCAGCACTTTGAAGTGGAAATGATACTGAATATTTTTCAAGGAACCCCTTGCAGGAGGGTGATAATATATATAAATAAATATCCTCTCAAATGTCTTTTCCTATTATTATACAAGTAACTGTGTGTGTTTTCTTCCTGATTTTTGAGTTGTTCCATTCTTTAGTGATTCTACAGGTGAAGCACCTTTATTGCTACAAAATTTAATCGTGTGCTCATCCAGTCATTCTGTCTTGTTGCAGAGGATCTTGATGATCTACGAATGGAAGGAGTAACAAGTGTGATGTCTTCTGGGAGCAAATTCAATCAAACTCGAAGTGCTCATGTGGCTGAGCCTCAAGCAAAGGTCACATTGAATATCTGCGCAAGATGTGCCAGGTAAAAAGCAAAACAAAACCAGATCATGCTAACCAATACATTCTTTTCCAAGCTTTATAGCTACGTATTGTGCTTATGGGCCAGGTGATGACCTCTCCTATGCTAAAGAAAAAATAATTACCTATCTACTGGCTACCCTGTGACCTCTGGCATTTGGGCTGTGCAACTTACGTTTATGCTTGATATGTCGCATCAACAGTGAATCAAAGAGCATAGTTAGTCTTAGGCCTTACTTCACAGCTTGAAACTATTTTAAGCCTTTCTGTCTCTGAATTTCATTAGTTATTTGAGCTTCTGTGGTTTTTCAGGGGATGAATCAGGGAATTTAAAGGTTCAAATCCAATTTCAAAAGCACCTGTATAAATGGAGATTTAGTTGCACAGGTGCAAATAGTTGCTTCTTAGCACTTTATAATCTCATCCTGTTTCACCTCTGAGAAATAATTTAATCAGGTTGAACCCCTTTTGGTTTTGACAGCTGGAAATAATTCTTGCATTTACAGTATATGAGGGCCAAATAAACAGGTTGGTATTCCTGTAGCCAAGTCAACTTGAGAATGCAACACTAACAGAAACCCCTTAAATTTCCTAGATGCATTCTTCTATGTAGACAAAAGCTCATTTGGAGAAAGGATTTAAGCCTGTTTAAATGACAAAACTAGCCTTCTCACCCTTCTGTTAATGGTTCAGATTAGCAAGAACAATACAGAGGCATGCCAATTTTATCTGCCTGCCTTTGCCAATGGCTGCTCTATTGTGTAGTTTGAGAGGGGATTAGCCGCTTGTAAATAAAAAGCAACCTGTGGTGAAATTAAGTCAAAAGTTTGGCCATATGCCACCCTACGTTTCTACTTTTTTCCCATTTTGCTTGTAAATTACTACTTTTAAAAGGCACTTATGTAGGAAGAGGGGCTTCAAAACATTTTCTGATGCTCTGGGAGCATAACTACAGCACACTGAATCACCCATGCAATGGCATCTCTTCAGCAGGGTTGTGGAGCCTCAGGGAGCTTCAACTCACAGTACTACTGTTAGAGCAGCAGTGACCGGATGGCCTTGTAATTCTAGAGAGTTTTGCTGTCAGCAGTGTGGCCTTATGCTTTAAGAAAAGAGCAAACATGCTAGTCATGGGATTCTTCCCGATTCACTAGAAACAAATTGCTTATGTTGTAAAATGTTTCCAAACAACTAGCTACATGAAAGTGTGTCACCTTTTTTTCAACTGACATCAGTTGTCCATGGATTAACAAGTAGAAAGGTAAGGATAACAGAAATGTTAAGTTTCCTACATGGTCTTTTTGAATTTACATAAAATCTTGTGTGGATTACTATGAAGGTTAATTAAATTTTAAATTCCCTAAAGTAGCCGCTAACAGCAGGTGCCAAGATACTATATATTCTTTCAGTCCTGCACACCAGGGAACAAACGGCTCAGATCTTGAGCCAAACTTAGCAACCTTGGCTATTGCTATTGTCTCTTAACTGGCTGTGCTCTATGACTCTGCAGTCTAAAATATGAGTTGTGAGAGAAAGATCTCATAAAATCCTCTTTTGTCACTTCACTTATCAGAGAATGCAAAGCAGTGCTTTGTTTCGTCTATACACCTTCATTTCATTCACTACCCTGTTTAATGAAGTCGGTGAGGAACTGGACGATATCTCCTTGACTGTGGTTCTTTTCACTGTCACTGCAGTTTAACAGTTTCTTTGAACTTTGGAGGAATTAAAAAATATACCATCTCATCATTAGCAAGGGAAGTCAAAAGAGAGAACCGGGTATTGCTGTTGTATTCAGTTGTGAGGAAACTGGCATTTATTCTTCAAGATGATGAAGTCTGTCTATTCTTCTGGAGTGTTCCTTCTGTCTTACTGAGTCTGAGGACACCTCTCCTCTCTTACTTCAAGAGAGTTATTAGTGCAGTTAGCTCTCTCTTTTGATACCTCTATGGCGCGTTTGTCCATCCCTTCTCTGCAGCAGCTGAAGTAGTGGGTAGAGAGAGTTGCATGAAGCAAGTGGCTTCAAGGACACGAAGATAGGTGTCTTCCCTATTTGGTTCCAAGAGCAATTACATTTGCTGTTACTCAGTGATATAGCCACTGAAAATACCATGCTATAAAATCACAGCCTGAGTATTTGTATCATCTCTGTGAAAGTTTCTCAGTGTTGGCATTTATCTCCATTGTTATGACAAAACCTAGTATTATTTTAAGGACATAATACAGAATCCATTAGTATATTTATTTGTTTTAGAAATTATACTTTTACTTTTTCATATTCTCTAGGTAGCCTTGTGTGCTTTACTGTTTGTATATAAATACTATGGGATTTGATTGTAGGCATATTTGAATACAAAATACAAGAAGTCAGTGTAAGTTGTTGTTATGCATACTTTTGGTTACAATTGAAGAGGTGTCTTTCCTCTTAATTTTACCCATTTTTTGGTTGTATAAAGTGATTTGAAATGACTGGACCTATTAATGGTAGTTGGTGTTCTGTAGATAATAGGACTTGTCAAATCAGGTTACTAAATCAGGTTTGCTGAAGGTATTTTGCCTGTCTGTAGGAGGAATATGACTTTTTACTTGAAATTTGAATGGCGAAGTTCCAAATGTTAGGAAGCATGGTTCTTGGCTCAGACAAAAAGTTTAATTTTACTCTTGCATTTGCATAATCTCATTCTTTCGCCTTGCTGTATTTTTTTTTTAAAAATGCTCTGCTCTGGTTACTCTTCAGTCAATTTACCTTCTATGATACCTCCTCCAGAAGGTTCCTCGCTTCCTTGGACATGTTGGGGCTCTTTGAGAGGGATTTATTTAAACAATTGAAGGAGTTCCTCAGTACTAACTTTAACTTAATTTGGCTTAATTTTTTGGGTCTCACTTGGAAAGGACAAATAGTCTTAATTGAAGCTCCATCCTACTTCTTCATTAAAATCGTGTGTAAATTTTAGACCTTCCTGCTACTAGGATTACATTTTCTTGCCCTAGATCATTAGAGCTCCCTTATTATTTGAGAATTAGAGAGAGCGGGTCTATGGCTATGTGTAGGTTACTTTAGCCTCAGAGGAGTGCTGGTTTAATTCTCTATGCCCACTATATGCCTGCAGTAGGGTACAGTGCAGCAATGTCTTATCTCTTCTGTGGCTTCTGTAGCTTGCTACAAATGGGTAAACATGGGAGTACAGTGATTTGTGAGAAGAATGGACCGAACCAACTGTTTCCCCCATGCTGAGATATTTGTCATCAAACTTCATTTAGCTGCAGTTTAGCTCCATCCCTTTGTACTGCTCAAATACATGAGAAAATCAGGACCCAAATTCTAGAATGTAATAATAAAAGGACAATACTAGCAGCTTATGGTTCCCTCTTTCTCTGTCAGTATAGTGTTATTCCTTTGCTGCTAACTGGCATTTAGTTCAAGTTAGTATTAAATGTCCTGTGTAGCTGCTTTTCTCTGACAGTCACTAAGCTGTTACTCTGCACAGTAATAGTTCTTCCCTTTGAAATCCCCTATGCTATTTCTGATGCAGTGTTTAACACAGTGTCAGAGGAAGATCTTAAAAAAGAATGCCAAATGGGAGTGACTACAGTTAGAGATAAAAAAAATCTACTTTTTACAAGGCAAATTATATCCAGTTTATATCGTGGGCGAAACCTGCAATGCTGTTGAGGCGCTGCATTTTGCAAAATGTTCTCCCTTTCCTTAAGTCTCTCAGACAAAAGAGTTTTTTCATGAATCATAAGAAATGAGACTGAGAATGGACATAATTTGAACTAGAATAAAACTCACAAACTTTTAAGTTGTTTTTTTTTTTTTAGNTTAGAAACTGGTATCTAACCTTCAATGCTGATAATTTCACCAATCATCTTCAAATAATAGATGGATAGAATTACACAGCCCAGGTCAGTAATTTTAATAAAAGGTAAAGTTCTCCACCCTGACATCTAGGAGGTAAATATGGGGGATTCTTTCAAGTTATCACACCAAGTTGTATTTACAGCTTATATTTAAAAAAAAAAACAAAACAAAAACAAACAACCAAAAAAACCCCCAGAAAATACCCCCAAAGCCAACCAAAGAAAAAAAACCCCAAAAACAAGAGAGCGAAAGAGAAATAAAAGGAGGGGTTAATTCTCATGGAGTATAAATTGGTTTGTAGACTGGAATATAGCTGTAAGAAACAGAGAGCTTACTGTTTTCTGTATAGATGTTTCACACACGATGAGCGAAATGCAGATGGATAACAGCTTTAAGAGGTTTTTCAAATGGGAAAGTAGCTACAGAACAATGTTATTCCCATAGCTGCTCTTGGACTACAGTGCAAGTTAAGCAGCATATTAAGTCATCTAAATAAAAGGGTGACATCATTCACAAGGTGGAACAAAACAAGGTTTATAGATTCAGAAAAAAAGGCTACAAAAAAACCTGTATTTGGAAGGCTTGCTTTTTGCTATTTAGTCCGGAAAATTAGCAAAGACACTTTTAGTACAACTGATCTGGATTTAGATCATTTGAGCAAAACTAATAAAATAAAAATTCCTTCTTCATCTAAGGGCACAACTAGTCTGACTGACTTAGAGAATAGGCTGACTCATTCTATAACACGATTTTGTGAATCCTTTCTCACATACAGGCAAAACAAATGAATTTCAGGTTTGACCGATGAATCATAAGACACCCTCACACATAAGCAAAACCCATATGGGTTAAATTAAGATCTAAATGACAATTTGTAAAAGCCAAACAACACTTCCATATTTTCTCATGTATTGTGAGTTGGACATTGAGCGTTTTGCAAGAATTTAATCAGGCGTAAGGTGCAAGATAATATTAATGTACTATTGAATGAATTTTAGGGGTTTTTCTTTTTTCTTTTTTCTTTTTTTTTTTTTTTTTTTTTTGTAAGGACCACCCATTAGCCTTGTATGCCCACTGCCATGCTCAAAAGTTAAATCTTGTTCTTGTGGAGTCTTGCCAATGCATTCCTGGAAGTAAGAAGCTTTTTGTTTTTAATAGCGCAAGGGCTGCATTCATTCTTCTTAACATCAATAGAATACAAAAAAGGGGTTGCATGTGATTAAAAAAGAAATGGGATTATAGAAAACATACTGTGCCACAAGCTTGAAGGCTTCTGAACAAGAATGTTGGGAAGGAGCACTAGTCGCATACAAATGTAGGTTTGAGATGCAATATTTTAGTTAATATTTCAAGATTAGCTAGAGCAAAAGCACAATGCCCTGAGGCCTTTTAACATATTAGAGGAATTAAATATATAGGTATAAACAAACAAAGTACATCTATACATTAAAAAAGTATATGTGGCTTTTCTAACTGTCACCATTGGGATGAGGAGTACAGTTCAAGTGTAGTAACTTGTGAGCTTGAGCTGCTAATGTAGAATAAATTAGATACTCTGTGCATGCTACCATTTACAGATGCTCTCTGAAAATTTAGTTTGGAAAAAATACTCAAAAATTCTCATGTCGCTTTGCCTTACCTGTAAAATCTTCAATGTGCCCTGCTCATCATCTGTATCTCTGACTCCTTTAAGATGTCTTGTCCTCCAAACAGTCTTGAAGTCAGCTTGCCTATTTACCAAGGCCAGTTAACTTTTCTTTAACCATCTGGATTTTTGCAATATGTTAGTAAGTTTGTTTTTCTACAGTGTGGTCTCCACCACTTCCATGTGTACTTGGGACATAGTCATATAAACTACGTAGTAGTATGTGAAATTTAAAAATCATGTGTAAGTTCTCTGAAATACACCACCGGACTTTAAGCAGATCATGACATAGAGCCATGAGGACTATGAACGCGTGGAGGAGGAGACAAAAGAGTTGAAGGAACCAGCTATAATTTGCCAGAAATTGCAGAATAATGGTGGAAAGAATAGAACTGTTGTCCGAATTGGCCATGATATATCTCTCTAGAAAAGAACAGGAATTAATTGTTTGGCTGGGGAATTCTCTGGTGTTAATCTAGCTTCAACCAGTTTAGATTCTTACAGAGTAAGAGTTTGTATGGAGATGCTTTATCTGAGTATCACAAAGCTATAACAATACTAATGAGACTTGAGGTTATTAAGAAGCATTTGGTGGAAAAATTGATAATGAGCTGTGCAGAAAATAGCGTCTGAAGCTTGACAAGTGTATCTCATTTAACTATGAAAATCAGAAAAGCTGATGACTGTAAATAGAGAAAAAACTGCTGTTGAGCCATGTTATTCTATGTGCTGTCCACAGACAACACTACTGAAGCTTCAGACAACAAAGAGGAAAATGAATGAAATTAATTACCCCTGTGAGGAAGATCATAAATACTGACAGACTACATTTAAAAAGCAGTTAGAGATGATGGGCTCCTGGAAGATTTCCTCAAGTGAAGGAAGGAAGCCTGCTGATCTTCCCCAACTTCAACTGTTCACTAGATCCCTTTCTTATTGTTTATGGCTAGTCTGCTCTCATTGTCATTGTGTTCCCTGCACAGAAACCATTGGGATGGCTGGCTTATCTTTTGAAATGGGATGGGTTCTCTTATCTTGTCCACACATGTAATCCCAGACTCACTCCACAGCTGGAGACGGGAAGGCGTCAGGGAATGGGTGCTGCACCATGCAACATTGGGACAGAGTCTGATCAGTTAGGGTGAAGAAGAGGGGCACTCTCTGACATCCCATAAAGATGCCATAGATCCTAGAAGAAGGGAGGATGCAGAGTTTGCTGCTGGTGTGGTTTTTAACAGGTGGTCTAGGTTTATATTCTGCCAAATTAGACCAAGCCATCACTGTAGATGCTTCTGCTCTGTTTTCACTGGACTGGTGTTCAAGTCTGAGTGTGAAGTCTTCTTTCCCGGGCTGAGCTGTTTTGGTGTGAGTCACTCTAAATGGAGTAGTACCTTGGAAATGCATGCAGGACTAAAAGACATTGAAACTCCATGGACTGTTTTCCCCTTATGCTGAGCATATGTAACAGTACATGGTGTCTGGGTGAGAAGATAAAAGGCTATGCCTACATTGAAATTTGGCAGGGAGATTTCTGCTTGTGCAACAGTTCCTTAGCTGCTACATGAATTGTCAAAAGTATTCAGTGATACCATCTGCAAGTGCTAATTTAAAGGCAGTTCAGGTATTTATAGGTGGCTCAAATATGTTTACATGAACTATAATCATTCCTTTAACTGCAGTGTTCATATAAACCAAGAGGTGATGGAATTAGATAGTCAAGAACCTGATCACTGAGAGTATAAAATTATTTATTCCGAACAGTGTTAGGAGTAAAGCACTGTGCGTGTGACTTCAAAGGATGTCTTTAAATCCTTACTTTTCTTTGTAGACTTGAACTTCCTTCCTAATTTAATGTTTTGTGGGGAGTAACCTACAAATGGTGGATCCTGGAATGCATATGACTAGAAATTGGGATTTGAGGAGAATAAATTGTAATTTATGATATCAAAATCATGATATAACATGATGCATCTATTTGGAAAACCTAACATTACATTTCCTCTTTAGACCTGATCCATAGTTTTGGTTCCTCTTTTTCCTCGCTTTCTTTGCTACTCCCCAAAGGTCTGTGTAAATAATGCATAGTGAGTATTCTGTCAGAGCAGAAGGTGCAGAGCATCCAGATGACTTGCATCTGAATCTTTTATTATGTTTCACACTAAGTTCCATCTGTTTAGGTAATGTAATTTTAGGTAAATTTGTCCTTTTATACACTTAAATGGGTTTTGATTTGTCTAGAGTGCAGCCTTTTACACAGAAATGTAACAAAGAACGCTGTAGAATTTGAATTTTGCTTTTTGGGGAGGGGTTTATATGAGTTTTTAGTCTTTTTACGTGTGCAAATCACAGGATCACAGAATCACAGAATGCTAAGGGTTGGAAGGCACTTCTGGAGATCACCTAGTCCAACCCCC
>RSEF01000002.1:128650157-128692821 GCA_003993805.1 Himantopus leucocephalus | reverse complement strand
TCTTCTTGATGGACCCCAGGATGCCATTGGCCTTCTTGGCCACAAGGGCAACAAATACCTTTGAGATTTGTAATCTTTAAAAGGAAACAGCTAATTTCTGTCTAATCATGCAGCAGAAAGGTAGGAAAGAGGTCGATGTAACGTCATACAATTTATATTTCTAATTAAACAGTAATATATGGATGTGTCAGAAAGAATAACCTCTCAAATCCTCCATATAGTCCCTGGTTTGGCTCTGTACACTGTGACATAATAGCAGGGAATGGATACAGGTATACGTGTGGTTTGGTACATGTATTTGCATAAAGAATAGGTCTTGTATGTTTGCCCAGTAGTGGTAAGGCCAGCTCAGTGACTCAGTTTCTGGCAGAAACTTCTGGTTTGTTAATATTCCTGAAATTTGGCAACAAATGACTTCAAAGTACCAAGGAACAAAATATTTTTCCAAACCAAAGTCGTTGGTACAGAAAGAATCTTGGGGAATAAATTCTCTGCTTGGAGTTCATGTACAGAATGTTAGGAAGTTTACGTCTTCAAATGTTACCGAACCTTTTGATGATTTTTTTTTTTTCTTTCCCATCTTGCATTTCATATTAGCTTTCTGTCTGTGTACTGTTTCTAAGTGGCTATTCTTACAGAGGAGAAAGTACTAAACATCCCAGATGATTGTTGTCACTATTTTTCATTCCTTTTTTCCTTTATTTTCTTTTTTGTAACCTTAGTTTTATTAGACTTCTTGTTTCAAAGAGCAGAATATCCCTCATGTTTATTTGTGCTAGCTTCACGGCGTTTGTCTTAAACAAAGTCTTTTATTTGCATCTTTTTCCTTTTAAGAGTGGCAAACAACAAATGAAACTCTGTATAATAGTGCCTTATAACTTTAAAAAATCTTCTTTCTCTTTGGAAAATCAGGAAGAAAAAACATATTTTTCCTTTTGCTACTTAGAACTTCTTATAAGGTAGAAAAACAAAAAAGAATTACAAGAAAAGAAAAAGTTGTGGCAAAAAAAATTAATCACAAAATTTTCATTTAGCTATTTGGCTGAGTTGAATGTGGGTACTGATTGATTTGCCCAGCTTTGATGCATAAATAACCACAATAGTGTCTTCATTTTCTTCTCATGATTTTGTAAGTGTTAAATATAGCTAAAATAAACCACTTTATCTTTTCTGGAGTGGTGTACTACTTTGATATTTTACTTGTTCTTTCAAAAAAATAGGAAAACACTAAAGAAAAAAATAATTCAGAAATGCTTTTACTGATCCTAGTGGTTATCAGTGACAGAGAACATTAATTTTTAAGAGTTAGTAAGTTGATTTGCTAGGTTGTCAGAGTAATGCACTGCCTTTCCTTTCCTTTCACTGACTCGTGTTTCTTTTGAACATCTTACCATATGCAAAATACAGAATATCTGTGTGATTTCAAATGATTTTTTGGAGTTCATGGATCTAAGTTTGACCTCTAAAATGCACGAGATATCATCATTTTTAATCCCAAACCTTAATTAGTTTTATGGCAAACTCCCAATGAATGTGCGTTTTAAAAGAACGGCCAAGGTCTCTCTATTTTCAAAACCTTAACCGTGTCTTGGGAAGGGAACAATATAAGACAGGAGATTTATATCAAGTGCTCAGGCAGAAATCCCAGAAGGGTCAGACTTCTTTCCTCCCTCTCTTTTACCAGAATTTCCCACTGGATAAATCCTCCAAGCAATAATTTCAGGCCTATCAGAAGTTCCACAAAATACTGTGATAATAAAAACATTGTTATCAAAAATTATGTAAGCTGTGAAGAAACCAGTATTTTCAGAGGAAGCATATATCTCTTTAAAAGGAACAGTGTGTGCCTGTGTTTTTGCATTATGCAGTATTTTCAGAGACAAAGCGTTTCCCTCTGAGCATGATTTAACAGCTATTTTATTTCCTTAAAGGCTGCACGTGTGGGGTAGACTTGTTTTAGACATAAATAACTGTCAATCAGCATAAGAGAAATGGAAGAACTCTGTTTGTTTGAAGAAAGAGAAGTGTTTGCATGTTAGTGAAAATAGACTTATACTTGAAATGTGTACGCTAGGTACATAGAATTTGCATGTGAATTGGATCTTATACATACATAGTAACGTATTGTCCTCATGATAGGACTGGTTTTGGAAATGTGGCACTTAGCGCACCAAGTTCATCTGGAGGTAGTCCTACTGTAACTTTACTGATGGGGAATTATTATCTGGTTTTGGTTATAAAGGAAGAATACAGTATAAGATGCTGTGAATTAATGATGTTGCACTAGAACATCTTTTCTAAGAACTATTGTTCAACAGTAGCTATATCTTTTATCTCAGGCTCATTGTGAAAAGATAGACTGGTATGAGGAGGTTGGTACAGTTGTGAACATTTAAAAATGCTGTTGAGAAATTCTAAGAAGAGTAGAATTAGAGGATTTTTTAGTTCTTTTGAATGTACCAGTCTTGATTTGTCGTAATGAAAGCAGTAGGAGCATATTTGAAAATGAAATTAATATTACTTTGTCTAGTCCTGAAAATTATTGTACTGTCTCTCAACTTAATAGAGAGTAACATCCATTTCATCCTGTCCTTCATTTGTAGATCTTGTCAAGACATCTCTTTCTCTTTTCCACTACAAAACACATTTAGCCCCCTCGATAATTTAAAAAGACAAGTGCTTTCCCAAGCCTTTCCCCTTCTTTTCCCTTGCTCTCTTTGATGTGTGCTTTGCAAGCTAATTCTTTATTGCAATGTTTATAGATTCTTTCTGTTTCGTGCTACTCTGTGAGGTACATCGGCAATAGCAGTTGCTTCTGGATGCAAACCATATAGGGAGGAAGCCAGGAGATCATGAGCTCGAGGAAGCTTGCCGGTCATAATTTGAGGCTCTGGATAACAGTTTAATATAGCTCTTAAAGACACACATGCACACACACACACAACTCTTTCACAAGTCCTAGAAAAAATGGTTCACAGGGGAAGAAAGAGTGTTAAGTCTGAAAAGACTGACAAAGACTGTAATTTTTCTCCTGTGAGATAATGGTTTGAAGCCAGCAGCAGATAAAAGATTGCCATAAGAATGGCTTAATTCCCCATCTTGTAAAAGGATTAGATAATTCCGTCTCTTTATGGATTCCTTACTCTGGGAAATATATTTCCACTTTTGGTTCTCCTCAGAAATAGCTGCAGAGTGTACTTATTTAAATGCACAAAGACCTGCATTCAGACATTTTGAAAAGGCAAACAGCACACAGAAAAGATTATTTTGCAGGCGGTGTCAATGTGTAAGTTTTGCTCAGCAAGTGGATGCTCTAGTTTTACCAGCTGAAAACATTATGGCTGTGAATTACGTATTGGTGACATGGAAACTTTCCACAAAAATCTTCAAAAGTGACTGGAAAGTAATACTTTTAATGTGCAGAAAGAGAATGGACTTCAACCAAAATCCATTTTTAACTACAATTTTATAATTTTTCAAATCATTTGCTGTGTTTTAGGATGCAATCACTGAGAAATAGTGTCCTTAAGAAAGCGAGTGCAAAAGTAAGAAACAGACTGTGATCCAAATAGTGTCAGTCAAAATGGAGTTATTTTAGATTAACTGTACCTTAGATCAGGGTGAAACTCAAAGAAAACAAAAATGCTGTATTTCTCACATAAATAGAATTGATGGTAGTAATGATATACTCCTGCCTGAGAGCTTTGCATCACTTCTTTAAAATGGATTTTTTCCTCTCTGTTGGGGAGCATGCTGAATATGTTCACGAAGTTTTTATTTCTAACATTTTATTCAGAAATTTTGTTAAATACCTATAGTTATTCATGTAGTCTTATAGTTTAATTTTGGAAATGTCTGCCTTCCTGGGTATTGTTCTGCAGGATAATCCAATAGTCCTCATGCTTCATTTCTCTTCAATGCAGATGCTTCCTGTATTTTAGTCTATGGTGACAACAGAAGCTATGACACTGATTTTTTTTAATATAACGAAGTGACATGCTGCAGAGCTTTCCCATTATTACTTCAGAACGGAGAGGTGCCAGCCACTCTCATTACGCACCGACTTCAAAATCCTCTGTTGTTTGCCCCCCTAGATCTAAGTCATTTTTCTTCTATGGTTTATTGATCTGAAATTTGTATAAACTTCTTTTAAAATCCGATCTTCATGAGGAAGCTAGACTATGTAGCTAAAGCGGATGTAGACTTTTACTAGCAAAAGAATACTTTTGCATGTATATTGTTTAATAATATTTATTTAATATAATTTTGCCATTATATTAACTGGCATAGTGTATACTGAAAAACTGACATCTTTTTGTCTCTGTACCTGTGAATACACTAAGAATTTTGCTGGCACAGTTTTAACATTTTTATTTTTGTAAAAGACATTTGTAGAACAAATGGAATAGGTCAGAATTTCCTGGCTTTATATTTAGGTGCTGGAGAAGCCTTGGATTTTATA
This sequence comes from Himantopus leucocephalus, assembly GCA_003993805.1. NCBI lineage: Eukaryota > Metazoa > Chordata > Aves > Charadriiformes > Recurvirostridae > Himantopus > Himantopus leucocephalus. The sequence continues at coordinate 128,688,359 of RSEF01000002.1, read as the reverse complement.
CCAGTATAAAGGAGTGCAGAACTTGTGGAGACAGTCAGTCAAGGTACATGAGATCAGAATTTGGATCAGTATGTTGGAGAACAAAGAATGAAATGAACTCACCATAATATAGACAAGTCAGGACAAACGATTATAAAGCTTGGAGTACTGTTACTGGTGTGGTGTTGAGGTTGCTAGGGAAAGGTGCAAGAAAACATTCAATGTAACCTAAAAGCATGTGGGGGATTTTAGGACTTTTGTCTGATCTCTGTTGCTATAACTTCCCTGGAGTTATGTATTTGTTCTAGGGAAATTATAATTCAGTATTACAGTATTATCAGAGAGAGGTGTTAGATGTAGATGTAATGTTTTAAATTACAAAAAGGAAGCTGATGATTTGAAAGGAAAAAAGAAAAAAAGGAAATCCAATAAGTCCAATTTATGCTTCACCTCATCTCTGACTGAAATTCCCCTTTGGTTGCCAAAGGAATATCATCATGTTATATTTTTAATAAGTTTCTTTTGTGAATAAGTTCATGATATTCATTAATCTTACAAAATGTATATTACAGGTTTTGATCCAAATTAATAACTACTATTAATAAACTAACTGTCAATCACTCAAGTGTTTGTTAGGATCTTTTCAAGAGTTAACCTACTTTGAAATAATTTAAGTAAAATCAGTGATTCAACAAGCCAAAATCTCCTTAATTAAGATTCTAATACAAACATGACACTACTTCTGCTTTTCGGAGTTGAGAACTTTTCTTTGTGGTTGTAGCCTTGAAAATGTATGCTGATCTTGGGTGAACACGAAAACAGGTTTACCACTCTTTTTGCTGAAAGATTTAAGGATTCTTTGCTGAACTTTCCCCTACTCCTCACCGTGTTTATCTAAAAGAAGTCAGCTGAGTCTTCAGCAAAGCAGATCAGGAATTTTCCGATGAGTTGTGTGTTCTTTAGGAAATGATGATTCACAGAAAGCAAAACGTTTTACAAAAATTATCCAGATTAAACAAAATTTAGCTGACACAGGGCAGAACCGAGAGAATGGCTGGAGCTGCAATTCTCAGACATGTAATTTCCCAATTCTTCCTCAGGGAGTGCCCTTTACTGTCTTGGACCCCCTGGAGGATTTTTCCTTTATTACTAAAAAGCCAGCGGAAGCATTTGTAATGTCTTGAAATAACAGGTTTTCGAGATTTCTTCTCCAGTGGGATTTCAAAGTTTCTGTTGTTGTTCACCTCTGGGGAACATTAGAATTTGAGCAAATTTATACAGCTCTAGTTTGCTATGTTTAAAAAGAAAAAGAATTCCCATAGTCATTTACCACAATCTGAAGGCCAGCCACGTACACAGGAATTATAGAACTCTGGCCTGTAGCTGTTTATTTGGGGATTGAAGGACAGTTTGTCCAAAAATGATAACCCTTCTTCTGCCTGGGTCTTTTTGGTTCATTTATTGAAGGAATAGAATGGGAATTTGGTTATTTGAGTTAAGTGAGATGTTTCTGGTAGACTATGTCAGAATAGCATAAATCTAAATAAAATTGAAATTCCTCTGTCTGTGAGGGAACAGTCACCCTCCTCTGAAGGTGAATCTCTTCCGTTTAGTATTTGAATTGACACAAAAATTTCCTAAAGCACAACCTCTGCTGTACACTAGCACAGAGCAATCTATAACGCCCATACCTTGAATTAGTAGTCTACACGAAGAACAAGTACTGAAGAGCATATATCTCAATATTAGGTATCAGAAACATTTCCGTTTCTTTGTTTTCAGGATATTTTATTCCTTCTCATTGGGCCGTGATGTTAGGAAGTACCTGTGCTTGTGGTTAAGTGATTTTAATTATTTTTATGAATCTGATGTACTCCTTGGAAGAAATTTTTTTTCTTCTAATCCATTAATATTGTGAGAATCATGTTCACCAGTGAACTTTTTTTTATCTATATTCTGCTATAACATGGAGTTTACTTGCATTTCATTTACTGATAATTTTAAGAATATCATAGGACAACAGTGTTGACATAGAGTACAATCATAGTGTATGTCTACACTTAGTGCGCTGAAGGAGTTCTTAGGTAGGCATTTGTCCTGCATCTGTACTTGCAGTCATGTACACACTCAAGTATAGACGTACCCATAGGTGCCCTCAAAGCAGGACTTTGTTTTACCTCTTAAAAATCCATTTTGCTCAATCCTACATGTTTCTACAGATTTTGAATCTGAAAATGCATGCCAACTTTAAATTGTGGAGAAAACCCCCAAATTTTAATTCAGCTTCCTCAACTGTTCCCCGTTATTTTTTCCCCGAGATATAGTTTAATTCCAGTGTCCTATTGTCTGGAAACTCTGCAGCTGTATGATGGCTACTGCATTGTTTTAAGGGTGGTACAAGTGAAGAAATCACAATTCTTCTAGCATTACTGTCTCCTTCCATTCCCACTATACCCACACTTTATTAGGTACCCATTATAATTAGTCATTTTAGGATGCTGTTAGATGAATTTTGGATTCATATAAGGAATTGTTTTGTGGGATCATCTTGTCTCTTTCTTTTCAGCTTCTGAGGTCATCAATGACATCTTTCTAAAGCAACAATTGCCATAATGTCAAGAAGCTGTCCTCTTAATAGCTCATGTAAATTGGATATTGATGGGTGTCAGACACATTTGAAAACAAGACCACTGGTTCTGTCACACAAAAAGCATAGGGAAGTGTAATGACATGCCATATAGCTCATTGCAATAAAGAAGAGTAATAAACTCAGCTGGATCTTGAATACTGTCAACATTTATTTTCTTGTCAAATAAGTCAAGTTTTGGGAGTGATTAATACTCAGATAGCAGTGACAAGTTTCACCACACAGTCTGCTAAAGTACTATCAGTTTGATTAGAAGAAAAGATCACTAGGAAATACATCCTACTGAACTGTGTTTGAAAAAGTAGATGTCATTTCAAAGATTTGCATATTGCAGAGAACAGACCTTCCTTATGTAAGGGTCCTTCTTGTGTCTACTTCTATATAGCTGTAATTAGATAAAATTATGTAGATAGCTCCAACTGTAATATTTTTGGCATAATTAAGTAGCATGTATTATAGTATCAAAAGGACTTACTGTTAAATTCCAAAAACTAAAAGGGAAATGCTCTTAGTTTTTCAAAGTCCTCTAATGGTGAATGTGTGCTGCTATGGAAAACTCATTGTTGACTTTGAAAAAAAAAAACGCCTTGCAGCATGTATTCATTCATCCTACGTATTCATTCCTTCTTTAGTACTAACAAAATACTCTTTGCTTTATGCAAATACATGGAAGAATCTGCCTCTGTAGTCTGATTCAAATAGACAGTACAATCTAGAAACAAACAATATGCTGAATGAGTGTTCAAGCTCAAGGCAAAGCTGATCTTGCAGAACGACTGCTCGTACTGTGCCAATTTATTTCCAGCTGCTAAGTAATGCTAGATGGAAGATCAAGATGCACTTGGTGTTTTCTCCTGCTAGTAATGATTGGATTGCCACAGGGATGTTATTTTGGCTTTGTAAACAAGGTGGGAGCATGAGGAGGTTTCTATGAAGGGAAATAAAGTTAGTCCATGAGGCATTTCCTCATTAAGCTGTGCCATCAGAAATGCTCAAGAGTCTTTCTTTGAGGGCTAGAATGGGTCTTTCTGAAAGGTCAGGCACAAGAGAAGCTTGAGACTTTGTAGTGCTTGATCAGCCAGCTGGATTCCACCAAACAGCCACTCAACAGAGCTCATCTCCCAGGCAGGAAATGCAGATCGTCACTGAACCCTTAGCCCACCTGCATGGTGTACAATGTCCCTGTCACTAAATTCATGTTACAGATACTTACATGTTGCATATTTAATCCCTGTAAAATTCCTCTGGAGCATTCTGTCATCTTGAAAATGGAAATAAGTTGAAACATTTATGGTCGTTAGTCTGCTTTATTTCACTTTTTTTTTTTTTTCAACAAATGGAACTAGAATTAGGAACTAGTATCTGATACTTCTCTTGGGTATTGCTTCTTGCACTGCCTGCAGGATGAAATCAATGTCAGTGGGTTGTTTTCCACCTCTGTAATCGTAGGGATTTACAAGTGTTTCATTAAGGCTGTTGATAATTGTGATACCACAGAACAATGTGTTCTGAGGTGTTGTCGGGCACTCAAAACTGCCAGGGAAATATTGAAGATGTTCAAAAACAGGTTGTCACATTAGTCAGAATGGGGGTTTATGTAGGTTATTTCACACAGCCTCATTGGTGAGATGTTACGCAACATAAATCATGCAGTTAACTTCATTTTCATTTCAGTTTAGTAACTGGGATTCAAATAATACTTTAATCCTAGTATTTTTTCATCTGGTAAAAAAGGTGGCTTCTATTGAAATATCAAATTGTAATATCCTCATCTTGATAACATGCCCTGTTCTCCAGCAATCTGTTTTAAAAAAAACGTCCTAAATGCTCGAGTTCGGCAGTGCACTTAACAAGGGCATGATTTTAAACCCAAGAGTAATCTATTTAGATAAATGTGTTACTGAATCAAAACTGCAACGTTTGTTTCCCATCACATTTGTGCACGCTGAAGTAATTTTTCATTTTTCTAGTGAAAATTTAAGATGGCTGAACCTTTAGACCTTTAGACAAAAAAAAAGGGGTTTTCTTTAGGTAGATTACTTCTGCTTCCAAATACTGCACCATCAATAATAGAATAATAAACATCGTAGATAAAGGCAACTTACATGGAAATAATATAACGTCTTTGATAAGGTGATAAATCTTAAACATTTGTAGAAAACATTGCTTTTTCAGATATCAAGTCAAGGAGAAATCTTTTCCTAATCTGAATCCTGAAGGAATGAACATCTTTTCTTTTTGCTGACTTTAGTCACTGCTATTTCTTAGATAATACTGTGTATGCTTATAGATTGTTCAGGAGTGTAAAAAGACCTTTTCAAAGTACTGGATGAAAAAAGAAATCTATCATTTCAGTCTTGACTTTATTTTTCCTATTTGCTGTTTCCTTCCTCTGATGAGGCAATATAGGATTTTATTATGCTGTGACTCATTCAAGGACTGTAGATGAAATCATTTTGTCCTTTTTTTGCATACTCTTATAGTATCATATTTTCTAAATCTTACTGGCAGTATGACTGTGTTTCACGTACCCACAAGCTTGTTTGTAGTGATAGACCTGGTACGGTGCTGCTGCACCCATCCTGTAGAACTTATTCAGAATGTCTTTTGTCCAGAAGTCCTTGGCAGTCTTCTTGAAACAAGTCCTACAGAATGCATTTTGGGTCAAAAGAAATTGAAATATTTGCCTGGAGGCTGTTTGCCTTTGTAGCTCTTGAAGCTCCAACATGAAACTAGTTGAATGTAACTGAAACAATGGCCTCTAAGCAAGAGATCACACTATAAATGTGTATATATAGAAATGTATATAGAAAAAAATGTTTGCTATCAGGGATCAAATTTAGACTGCCATTAAAATAATTAATAGCTGAAATAATGTTTCAGTTGATAACTTAAGTAGTCTATAAAGTACTAGTAAGATAGTAATTTTTAGGTAACTTTCTGGTTTTTTTTTTTGTTGTTTTTTTTTTTTTTTTAAGAGTACGCAGTGGAAATAACAGCCAAGATTTTCAAAGCTAGCCACCAGTTTGGAAAAGCTCAACTCTTTTTAGATTGCTTTGCAAACAAGGATGTGACTTTCATATACATTGCTCTTCTTATAATCCTCTTTTCCAAAGCAGTGGATGAAAAGATCCAACACAACATTTTGGTCATCATTTTACCTTTTTTTGCTGAAGGAATTTCTATTTGGTATCTGGCAATAAAGAATCAAGTCTACCTTGGAGTTTACAGTTCTGTGTACACTAGTCTGCAAGAAAAAGAGTTGGAGATGAAAATGCTTTTTTGGTACCAGGGACCAGATAAGTGGATCTCATAGCTTAGGCCTTCCAACATTAATGATGCTTGCAGCATGGTACAACACAGGACAGATTAGAAAATACATCTCCGATTGTATAATGAGCTTCTGAAGCATTCAGAAGCTCTTCTAGATGTGTGCTTCATATGCTTCTTTCTAGTCTATTGCTTAAGAATTTTTAAGTGTTTTCATTTTACTGTGGAGGTGTCATGAATAGTATTACTGTTGAATAGTCCAAGTAACAATTTTTTTGGTGAGCAAGTGTTTGTGACTTTTTTTTGTTGCTTGAGTCACAGGAGAATCTATTCCAGTATGAATCCACATGTAAGAAATGGATAAATAAGTTGAAAATTGGATGTGAAAATGAGGTCTGGATATGTCAAACATCTTATACACCCATCCACTCACCCAGTTCACCCAGCCATGTCCTCCTACAAAGGGAAATCATATGAATGGCTTTTCTGACCAGATACATTGAAAAGATTTTTTTTTTTTCTGCATATTTTTCATGAGACAATGGGCTACTTTAATGTACGTAATTTCTATAATAAGATGAGAATAATTTCAGTTGTTCATGTCTGGTTTGGATTTATGATAGGTCAGAATGGGAATGTGTTATACAATCTTGAAATTTCTGATGGGATAAAAGAAGCAGCTCCTACTTCTAGAGGTAATTTTTTTATGACTGCAATATAAGCAAAGGAGGTTGGAATAATTTTCCTTTTAATTAAGCACAAATAAACTATCAACATGGCTGCAGAGAAGAGTACATCACTTCTGGTTCATGCAATTCCATGCATATCCTTATAAGCTTGAATATGTGCTTGCAGTAAACATGCGTAAGTATGTAATGAAGGAGGACAGGTTAATTTTAATGCAAAGAAAAATGATGTGATTTTTTGAGATCTCCCTTTTTTGCATGGTTATTTCACTTGCAATTTGTTTTCTCCCTATTTGAATATCTTTATAATAGTGGTACAAAGTTATTTGCTTTTGTTTGACTGTCGTCTTTAGAAGAGCCTGTTTGACAAGTTAGGCTTTTAAAAAAATAGTAACTAGACCATTACAAACCAGGTATAGAGCTATAAAGGATTCATAGAAGTAATTTTCAAAATTAGGTTTACAGCTTCTAAGTTTTACACTTTTGTTGCCTTGAGTTTTGTGTTCTGTGGAACTGCCTTCTCAGGTAAGAGTCATTATGAATTTACATTGAGCTTTCCATCGTAAATAAACCATCCCAGAGGCAATAAAAGGAGATCAAGTAATCCTGTGTGTGGAGGGAATGGTTTTGAGAAGGTACAAACAAATAGATGACTTAAGATTCAAGTATATTAGATACTGTGAGTCATAAAATGTGAAATTCAGATAGGGTGGACATGGGGGTTCTGCTTGGTTTCAGTGGTTAATTCAAAGTTTAGCGTAAAGCAGCTGCAGAGAGTGAGAATACAGAGTGAAAGGAACTTTTTTTAGAGATAAGTTATTTCTCTCCCCAAGGTTTTATTTCAATGCATTTTTATGATTCCCAGGCTTTGCAAAATTGAATTGCATTTTTCTTACTCTTTTCATGTCTGAATAAATTCAGGGTAAGATAACCTTTATGTAAATGGCAGTTGTATTGTGTTAAGAGCTACAAACCATTTCTTCAGAGCAGAATCTGTACTCAGGACTCATAAGAGCCTGAAGAAGGATGGTGGGACTCCTGGGATGCTCAGTTAAAAGAACAGATATGAGGACTATTTTTGTAAATTGCTGTCAAGGCATTGCAGTCAGCTGATGCAGGGGAAAAGCCTGAAGATGAAGCCTGCCGTGATTACTGTATTTTTCATCTAAAAAATAAGAAAGGAGGAGGAAATATTCTTGCATGTCTTTCCCTGTGGTGGGTTAACCTTGGCTAAGGGCTAGCTCCCCACTCAGATGCTCGCTCACTCACTCACTGCCCTTGGGTCAAGGGGAGAAAAGAGGATGAAAAAGCCTGTGGGTTGAGATATGGGGAAATTGTTTACCAGTTACTGTCATGAGCAAAACAGACTTGACTTGGGGAAAATTAGTTTAATTTATTGCCAATTGAAATGGATTTGTGTAATGAGAAACAAAAAGACAAACATTAAACCCACAGCTTTTCTCCCACCTTTCCCAGGCCTAACCTCGCTCCTTCACTCTGGACTCCTCTCCCCACCCCACAAGCAGGCATCGGGGGGTCGGGATCGCTCCATAACAGCTCCTCTCTGCCCCTCCTTCCTCTGGCATGGGGTCTCCCCACGGGCTGCAGTCCTTCAGGAAAAATATCTGCTCTATTGTGGATTCTCCACAGGCCACAGTCCCTCCAGGACGTAGCCACCTGCTCTGGTGTGGGTCCTCCACGGGCTGCAGTGGATATCGGCTCTGGCATGCTCCTTGCCATGGGCTGCAGGGGAGTATCTGCTCCTCCAACCTTGCTGTTCCCTCTGCTGTTTCCCACCCTTTCTGTTCCCTGCTCTTCTGCCTGAGTGGTATCGTTTGCTCTTCCTTAACTATGTTTTCTCCAAGGCACCGCTATTTTGGCGGAGGGGCTCAGCTGTGCCCTGCTGTGGGTCTTTTGGAGCCGGATGGCACTGGCTGTGCCCGGCACAGGGCAGCCCTGGCCTCTCCCCACCAACACCACCCCTGCAGCCCCTCCACTGCCAACACTTTGACACAGACACCCGGTACAGTCCCATTCAATTAAAATATTGCTGAATGTAGCGAAGGAAGCTTGTAGTTTCATATGCACATAATACCACCAAAACCCCACTGTTGTTGCAACAAGTCTTACAAAAAAAGCTAGGATTCAGCTGACTGTTTTTTAGAGGCTAATTTTTGTTACTAGACAATCTGGGATGATATAATTGAACCACAGATGTTGGCTTTTCAGCAAAGCTACCATTTTACTTAGGACAATGTTGTGAGTAGGGTATGTAGTCAGAGATAACACTCTTCTGTGTCTTATCTATCGAATGTGATTGCAAATGTTTTCATTCCATTTTTCCACAATTTAGATTGCAAGGAGATAATTTGGCTGAAAGGCCAGAAGATGTCTCTATGATATCTCAAACATCTGAGCCAGCTGTGTCAGACTCTGAGGGTAAGTTATATAAATATTTGCTGCTCATAAAAAAAAGAAAAATCATCCCGAAGACCAACATCTTGCATTTAAGAGTAGAGGATTCAGCTGACTGTTTTTTAGAGGCTAATTTTTAGAGGCCTGTAAATTAGAGGCCTGTAAAAGGAGATTAAACACTTCCAGAGAGTGTTCCTGTCCATTGGAACTCAATCATTTACACATCAAGTCTGTTAGAAGAGCTCTTAGCGTGGTTTTTGTCATGGCCATTTAGTACTCCAGAGTAATTCCTAGGTATATTTTGGGAGCCACCTTGGGCCAGGATTCATTCTTAGCAGACAGTTTGTATGTTAGCACACTGTTTGGGATGTAAAATAGCTTAATAGCATAGATATGGGCTGTTCATTGCCAGTTGGTCTCTGTGCCAAAGAATGGTCTTTGAAATATTTTATTTAATACTACAAATGCATCCATAGATTCAAATAGTTTATATAAAAAGAGATATAGAATTTCTCCCCTGTTTTTAAATTAAGTATCAGAAATACTTCTTTGATCTCTCCAAGCACCACTGACTAGAACTGAAATACAATAAAAAGGAATTTATACAATAGCTCTGAAGAACATTTTTTTTTTCCCTCATACAAATATAATCATACATCGCGCTAATCTGCAGTCAGGACACTCAACCTTATTTCAATTTCTGCTCAGGTTTTTGAACAGAATAACAGCTGAAAACTAATGGAAAAGGCACTTCTTAAGGGATATCTTGCCAGAGAATGCCCTGCTTTCCTATGAAAGATTAAGTTGATGAAGGTTAACTTTATCTTAGCTGTCACTGGAATGGAGACAGAAAGGAATAGAGGTTTGGGCAGAGAATCTGCAAAGATAAATTTTTCAGTCCATTCCCTTACTGTTCGGCAGAACCAGCTGGGTCTATTAACTGGAGGATTTGATTTGCAGTTAGTCGTCAGCAGCCACAGACAAGTTAGCTATGTTCATTAATTAACGCAAAACAAATCAGAACTAACACTTGTTTTTAATTATCCTACTAATTGTCTGCTATTTAGTGCTATTAGATGTACTATTAAGTATGATGGCAACCTGAGCTTTCACTTATTTCTCTTGTCGCATTTGTAAACCAATTAGTAACTAGTATGTCTTTAAAGATAAATTTTTCAAACTGGTTTTGTGAGAATGTGTGGCTTCATGCGGTCATACCATTTGTTTTTCCTTTCATCTGCCATTGATCACTTTATTAAAAAAATTAAATAGGGGACTCAGAATCTCAAAATATGATGTTCTTACAAGCTTGATGAAGGTTGTCAGCAAGAGAGACCCAGACTGCACTCAAGTCCTGTGAAAGGAAGGCAAAATTCTCCTGTTATGAACATAATCCCAAGAAAGGGAGGTGGTGGTGGCTTGTTTGGAATGGGTAAGGGGATATGCAAGAATGAGATTATTATAGCAGAACCAAGTAGAGTGGTAAGACATACCTGTAGCAAAAAGTTCTACACTTACTGAAACAACTGGCTTTGAATAGATCTCTGTCTTCCTTTTTCCTTCCTGTGTACCCTTGTTCTTAAAGTGGAAATATGCCCGCTTTGCCATGCCATCTTCTGAAACTGTAGACTTCAATGAAATAGTAAGCTGCTGCTAAATGGCAGAGGCACCAGGATTAAAGGAGGTGAAACTGTCAGAAGATGCTGGATGCTGCGTAATAATGAAGATGGATCTTTCATGGTCTCAGAGTATGGAGCACAAGAGCGCTATAGCCATTGGAACTTGGACCACTTTATGTGCTTCTGGATATGCTCTAGTCAGTATGGATATAGAGAAGATTGAGAGCACTTCCCCTAAAAAAATACCTCTAATAAAAATATAGGGAGTAAAAGTTAGATAGGTAGGTGAGGCAATGACATTCATGTTGTTATAAATATATCTATCTCGTGTCTGTGAATACACATGAACCTGTTAGCCATATAGCTAGAAAACAGCAAAGCCCGTAGGGCAAAAAGACTGAGGTCAACAGTGAGGTACTGCCAAATTTCTGTCAAGAGGTGCTCTCAGAAATATTCAGCCTTTCAAAATATTTTTTCCCCTAAAATGTTGGCTAGTAATACATGTTGATTTGAAAAAAAGCACAGCTGGATTTTACAAGTAGGCACAAACTAGAAACAGGCACTGAACTCAGGCAACTGCCTGTTCTATCAATCTTGCCTATGAATGCAGCACATTACTTGTTTTCTGTGCATCTGATATTTATTTCCAATAAATATTATGTATGAGAAGATGACAAAAGAGACTCCTAAACATACTATTAGAAAACCCTAAGTAACCAAGGTATCATGTTGCACTAAAGTTTAGTTATACCCTCTTAAGAATGTATTATATCATGAAAAAGTGACTAACAGGCTTCACTTACCAGGTTTATTTGAATTTATTTTCTGCTTTTACTTATCAGTACCAATGACCTTTCTAAGAGAAAGCTATGCATTGGGAAGTGCTGATGTAAACCATTTGTTCAAGAATATGCAAGCAAGGTGCTGATGCACAGCAAAGTTGAAGGTAGCTTTCTTTAGGTAATGATCTGTTTCTGGGTTAGTGGGAAATTGTTAAGTTGTTAGATCTGGAGCATCTCTCTTGTGGATTTCAGATGAACTAGGTTCAGAAGTAATTGGCAGCACATCTGATCTAACAGCCCTTTTAAAGAAGCCTTACTAAAGCAATTCCACCTAATAAAGTCAATGTAATAGCGTATGTAAAAAGATCATCTGCAGCGTCAGACACTATACTGACTCCACTGGCACTCTGGATCTGGTTCTAATTAACCACTACACTGATTTCCCTCTAGTATAATCTTGCTGAATTGGACAGCGTTGTCTTTGATCTAAGTAGTAAAAATCAGAAATGGGAATCAGGTCTCAAGATTGGAGAACACAAGACGCTTTAACGCTGCAGTTTCTTTTTACTGTCCTAAACTATACCTCTCAAAACTGTGTCTTTCCCATTAGACCACTTCACAGGAAAGAAGCAAGGGAAGAATTTAATAGCTAGGTTCTTGATTTTGACTAGATGAAGCAGCTTCAGTGACTGCACCGCAAACATCCCCTGTAGATGCCATGCCTGTCAGGTTTGTCTTTTGGATCAGTCCTCCATTAAGCCTTGCTCTTGTTCTGTACGGATAGATGGGGAGAATGGCTGAGGCTTCAAAACATAGACACTACAACAGGACTGATTCAGTAAAAATCTGCATCTGTCAATCCCCAGTCTGTTTTTCAGGTTGGGGGGATTGTAGAGGACATCTACTACTGTATATTTTTTTTTAAATAAAATTTAGATATTAAGAAATAGTATCACTAAAGGATAATTGTTTATTTAATCCCATTTGCCTAGAAGTACTATAGGACCTTGTTTCACTTGTTTAAGTCCCTTTTGCTGAAAAGTACCATACCAGTGACAGCCATGATATAAGGCAGGAAAAGAAGACATTATTGCAAATAAGATCTTTGCAGTCAGTGCATTCTTGTAGAAGGAAGCTTAAAGTACAATAACTTATTAGGGAGAAAAGTCTTAATATCGGATAAATGAAACGCATAGCACTTCTAAACCACTCCTCAAATTGTCTGAGAAAAGCTGTTTGTAAAGTGAGTTACTTTGCAGTGTAGCAGGCAACACCACATATTTCTGAGGTGTGGGCAAAAACTTATTTCTTTTGTGGCTCTACCTGGAGTAATAGAATGGGACTAAAAATGATAGATTGTATGGTACTATGCCACAGTGTGTACATGGGGTATTTCCTATTCTATTGTGTTATTAGATCTACAGGCTGTCCTGTGATACAGAATATTTAGTTTGCTAAATAAATTTTACTAAGAAAATTTCACATCAGTAGTTTATTCCCTATCACACAGGAGTCACTGGGTTTTGTTATTTGCCGTTAACCAACTCCTGTTTGAAGAAACTTGAAAAGACTAGAATGTATAGCTTCTACGTATTTTTTTTTCCTCTTTTTTTCCCTTTTCCCAATATAGTAGAAAGTTCAAAACAGGCATTTGGATGTAGAGGAAAAGTCTGAAATTGGGGATGTTCAATAGAAATAGGAATGTATGAAACACATATAGTGCTATTCCAGATAGAACTGCATGACCAGGGTAAAAAATTAACAGGGATGCAAATACGTGGAAATGAGGGTTGAGAACTAAATATGGCAGTGGCAAAAATGTGTCATCATCTCCCACTTCCTGCCCAGCTCTCTGACCAGGACTTTGCATCATCATCACCTCTTCTTTCTCTGCTTTCATTTGTGTTTGCAATGAATGTGGTAACCATGGTTGCCGTACTTCAGTGTAGTTCTGTCTTTAGAGTAGTCTGAGATGTTTGACAAATCAGGGTACTCTGGAAATGTAAGGACCTCCCTGCTGAGTGTCTGAATAACAGCAGAACTTAGGGAAGATCAGGGCACCTTGTTTTCTTAGGCTGCTGATGAACAGCATCTAAGTGCCTAGTAGACTGTCAGGCAAAGAGTGAAACTGCATAGCATGTTACTTGGAAATTGCTTTCTCTGACACAGGTACATAAATTCTGTTTTAAGTCATTACGTGTGTGTCAAAGAGGCATTCTAGACTTCTCACCAAGTCATGTTGTTTTACAAATGTGGCAGTATGGGCAAAAATTATAGATTGCATGGCTTTTAAACATTGCCTAAAGTGACCAGAACTTCTTACTTCCAGGATTTTTACTATATTCTAATTAGTTTAACAGAATCAATTAAATTTAATTTTACTGGTTTTATTAAAGCTGATGATCCACTACTCACTTGTGTAAAGGACAAACAGTATTTAGTTTTAATAGTAAAAATAATAAATAACCTACGAGACACCTGGGCAGCTGAAGGAAGCTTGCTTATCACTCTAATCATGTTAGAGATGCTGTTCCACATTGCATTAAGCTTATAAATTAAAATCAGACATAAATTAAAATCAAACATAAATTAAAATCCATTGAATTGTAACTGAAAAGCAGTGCGTTTACAGTAGCCACATTTACCTTCCTAGCAGTTAATTTATAGGCATTTTATTTTCAACATGACTAATGCTTACTTAATTGGAGTGATTTACTTCTCTTCTACGTTTTTGAAACAGCTCAAGTACCCGGGGTTGAAACACTTACGGAAGATATTGATGAATTTCAGAGTACCTCTCTAGTGGCAGGATCTGTAAGTATCTTCCCTTATGGATAATCCTGTAATTTTAAAAAATAGTTTGATAAAAAATAGGTTTTGCATAAAGATAAAAGCTGTGTTTGCCAGCACTGTCATCCTAAGGAGAAGAAAACTTAATATGCCCAACCCTTTTGAATTTTCGGTTCCCTGGCTGTTTTAATTTTTTTTCACTCTAGGGAGGGCGATATTTTGAAATAATTTATTATAATCTTATCCAAAAACATATGTTGTTGGACTTACAAGTATAGCTCCCATTGAAAGTGCAGTCATTTTATACTATGTCTGTATGTTCTTAAAGGTTAGTCAAATATCCATTTTACCAGATAATATTCAATTTTACAAAATTAAGAGAACAAAATTATGCAAACTCTAAATTTCATTATGAAATATGATATTATAGTATTTCAACTATAATTTAGCTTTTGGTAACATTTGCTTGGAAACTAATAAACAAGAGGTGTCTATTTAAAATGTATGGTTAATTTATATATTTTTTTAAAGAATGCAATATTATGCTTGGTAGTATTTTCATCAGTTCTTTTATTTTGAAATTTAAGAAAACCTTTGCGGATTTGCAGTTTGTAGAAAATATAACCGTCAATAAAACTTTTTTTTTTTTTAAATTATATAATCAGAATTTTGGCACTAGTTGTATTGCATCAGAAATTTGCATATAGGTTAAAGAAGGAATTGCTTTTTTTTCCTAAGACAAATAACTTGACAGTAGTTGTTTGGTTTTGCAAAATCTTAGACAGCTGTAAGAGGACACATTAATGCCTGTTCAACCATAGCAATGCTGGTTTATAGCGCACTTCAGTGTTGATAAATTAAGTGAAAAGAGGGGCTCAGTATCTGTTAGCTGAGGAAAAAAGGACAGCATTAAAGAAAAAAGAAAACTAGCAATGCAGACTGATCCTGCAGTCTTTCAGGCAGCTGCTTAAGTACTGCTACTAATAAAGCCAAATAATACTGAACATATTTTATTTCCAACCAGAGTTATCAAAGCAGTTGGCAGATGTGGAGTTCCAGATCAATTCCTAAAGCTCTTTGAGAGCTTGGAGTAAAAGAATCTCACAGAGCATTTGTGGATATTGGGCAAAAGGAGTAAGGAGCAGAACTTTAGATGCCATTGCTTTGAGCTTCTTTCTCAAGCCTCCTTTCAGCTTCACACCAGTCAATAGAGAGGTATAATAAATTTTGCAGCAGTCTCTGAACCCACGTTTTTCTTTTTGATTTGGACCTGCAGCTACCAGCTTTGATTTTTCAGTTCTGCAGACATATAGCATAGGGAAAGAGCAACAAATAAATTGAATTACACAGAAAAATAAAGATACAAGGAAAACAAAAGTTCATTATGTTTATTAGCAAAATCTTGCTACAGAAATGTACAGCCTTCAACTGACTATTTTTAGATATATGCTGTGTGTGCATGCTTATGAACAGACAAACAATAGGTATATGTATAATTTAATGCTCTGCTAGTTCTAGGCATAGGTAAGGTTGCCTGGAGCAGTAGACTGCCAGAGGCAACGAAGTTGCCTGGGCTGAGGTCCCTGAAAGCCACACTGGTTATTGTTGTTATTGCCAGCGCTGCAAAGAGAAGGCAAGAAGAGCAGCTGCAGCTATTGCTCTGCCCACCCAGCCTCGCTCCAGGGCAAAGGCAGCTAGCTTTGCTTGCCTCAGCTCTTGGAAAATACCTTTGCCCAAGTTACTAAGGAGCCATAAACCAGTAACTGTTAGTTCATCTGCTTTTGGGTGTTTTTGTACCTTAAAGCTCTTGCTTAAATAGTGCGTAGCTAGCCGATGGTGTACTTCCATCTCTTTAAAATGGCTTGTTATTCAGAATAAGATTCAGCTATCCAGCACTGTATGTTTGTTGCCTTTTAGGGCTCTGAAGGAATAGAGATCTGTTCCATGGTCCCCTGGTAACTTTCAGTGAGACTTATTCTTTGACAATCTTGACCTATACAATATAGAGGTAAAACTGAGGTTCCTCATAGGAAGGCTGTGAAGATAAATGCATTCTTGCAATGGATTCCCATGAATCCCTCAAAACAGTAAGAAATGTGCCTGTAAAATTACTTCAAAATTGATACCAAAATACCTTCCCGTGACTTGAAATGATTTTCAGATATTATATGAAGTATGCGATACAAGATGAGGGAAAAATAGAATAAATACGATGTTGATCAGACATTTGTCATAAATTGGACAAACTGATTCATGACATTCACTCAAATGTACATATTACATATAAAAATTCCTGATCTGATTCAAGGTGTGCCATGTTTGATACTGGTACTGCATTCCAATAGGGTAATTTGAGTCTGTTGCTAGTTAAATGGATCATTATCATAAATTTCTCTCTACTCATGTATATTTGACAAATGTTCTTTCAAGGTGCCTTGGCCTTCAGAGGAGGATTGTTTTGAGAAAAATTGTGGGATAAAGCAGCAAGAATTATGCATAAGGATCTTTAGAAAAGAGCTGTGTGGGTTCTTTTTTCGTGTCCCATGTATAAATCCGCACGGAAGGTCTTTGATGTGGAGACTAAAGCAATCTGGATACCAGTAGTTAGAAAAGATAGGCAACATCTATGTCTATAACATGGTTCATGTAATTTATACTACGGTTACATTATGATTTTCTGGTAACATTGTATATGTTTACGGTTCTGTTTCTGAAGAATCTGGAAGTTTGTGTAATTAGACCTTTTTCCTTTAAACCTTTTTTAATAGAACCTTTTGCTACACTTTATTTGTCAGGAAGAGAGTTGGTATTTAAAAAATCGAGAACTTACATTTTTCAGTGCTGTACAATCCCAAACAAGGTGTACTGAATGAATAAATGCGTAAAGCTAGCAAAAAGTAATTTGAAGTATTTACAGGAATCAGCACTCTTCCCAAGTGTTTTGCAAGGATTCAAAGTGAAAACAAGCATTCAAAATGTCCTTAGAGATCCTAGTTTACTGCAGGGCTCATTTTCTGACAAATATTTAATGTAACAAAACATGCTAGGCAAAATGCAATGGTTTTTTTCTTGGGGTTTTTGCCGGCTGATAAACTCGGAGTCCTAATTTTTTTTGTGTTTATGTAAATAAGTTTTATAAATATTTGGCTATAGATATTTGAAGTGATACTAGGGAAAAATGAGGTGGGCTGGAATTCTGACAGAAATGGAAAAGTAAGGTATCAGGAGAAGTTACTAAATTTATACTAACAGAAAGAAAGAGGGCACATGCACTGGGCAATTCACATTGAGTAGCCTTTGCTTTCCCTCTGAGTTGCTTTTGTTACCACCTGGATCTAACAGGACTCATGCCTACTGGGTTTTTTTTTATGTGAATCTTTGCATTCACTCATCTTGCCTTGCATGTGCACATAAAAAGGTATATTTTTCTTTCCAAATTATCCATGTAAGGCAAACCAATCCAAGTGTAACAGACACTGTGGAAAAAAAAGTTGTCCAACTGCAAAAGGCATTTCTCCATGAATTTGCCTTGGGTTTTTCGTGGGAAAAATATTCTAATGAATTGTTTTATAAAGGTGGTTTGTTTAAAATAAATTTTCTCCTGTTTTCCCTACTGCTTTGGAACTTTTCAGTTGATTTCCTAGAAGGAAAACACACACCTGGATTTTCCATGATAAATACAGAAATTCCTTAATGGTAATTCAATTTGTGAAATGACTTGAGGCTACATGCACAAGGAAAAATTAAGCTTTTAATTCTTGCTATCGATATATGTTGAATACAGCTATATTCCAGTCATACATGATTTAAATTGTAATTGTGAGTAATTTTCTTAGCTTCTCCCACTATTTTCCGTGGAAACAATGCTGAGAAGTAACTTAATTAGTTGTACAAGTTTGAGTATAATCGACAGCTTCTAAATCACCCAAACTTCAGTATTTAACTAAATCTATAAATTATTTGCTGGATTGTGGTCACTGTTTAGCACTTAGCAGGTTAGTCATTTAAATAAGTATTTTAAGGTTCTACTGCCACATGAGGAACAACAGCAGTGTGCCTGTGAGGCAGTATGAATTATAAAGGTCATATTTATATATTATAAACAGAAAATTAATGTGTTCTGATACAAAAGTTTTCCAATCCAAGTTGACTTTTTTAAGTATGTGGAAATTCAGGAACATAAAGTTAAAATTTTAACTTTAAATTTTAAATCTTCTGTAAAAATAATAACAGATAATATTAGATTAGTGCAACTCTTCCACAGCTAGTCCAAAAAACCTGCAAATGTGTAAGTTTAATTACTATTAGCTAAATTAACAATACAAGATAGTAGAAGAACATAATATCGAGGTTTTGGGGAAATAAGGGGTATTTCCTGCAAGTAGTTAAGTAGTTTGAATTACATACCTTGAACCTCTTTGGTTGAGACCTCCCCTATGTAAAAAAAAATTCCATTAAATAGACATAGCATTTTGTACATACAGCTGCAGAATAATTATTTCTTACTTTTAAAATTCTCTTTGACCTCGGAGAGCACCTGCAGTACTTAATTTTTTTTTTTCCACTTCTTACATGCTGGTATTCTTTTTGCTGATATCGTGTTGCATATTGCAAAACTTGAGGCCCCCTGGGTGCCTGCCTGACCCCTGCGATGCGTGGTGGGGCTGTCCCGTCTCCCTGCCCGGATCCCCGGGGCTAAGGACTGCTTCCAGAAAGGCTCCTGCTCCTCACAAGTTCAGTTTATCAGCTCCACTGGCAGGTGTTGCATGTAGCATGTGGTTAGCGCTTCCAAGGAGACCTTTCATGGGGCGGAGAGAGGGGCAGATATCTTCTGGAGTGAAAATACTCTTATTTGAAAATATTTAATCCTCTAAAACGTAATTTTAAATTGACAGATTTTTTTAAGCTTAAAAAAAATTTATGTAATAAAAGGTCAATGAGTGCCTGGTTTTTACCTGTCTAAAATTTTGGTTTCTTGGGCATGAGAAATTCAAAACTATTAGTCCAAATAACAGGAAAAAAACCGGACCGAAGCTTAGAAAAAAAATTATTCTAGTTACATTTCATAAACAGGAACAAATTCCAGCTTATTCCCCGGTGCCCACATATTTCCTCCTTCCCTCTTGCCTGTAAACAGAAAAAACTATGTGTAAGTTAATTCAAACTACCTTTTTTTTTTTTTTAGTGTAAGGTTTAGCGTAAAATGTGTTGGCTGACTGCCATGGGAAGCAAAAAGCTTGTAATTTCAATTACATGGCATTTCAAGTAGAACAGACCCTAATGTGGAAGGTGGGAATGAGAGGTGGCTGCCAATATTGCAACAGATCTCTGAGAAGGTTTATTATTTTTATGGTACCAAAAAACATGTTGACTACCTCACCTGTTGTCCTTGAACAAACTACGGAAGCTGAAACATTAAACATTTGGTCAACTCTTACAGAAAATACATGTTGTGTGAAGAATCTTCAAACAAAACATTGCGCAAAAAGGTGTGCTGCGTGTATAACAACTGTCCTTGCCAGCTGCTTGGTCAGAACGGAAGGGACACTTGCAAACAAATTGTTTAATAAAGGGTAATTTTTTTTTGTATTTGGAGGGATCTCTGTCAAATGTGTCTCTTTAGGATAATTTAGCTATTCAGCAAAAAAATGGTAGGTTATACATAGAAAGCTAAGCGTGGTTTTCCTTCTTAGAGTATTATCTCCTGAAGTTACCAGTAAAATTTGCACTTGGTTAGCAAAACTGTGTAGAACAAAATGTTCAATCAAAATGCATTGCGTATATTTACAACTTGCCAGGAACTAACTAATTAATTGGGTTTCGTCTCCTTTTCCTCATTTCATTGTGATCATGCAATTCAGATAGTCTTTAAAAATGAGGAAGCGCTTCCTCTTGTGAGGTGGGGGCTGTTCCCACACCTGAAAAAAGATTGCGTGTGTGCCTGGATGTGCATGTGAGTACCTGGGTGTTACTCTGAAGCAGGCTAAAATGACAGGAATATAATGCTGCATTGTTTACTAACGCTTTTAATCGTCACCAAGAAAGAGTAATTTATTTCTAATGAGCACTTGATTTCCGGATGTTGTTGTAGGTAATTTGGAGGCCTTCCTTTTAGCCTCAGATATTCTGAAATATTGCACGTCTGTAGAACTCCCCAGGCGTCAGTAGGTTTTGCACAGCCCACATCAAGTCAGCTCGATGGTGAGATCAAGACATTCACATCTTCACTGGTATTTTTTTTAGGGCTAAAAGCTATACTGATGTATGTTGTCAAACCAACATTATGTTACAGATTGAAACACATATAATGACCTTGGAAAAACTTTCTTATTCTTATTCATGACCTCCTTAATTTTATTTCTGTTCCACTGTGGCATTCCCAGTAAGTTATGGTATTTTCCAGAAGTTCAGGGAACCAGTGATTACCTTTGACTTTACTGTTTGTGATTTTTTATTTTAGCAGTAATTTGGCTAAGTGATCTAAGTGAAGAAGGCATTAATAACTGTATTGCATGTGAAGAAATTATGATGATATGTGAAGAAAGCCACTTAAGAAATGGATGCATAGTTGACCTTAAAAGTTGACAAACGTATCATGAGGGCTTTGTTTCAACATATTTCTGGTGCAGAGAGACATTGCCTCACCTTCAAAGTTTGAAGGTGATGAACAGGGCCCAGAGCTGTTTCTACAAGTTAGAAAGGCAAGGATGTCTTTCAGGAACATGTCTTTTTGGTGTAAATAGGCCATTTATAAATTTTGTGCTAATATTTATAAAGCTTAACAAATGATGAAGGGTATTTGTAGTTTGGAAGATATTGAAGGAATTGGAAGGACTTGTATGCACATACTTCATAGATATATGCTATATTTTTCAACTACTTTCAGTCTACTCTCATTATTATTCAAGTCCAAGTTAACTGACGTTAGTGTTTTATCTCCGCAATTCCTGGCCAGTGGACAAAAGATAGGTTTTGGTGAAGTGGAATAAGAAGGTTTAAATAAATGGCTTGCAAGTCTGAATCTCCTTCTTAGTGACAGATCTGAACGGCTGCCATTCATCCAGTGGAGAGAAGGGGCACCAGTGAATTCTGCTAGAGCTGTACAAATTCATTTATCCTTCCCTTTGAACTGACATGCTTCCAAAGCTTCCTTGATAACATCCCCTACTTTCAGCTTGTGTTTATCTTTTAGGAATATGGCTGTTGCATAAATAGTGCGCTGGAGACACCGGATCTCTGTCTGTGTTTATGCATTATTTACATAGAAGAACTCATAGTCTCAAAATGTTAAAAAATATTTTTTTATGTTCAGTATTATTTAGTTATATAGAAAAAAACATTACCAGAGCCTGCCTCTAAAACTGTTGTTGGTTATAGCCCTGAAATATCTAGCTTCAGAGAAGGAATAAAAAATAGTTACCCTACAGTTTTAATGTCTTAATAAACTCTTGTACCTTTTTATTATTTTCTATCAAGTCAGTGTTTAATTGGAAGGCACTTTTACAAGGACATAATTTGTCATGAAATTAAATTGCTAATATTAAGTATCTGATCTTCCATATCTAGTATTGTAATGCTGTTCTGGTATTTTGTGAAGTTATCATCTGACAAAATGCCATAAGCTTATGATATTACATAGAACAGAAAAATACACAGGAAGAGTTACAAAATTTGGAGAAAAAATGTGTCCAAAGTTACGTCATTAATTTCACAGGGTGTTGGAACTGTGTATCTGAAGGGAGTTTGAACATATTATTATATGTAATGGTAGAGACTGAATATAGGTATTTGTTTTAAATCATACACAGAGTAATATTTATTCTTAGAAAGAATGTATACATCTGTGTTACATCCAGAACTGAACACAAATTCTTTGTGTGTGTTAACAGGATGGAGACAGACACAAATATTTATTAAATGCATGTGTGTACCTGCCTTTGTGTTCCTGGATGCGCTTATACACAGGCATATCTATATGTGTTCCATGAACTTCTATAAGATTTTAAAATCCGTATGGAAGCATACAAAAGTATTGCTGATGTTTGTGATTTGGAGTCTGCTAATTGCAAGTGATTTAATTTAAACATTACTCATTTTTTTTCTAGCTGTCTGAAGCACTATCATGATGACTACCATTAAAGAATAATTTTTCTCCATTTTTCTTAGATTTTACTACAGACAGTAGAGAGCTGCCTTTACTCAGAATGTCACCTTAGTTGTATGTGTCTTAGATGATTCCTGTGCTTAAAGGAAAGAAGTACAATAGAGGAAAAGGCAGAATGTAAGAACAGTAGAGGTTTGTAGAAGAGAAAGATAACTCAATTTCATTTCCAGAAAATGGAGAGTGAAACCCTCTCACCTCATTTGGAAGTCTGTGTTTTTAAGGGGTTAGGGAATTATAGAAAACCGATAATAATTTGCTTATGATAAGTGAGAAACTTGAATAGTCAGAGTTAAGAATATTAGAAGAGCAGTTTGGTCTTCAAGTATTACCATAGACCACTGACTAACTTTTATTCGGTACTTCATCAGAGTTGTATTTGTGCATGAAATTGTATATTCAGTAAAGATTCACCTCTATAACCTTGGGGATTTTTTTCTCCCAATTGTCTTTATTGAAGTCCTACTGGGTTTTCCCCCTTATGAAAATATACACTATAAAATATATATAAAAAATGCCCTTTTTTCACCATTAAAATGTGGGAACCAGAGTATATCTAAAAATTGATTGAAAATTAAAATATTAGAGTTTTGTTACAGGCTCTATTCCCCCTTTCCATCTCTTATTTAGTTTCATTTATTTCAGAGGAATTGTTCACAGAATAAAATATTCTTCCATCTAAAGATAGATATTGGGTAATTAATGTCTATTAGAAATAAACATTTGGAGATCTGAGTAATTTAATACAGATTAATATTCTGTAGTGGCCTCAACAAACCAGATTATGGTTTGGATGGAGAATTCACAATGAGGACTGAAGTGACAAATACTCAAAATCTCTTTGGGGAACAGGTGATTCAGGTCTAGTAATATGTCTAAAATAAGCGTGTTTGCAGAATCAGTTCCACTTCTGAGTAATTTACCATTCTTTTCAGCTGTTCCTGTGTATTTACCTCGGATTAAATACGCGAAACTTTAACCAGAGCAATACTGGTGAAAAAAAAAAAAAAAATGGGCAAATCCAAAAATGTCATTAGTGTTCTAAAAATGTTGGGAGTTAATAACAACAGAATTATCTGCAGCTTTGAACTATCTCGTATGCTGGTAAATATGCCTCGGCTTTTTTATGTATGAATGTGCAGCATTACAGTATAGCTGTTGCTTTATAAATATGTATCTGCATTGATAGATTTTAAAGGTACATGGTTGACAATGATTGGTTGCATACAAAGCACTGTATATTTGGAACAGATTAAAAATTATATATATTTCATATAACATTTTACTTTTGTGGAATTATGCTTACTTTTCTAAAAAGGACGGTAGCTACAGTGCTTTATTTAGGGTTTATGGTTAAAGCAAATTGTTTGTGAATAGAGATGGTGTCAAAACTGTATTTTCGTGTCCATCCTTTAAACTGTTGTATGTAAACTTTCCCTATGACATGAGAGTCCAGCCAGAAAAGTACCATCACATTCTGCAACAACCCATGTGTCTGCTGGTGATACAGTTCCAGCCCAGCAGACTGTATGCTTTCCTTGAATGGGGTCACCAGTTTGGGTCTCCCTCCTCTGCTCAATCATTCTTTTCTCTGAAATTACATCAGCTTAATGTCTTTGAAACTGTGGCCCCTCTCTAAATTTCTTTGACATTTAGCGAGAGATTAAAAAATTAGTAAGAGGTGAATGATGATGAGAACATTGCCTAAGCCTTGCTTCTTTAGGATACCTGGGAAATCAACAAAACCCTCTAGACTACAGATGAAATGTTTTGGTGAGGTAATAATACAAAATTTATTTCAGATAGGCTGTTAAGAATGTTTTAATTAATGTTTTTGTTTGTTGTTTTTATGACCAAATCTTGCACACTCGGTCATATATTTTTTGCATATTTCAAATAAGCATTAAAAAAACAAGCTTACTTCATATTTTAAAATAATTTCTGGTGTATCTGAAGGGAGTATTGAGTGGGTTCCAGAAAACACAGATAATTTTGAGTACCACACTGTTCAATAGTGAAGTGACTGGGGAGGTGGTCTGTTTGCTGGCATCCCTTCCAAACTGCTAAGTTGCCCTGATGATTTAGTTGCTGTTCCTGAAAGGAATACTTCTTGCAGTGATAAAACAGCACTGGCATTTTTGATTAGGAAATTCTGTGATATTCCCAGAAGTGCTGCTTTGCAGAGATATGGTGCCAAATGTTATGGTAATTTAAAGTAAGTGCAACCCCCACTAAGTAACTGGTACTGCACAGAATGTAAATCGTGGAAGAATTTGTCCTGTTAGGATGCCTCGGCGTGGAACAAGAGCTTCGTGAAGGTATATATTTGAATTATTTTAGAACTGCTGATTTTAAGCAATGCCTACTATTTATGTTATTTAAGGTATTTTTGTATTTTGTAATATATTGCATAGTGTTATATATTCTACATAAAAAGTGCCAGATTCACTATTCTAAATGAGGACATCAATTTTTTTTAAGTATTCCCTTTTCTTTTTATCTGTGTAAGTCTCAGACAGTTTGGACCCTGGATGCCATGGATGTCAGACCTGGAGGTTCCCCAAGGCAGAAACTCTTAAAGGACTCCTTAGCAGCAAAAGAACTTCAGACCATGGAAAAACACCTAGCTGGTATGTATGGTAGCAAGGAATCATAAAACACCTAGCAGTACTCACCCAGCTAGCTCTGCCAATATTTTAGACGAAGGAAAAAATTACTTATCTCACAGGCTGATGAAAACAGATAAAAACTTCAAACTTGTCTTTTTCTGCATTGAGGAGAAACAGCACAATTATTGTTGTGTTTGTAGATGTAATGAACTTTGCTGTAATTACAGTAAGTATAGTAATTAAACAGTAATTAAACTGTGTTAAATATACTGCAGTCTAACAGCTTAATAACACACCTTTTTGTTTTCACATTTCCCCAAGACATGCAGTAAGGAGGTGCTGATGCTTAACCTGCAGCTAAGTAGTCTTTAGAAGAGGCTGCAGTGGACCTTTAGCTTGAGAATAGATTGCTTTGCAGGAAAAGCCGACCTTGTTCCGGAGACTTCTGGCTAAATGAAGTCTGTTAACTTGCCTGCAGTGGAACATCTGCAACATCTTTGATGGAGTAACCATTTCTAAAAGGTCGAACAAAAAAATCCCTTTTTTTTTTTTCAGTGAAAATGTGTTTCAGAGCTCTATAAAAATTAACGAGGAATATCCTAGGATATAATTTGCAATTTGTTGTTCTTTGTAATCACTATTTTCTTATCTTCAGCTTTAGTTATAAGGTATGACATAGACCTATAGCACGGTAGTCCTATATTATGCATGCTATTTGTCATGTGGTGAAAGCTACACTTCATGGGCCAACTCTAAGTAATGCAGAACTGCAACATAAAGACCGTGTGTCTAAGCTGGAGGGAGAAATGAAATTTATCTGACCTTTCTTTCAAGAAATTCAGAGAGTGAGGTAGAGAACTTACCGCTTTCAGTGTGATTTTCTAAAAGACCTTGGATGTTCATCCTACCAATAATATTGTTGTGAAAGGCTTGGGAGCTGTATCCTCTTTAGAGAGAGGTACAGCTGTTGTACCTCTGTCTAGGGGCTGAAGTCAAGGCAGAAGAGAAAGCTGCGAGCACAATAAGGGAAACACTTTAGAAAAAGGTTTTGCTTGGAATGGAAAAAGAACTAAAACTTATGATATCTACAAATGAAGACATTTTAGACAGTGTTTGTTTCTGACAACAGAGACACTGTCATTCAATTGTTTTTGACATATTCAAGTCACGGTAGCTATTAGAGATGTAGCCACTGCCAAACTAAACTGAAATCCATGAGCCCTCTCTCCATGCTGAAACTGCCAGGAACATCTAGTAGGAACCAGGAGACCAGCAGGCTGAGCTGTGGTCATCAGGTTTCTGTGACATAGCAGGGACCTGAATACCCCAGGGGCCTCTGCCACGGAGGTGGCACTTGCCTTCCCATGTGTTGCTGCACTTTTTGCTCAGGAGGAGTCTGGTGAAGATCGCTCTGCTTTGATTTATGTCCTAACTGGTCACGCTTCCATGGTTGTACAAGCTGTTCTTGTATGCAGTATGCTCTGAAACATGCAGTTCCTTTAGATCTCCTTTGACAAAGCTGACAGTAATAACTACTATATTCAATAGAATATGGAATTTTAAATACTTAATTGACCGTAAGCTAACTAGCTACATTCAGTTTGTCTCTGAGATTCAGTCTGCTGTTGTGTGACCTACAAGGTCTTCTCTCTCACATCAATGCTGGTGTTGTCACTTGGCTTTGGGCCCGTTATTTCAGTAACACTGTGACATGGGGTTCAGTCGTTCTACCATGCAGTAATTTTTGTCTGCCTGAGAAATTCACAAGAAAACAGCCCAATTATTAGACATTGGACTCTTGTATTCCTAATAATTCATGTCCTATTATAACACCAATCCTGCTTGAGACAATTGTTCCCCTCACAGACAAGCATAACGTAATTTCCATGACGAATCAGCTCAGATAATAATGCTGTGGTTTTTCTTAGCCTTATTTGTCTCATACATTTGCAAAGGTTCAAGTGCCTCTGATATCAGCAAGTCTCTTTGTTTCATTTCTCTTACCAAGCGCGCTGGAGCCTATCAATTCTACCAGTCATTTAGACGCCTGAATTATGGCTTGAATTACCTGTGTAATGATGAAACATGGTCCCCTGTTTCAGATACACCTTATAAGGAGCCTGGCTTTCTCTTATGGACTACGTGCTGGATAAAACTCGCTCCTAACATAAGGCACAATTTGGTGCCCGTGCCTAAATTAGGGTCTAGCACCAACTGCCAGCAACTGCCTCAGTACCTTAATAGCTGAAAGCAGCAATTTTACAAAATCAGACGCTGAAGCCATCAGTTTTCTTTTCCCTCTCTACATATGGCTTGTAGTACTTTCGTTTAAGATCCAGTATCTTATGTTACTGTAGCTGCTTTATATCACACGCAAGTGGAGGATATATATTTTTTAGTATTTAATTCCAGTGTCTTGCCAGTTTGGTTTGTTACACTGATTCTGTGGTCATTGGATACTTCTGGAATGTATTTTGTCACAAGAAGAA
This sequence comes from Himantopus leucocephalus, assembly GCA_003993805.1. Lineage (NCBI taxonomy): Eukaryota > Metazoa > Chordata > Aves > Charadriiformes > Recurvirostridae > Himantopus > Himantopus leucocephalus. Next base: position 128,660,912 of record RSEF01000002.1, on the reverse strand, counting down.
CTGTTAAATGCATAAACAGTTTGTAAGCGCATTATGAATCATATCCTTATTCTGGTATTTCTGATATGAAAGTAAAATGCCATTGTGTTGCTTTGTTGCCTGCATTTTATTTTCCCTTAAATGACATTGTCAAGGGATTTAAAAAATCCTGTGTCATAATTCTATTCTGGTATTTACTATGGATCAGATAATACTGTAAAGCTGGAGATGTGAGATTTTTTTTTCTTTCTTGTTGAAAAGCTAAGGTTGAAGCAAAATCAAAAAGAGGATGTGTGCTAAATAAAACTGAATAATTACACTATGGAAACATTTTAATTATATGTGGAGAAATGGTTAGAATAATTGGTTTATCTGCAGGCTTGATTACTATATGGAATTAAGGAAACATGAGCTAGAATAAAATGTTTATTTAACTCTTATTAAATCATGCAATATTTAGATAATTTCTTAGCAGACTGAATCATCATGGGGAAGTTAGAGGTCTGTAATTTTGCAAATACATAGGCTAAGCTGAATCTTTAAAAGAACATATTCCTCATTTGGTTTAAATTGGCTACCCACATTGTCATTTATTGGCCCCTGATTTTTTGCCAGACATATCACAAGTTCCAAAGTGATGCGTATTGATTTTTTTAAAAGCATAATGGAAAAGTACTTCAAGACATAATTATTTCAGAATGGAAATAATTGCTTTTAGGAGGTCAGCAAGGTAGCAATTAAAAAGATTCTTAACTGTTTACTAGAAACAATAACTACATTTTGAAATTTGCTAACAGCAAAACATTTAAGTTGAGAGACACTTTTATCTGAGGCTTTCACAACTATTTCAGTTTTACCAGCTTTTCCAGTAATAAGATTTGTAGTGTGTGGAATATCTTGCATTAGACTAGTAACATGAAATTGACATAGCTCATTTTTCCTGTTTTCAAGATGTTATTATAAAATAAGTTAATGTTAAAGGCAGCACATCTTTAATTACTTTACATACAGCATTCCTTCTATACCTATTGGTTAACATAAGTGAAAGAAAATCTGATTTTCCAATATGCAGTTTAGAATCTGTTTCTTTTAGGACTTTTAGAACATGAAGTTACTGTTATCAAAATAAAAATGAAATGCTTATTTTATGTAAGTTCACTTAATAGGTGTTTAAATCAGTAGAGCCTTGCTGATTTACAGCTTCTGAGACTGTGACTTATACAGTTTAACGGGAAATGGCATTGCTTTTCTAAAGATAACCAACTATGCCTATCAAAACCAAGTTACAGTAGACTACATGTCAGTGAGAGTAAGTTGTTCCTTTAAGCTTGACATTTTTACTTGCAGGGACTTTCAGTATGTTAGCAATGCTAAACTAAATCCTAGCTACCCTCACCTAACTTTGTTGGATGTATCTGATTTAATTCATTAGAAGCATTAATATAATTTAAATGAATTCTGAAGACATTTTTCATCACTACCCCTGATTTGTTCTGGTTTTAAATAGGGTCGTCTTCCTTATGGCTGTGTGAGGGGTAGGGACGGGACCACCAAATGGCGGCCACCTTTTCTCCTTGGATTCTAGTGTTACCATAAATCGGCAGAAACAAAACTTTCTAAGACTTAATTTAAGTTTAGAAAGCAGGCACTTCTTTATTATGGCGCCGGATGCACAGGGGATCACTCCACCTAGTGTGCGTACTAAGTTGCTCCACTACAAAAATTATATACAATCAAAATACACATATTCGTCACATTTCCGAGAAACAATTAACATATTCATACAATTTCTGAGAACTCATTAATATATGTAAATGTCCATGACGGATGCGCTTTCAGGTACACTGGTGGTCAGCCAGGGTCCTCTGGTGGTTATCCACAGTCTTCCTCATTGTGTCCACTAGTTGAACCTGATCTTTGCGCATGCTCAGCTTGGTCATAGAATTCCGCCCCCGCTTTAATCTTGGAACCTCCAGAAGATTTTCTTGGTTTACTAACCAGGCCTACAACTTATCACTTTCTTGTCAGGTGTATCAAAGCTACATTGTTCAACAGTTAGTTTAGATCATACCTAGTTAGTTTAGATCATACCTAGTTACCATTACACGAATTATTTATCACCAAATATGTATTATGGTTTTAATTTTAATTGATTGGTCTCTTGATTATACATTACTATCAATATCCATATCCAAATAATCAATTGTTATTTCTATTAATATCTATTAATTTGGTTCTTGATATTTAAATCAAGATGGGAAGGATAAGGGGGTTTCTAAGCAGCATCACTGGTGCATAACAAGTTTCTATAGTTACTGGACTCAAACAAAACTTCTGTATTCTATTCTTCATTGTTTCATCTGGTTTCTACTAGTTTCTTGATGCAAAACAATAATTACCTGGTGAGGGTTCTATGGTTACAAGTTTCAGAACACACAGCGCATTAACATTTTATTTCTGCTATAACCAAAATCTGGTGATTTTTACAATACTAGGTGTTGGTGACCCCATCACCTGCTGTGGCACTGATGACAGGCCAGAGCACAAAATTCAGATTCAAACAGGATCACAGATCCAGATGTGCCAGATATCAAGAGTTATTTCCCCCAGAGTTTTGGTTGTGTGGTAGACAGCGAGGCCAGAAGCCAAAGTCTCACCTTGAACCAGTTTTCGCTTGCCCTTCTCTGCAGCTGAGGATGGGAAGTTTAGCTTACTGCTCCATCTTGGTTTGATACTAATGCAAAACTGTGCAAAAGCTACAGAGAGATGATTTTGAAGAAATGAGAGGGAATTTTACAAGTTGTATTGACATTCAGTGAAGTGGTAATATTTCGTTTCTGTGATAGCTCTGTTTGCAGTAAATCAAATCTAAATAAACTTTGACGAAATGCTTGTCAAACATTTTAACATTTCTGATGCCTTATATTTTAAGTGTGAATAGATTTTTCTCTGCACAGCTTCAGGTTGTCACTTACATTGGAGAAAATCAATAAGAGTTTTAAACCAGAGAGAAACAGAAACTGAGTTTCTTTCTTTCTTTTCTTTTTTGTTTGTGTGTGTGTGCACAGATATTGAGAAGGACCTAGCACTATGGGAAGAAGCAAGGCTCTCAAGAAGCCCTAGTGTCCAACATCATAGTTTAGTTACATCTGACCATCAAGGAAATCTTCAGGCTACGCAGGGCCAAAATCCAAGGCCTCAGGTGCCAACTCAGATGGGGAAGAACATTCAGCTCCAAGGAAACAAATCACCACCGCTGCCCACTAACAGCAGAACACTGGTCTCCAGTGTTGCAAACAGTAGGCCTCCAACGCCCGGTACACAAACCAACAGGCCATCTACTCCATCAACTCCGGGGAGCAGGCCTGTGACCCCGAATAGCTTGCTGTCACGGCCTCTTACCCCTAGCAACCAAGGAAATAGGGAAGGCATCATTAGTATGCAAAGAAGCAGATCTTTGACATCTAAGAGCCAAATGGGGAGGACCCTCAGCGCTGCTTCAGGGCTTTCTGTGCAAATGAGTGGAGACATTGTTGGAACTGTCACTACTCAGAGAAGCAGTTTATCAGAAGTAAGATTTTCAATTTAATGTTTTTGCTATGTTTAAGAGCTACTATTACGTGAAGATAGATTGTGGTTTATGTTGAAGTAACATCCATATACCTAATGTAACTTACTACTCTGAGAAGAATTTGAAATATAATGATGAGAAAATTAGCAAGGAAATACTGCTCAGCTTTGAGAGGTACTGATTAGAGAATGTCAGGATTATTACAGAAATCATACTGAAACACTCCTACCCCCCAAATTTTCCATGAGCTCTGTAGGGTTTTGCCTGCACGATGCATAGCAGTTTTATTAGCCTTACAGTTTCCAAGAGGTGTATACCTCTGGAATATTAAACACAACTTTGTCTTATCTTTATGATTCCAGTGTATTTTTTTTGGTGCTGCACTGGCAGTGCATAAAATTCCCTAGTCTTTCATTTTTTGGACACATTGAAATGATTAGTTAGGCATCACTGAATGGACAACTTTTCCGAAACACAAAACTGAACTGCAATGAGTAAATGTCCAACATCATTGAGTCACTCTCTAGTACTATGTGCATATTAACTAGGCTGATTCAGAGCATAAAAACTTCCTGTCCCATATTAATGGCTTTTACAGGATTAGTCTTTGTTTAAAACAAAACAAAACAAAACAAAAAGTTAAAGTACTTTGTACATTTTGAGTGGGATTCTCCTCTGCTAACCTTGGCTGCCTTAAAGATGACTTTAGTGTGTAGGCAGTGGAAATAAAAGCACCTGTGAAAGAATAGCCCCGCTGTCTATCTCTTACATGCCTTACAAAGGTGAGTTTTTTCTCAGGAAATGTCAGTCCTTCTATAGAGACTTAAGAAGGACCTAGATGTCTGGATTGCTAATTTTTTAATGGTGGAATAAGTCAGTTCCCACCATTTATTACCAATCTCTTTGTAATCCATTTGTCAAAGCCTGGAGACCTTTTTTCCAAGACTGAAAAAATATCATAACTTTAGATAATAATTTCTGAGAAGTATCATTTGTTTTAAAAATCTGTTGGGTATGACACTTGATAACAATGTATTATCAGTCTAATGACTTTTTAAAAAAATTAAAAAGTGTTGTTTATAGTAATATTGTTTAGAGATGCTTGTAGGAAAAGTAGATAATTGTTACTTAGTATAATCTTGCAATTAAGTATGTGGCCTCCATTATCTATTATGAAAGAAAGGAAACGAGGCACAGAAAACTCTAAAATTAAAGAATTTGGGGAGGAAATCTTACTTAAATTTGGTGGTTGAAAAAAAAAATCCTCATTTTGTTTGAATGGCAGTGCGCTAATTCCATCACTCAAGATACTTCTTCAGCTGGAATTGGATATCCAACTTAAAGACATGAGGACTGAAGGTGACTGGAGTTTTGTTGAAAGTATCTTCGCTGAAAGTTGATATAATCAGAAGTTTTCCATGTAAAAAAATATGCCATTGTAACAGATTTCTTTTTTGTCAAGCAAAAACCCCTTTGTCTCCTGTTTTGAGGGGTTTGTGTTTGTGTGTTGGAATTTTCTCACATACCTGAAAATGAGAACTGAAATTCATTTTTAACTAAAAATGTTCAGAAGAAATGAAGGGTTTCATTGTTTCCCACTAAACACTTCACTCCTCTTTTTCTTTCTTTCTTTTTAAGCAGTCCTGTTGCTAACTGATACACAGTCATGTGATGCAAACTAGAATTATTGTATAGGCTCCTGTAAGTGCCATGTAATAAGCACTGCATCTCCGCCAAGGGACATCCAGTCTGTCCATCACTTCTGGTCTTTCCTGTAACAAGGCAGGCAATTAAAAATGCTTTCTTCCACAGCCTTTCTGTAGTTACAGTCATAATAACCATGAGTCCCATTTCATTTGCTGTGACTTGTTACTTCTGTTTGCCAAATCCCAAGCTTTGGTGATAGCTCTTGCAACAAGTGTCCTGTTATACTTTTAATATATGTATATATACGTCTCAAGAACTTGAAGGAATGAGCAATATTATTACCCTGTTTTACAGTTAGAATGGCATGTCCAGTTTCATCCAGCAAGTCCACTGTAATGCTGGTGTTAAATCTCAGCATTTCTATACAGGATCTTATCCTCTATTACAATCCCTTCTAAAAGTGACAAATTCTTTGCTTTCTCTTTGCTCACTGGATACAATAGTACGTTGGCTGCTAGTGACCCAGCTCAAACCCTATTTATCCCTTCCTGACATGCACAAGTGACCTTTGACTTAATGGAAACTTATCTTAGGACCAGCTCTGCTTCCGAGGGGAAAACTGATAATATGATACGTTCATACTGAAGACCTTCCTCTGTCAAGCTGTAAAGGCCCTTGGATGTCAGAGAGTAGCTGATGGAGGTCTGGTCAATCTGCTGCTCCCAGCTCCATGTTTGGAGTGTTATACTGGAAACTTTGGGAGCTCTTTTAAGCTATCTTTGCTCACCGAAGTTCCTGGTCACTTAGAGAAGTGGATTTAGACAGAACGTACCCAGGAAGTATCTCTGTTCAGTGACATTTTTTGCCATGTTAGAGGTGTCATTTGGGGCCATGTGATTTCATTCTCTTGTCTAACTGTTTCTCTCTGACCATGGACACAAATTTTAAAAAGGCAAAGGTGGCCTGGGGTAGAACAACAACAAAGTTCTGTCTTTCTTTGTACTTTTACAGATCACAATCATATAAAGCTCAAGGCTGATACTGTAAATTATTTTGCAACTTTCATTGCAGGTTTTGTATCCTCTTCCTGTATAAAAACAGTACAATAAAAGAAGGGAAAGTGCCTTTATTCTTCTTAGACTTACGGTGTGAACTGGGAATCTCCACTAGATGCAAATACACTGTGGTTATATTGCCAATCCTATAGAAGATACTATGATAAGATTTTGAAAATAGTTCTGCTTCCTTACTCTGAGATGGTGTTAATGGAATTAACCAGTACGAAATTGATACATATTTGATGAGAGTAAGTCAGTTGAAAAGGATGCAGTTACTGGGTACCAGGGGCATGTTTTAGCATAAGGAGCTTAAATTAAAGAATTCAGAATCTGCATGGGTTTACGCTGTGTGTGCTGTCACTTGTTTATTTATGAGGAATTTTAAGATATCTCTCAATGCCTTATGTATGCTTCCTAGTTTGTAATGTGTTTCAAAGTAACATAACAATGCTAAAATACAAAAATATTACTGATAAATGCAATTCAGAGTTCTTCTTAGGTTTTAGTAAAGTTCACGCTGTAGGTCAGGATGGTTTAATCTTGTTATAGCACAAATCTTAACTAATTTGGCAAGTACTTAACATATCAGCTGTTAAGTATGTTTTAGGTTTTTTTAATGCTCAAGACATAATGATCTGAGATTTTGTGGATGAGTTTCTACCTCTTGGCGCACATAATATTACAAAGTTCTAACAGGTGTGTTTTATTATCAGCTCTGTTCAAGGCTGAATTGAATTATAGTAAAGAAATGCTACCTAGAGAAATAGTTTTATTATCTCTATAAAACTAATAAATCAGGGTTCCAAATCCTTTGGCAGAGATACTTTTATGCATTTACCTTATCCTTTGGTGTTTTGTATAAATTGACAAAGGAATGTTGAATCCTGCTTATCTCTTTAGGATGGATTCCATTAAAGTGACACAATTCTGTGATGGTTATCAATAGCTGTTGAGATGAAAATACTGCTGACTCCCTTGTCTGCCATTTCATCTTCTGAACACTTGGAATTTCACAATCACTTTATTTATCCAGATAGTTTAAAGTGGTATTCAGTAATCTTTATTGGTCTGTCGTTGTTAATAGTGAGAAATTTCTGCTTTTATATATATATATAGCATTCATTAACACAAGTCTTCCTTCTACTTACTGGAGTATAGACCATAATTTGATGTGATGAGGGCTCTTTTTTTGGTTGGATACTTCCATTCTGTTCTGCAGCCTGGCTCAGTTCTTTGCTCTGTGTTTTTGGAAGACTAAAAAGTATGCTGATCACTGTGGGAGCCACTCACTCCTACTGCAAGAATCCTGTTCCATGAACCAAAAGACTTTGCCCACTTCAGTGTTGTAGTCAGCAAGCTTCTCGCACACTGAGCACGTTTGAAATGGCAATGCACGCGTAAGGGCTGGAGCTCCTCCCTGAGCTTAGTGTTGGGCCATTACAGCGATCTTTGTGGATTTTTTAACAGATTACTAACACAATTAATAATTTACTCCCCGTGAGTTAGCTCTTGATTGAATAGCCTTTGGTCTCCAAGAACTGATTTAAACAAGCCTGGTTTCTGTTTTTAAATCAGATAGCCTAACAATAAAAATTTAGCTGTAGCGCTGTGCAATGCAATTTAACTTTGAATATGTAGATACTGGTTTTCAGCTGGTGTAAAATAAGACAGGGTTATTACCCCTCCCTTTTTTTTCAGGTACTTATAAGAATCTGGCCAGTAATTTTATGATATATAGCCAATGTTCAAGTTCTCTTTTAGAGACTAGACTTGCGTGTTTGAACTGCTTTTGAAAATAAAACTATGCATTCCAGTCTCATCTCTTACCTTGAATATTGCAAAGGAACCTGTCAAACTATTTTATATGTCTGTGTGTGTACGTGCTCACATACGTTCATGTGTGTATGTATGGAAAAATATTTTTATATACATACATATATACGTTATATAAAAAAGGAGGCAATTGTAAAACATTTTTAAAAGCATATATTCAGTTCCGTATGGATTTTTAACTGTGTAAAACATTTATATTTTGATGCTTAGGGTTTTATGGTATCTTGGAGACAAAAGTTTCCATAGCATTTTTCCTTCCCAGGCGTTCTCCTTCTCCAATAAAACCATAGGTTCTAAATCAAATTTCAGGTCCTTGTTCTTACTAGATTGGAAACAGTGAAAGTTCTGACAAATCAAAGCCTTACTTAAACAAATCGTGCATGACATGTCTAGGCATAGTCCAAAAAATGCAGGGACAGATGGAATATCTGCATTAAGATTTTGTTCTGTGTCACTGCATTTCTAGGATGAGTATGAATATATCTGTGGCTATAGCAGATAGATAGCTAAAGAGACCTTTTTTTTTCAGAATAGATAAGTAAATAAGAACTAAATAAAAAAAAATTTTAGGGAGCCTGCATATCCTCTACATTCTGGTTGTGTTTCACAGCAAAATATATTTTTTTTATTAAAGGCTTTCTGCTCTCTAGTTAATTGAGACTAGAGCGTTTGCTACAGTCTGCATTTATATAGAACCATTCTCTGTCATTTTATCTAAAATAGATCTGTTTGTGGCAGGATGAATTCTTACAACAGCTTCAGCTTGCTCATCAACCTTGGATATTGCCGAGCGACACAGAAAGTGAAGGAGTGGAAGCTGACCAGGACAAATGTAAGTATATTTGTTAGGATTAGATATTATGTCAAAACCCTCCAACTTTTATCTTCTCTTTTTGATATCTTCAAATCCTGTGAAGATGTCATACTTGCTTACAGGAGCTTTTCTCCTAAGTACCAATTATTCATTTGTTTGAGGGCTGAACTTTATAGGATTGATTTACATAAGCTTTCCTACAGTCCCTGAACAGTGACACAACGATCACAGACCACAGTTTACTTAGCTAACTGAAGCAATTTGTCCTGATGTGTTAAAATAGGTGTTCCAGAGAAGTAGCATGAAGTTGAAATAGATACTCTGTTTAGTAATTCTGTATTGACCAGCAATTTTTTTTACCCAGTAGCTCTGAAAAGTACAGCCTTCCTCCTCAGGCCTGTGACTCCAGTATCTCTATTTTGCTTGCGTTCTTTTGAATTCCTCTGTATGAAAAAAAAGTTCTTAATCACACAAGTAATCCTTAATATCCTACACTCTTTGAAGCAGTTCTCTAATCATGAAAGCAAAGGTCAGCAGGATCATAACCTAAATGGCAGAACAAGTAACAACAAGTAACATGCTATAAATTGCAATACATTCAAACTGTAGCAAGTTCTATCTGCCTACAAGGTACATAATCTTGCTGAAAATATTAAATGTTTTGCATTTTCTTTTTTAATTCATGGTAGTTTTGTGATCTGTGAGGGTGAACATGCAAACTATTTCCTAATGTATTTTTGGTGATATACCTGAAAAGAACAGATGATTTAATCAGCATGGTTAGAAAACTTAATACATTCTACTAAAACTGCTTTAAACATGCACAGTTAAAATAAGAAAAGCCAATTTCTTCACAGAATGAAACAGTTGTATAAGGGATTAATGATTAATAATAATTATGCCAGATAAACTTAATATATTTTTAAATTATGCCACTTAAAAAAATAAGAGTTTTCTATTCATATACCAGTTTCACAAAACCATACATAGCCTGGGGTTTGACTATGAAATTTCAATTTACATAATGAGATACTGAAGAGCGCGTGCTTCGTTTTTTTTAACATTAGTACAGTGTTAAAATAAAGTTCTGTGTGTCCAGCTGATTTTAGTCCAGAGCCAAAGACTTGCTCCTGAACCTTTCACTTAACTTTAGGCTGAAGGTCACCTTAGGTGGCCAAAGGGAGAGCTTGGTACCTGCCTTTTCTGTGCATGTGAATTTTCTTCTGTATTTTCTTTGATGAATTTACAATCACACAAACAGTGGTAGGACTGGCTGTGCACACATAGACTGGTGCTAATAATGTGATCAGGGAGACTGATGCTTCAAGATCCATCAGATGCACATCGTGGTTCTTTTATAGCAGCTGTACCTGAATTGTATGGGTGTGGGGACTTCTTAGCATCCAAGATCCTGTGCTGTAACAGTCCAAGAATCCTGGTAGATCATTGTCGCTGCCCGATGTAACAGAGTGGTAAATTATAGGATAAAAGTTTTGGTCCTACCACCAGATCAGTAGAGATGGTAGTTGCCTAACTAATAGCAATTGTTTTTCCTTGATCCAATGGCACTGAGAACAGAGAAGGGAAAGAAGGTAGCCATAAGCTATAGTTTCTGACCTAAAGTTAAAGCATGTTTTTAATGGCATTGCCTCTTAAACACTGACAGGCCTGGGGCATCGACCACCTTTCTGGGAAGCCTGTTCCAATGTTTGACCACCCTCTCAGTAAAGAAATGCTTCCTAATGTTCAGTCTAAACCTCCCCTGGTGCAGCTTTGAACCATTCCCACAAGTCCTATCACTGGATCACACAGAGAAGAGCTCAACACCTCCCTCTCCACTTCCCCTCCTCAGG
>RSEF01000002.1:128619715-128650057 GCA_003993805.1 Himantopus leucocephalus | reverse complement strand
CCAGATCCCTTTCTGCAGGGCTGCTCTCCAGCCACTCCTCTCTCAATTTATACTTGTGCCTGGTGTTACTCTGTCCTAACTGCAGAATTGGCATTTGGACTTGTAAATTTAATCCCATTAATCATTGCCCAATGCTCCAACCTATCTAGATCCCTCTGCAAGGCCTCCTGTCCCTCAAGAGAGTCAACAGCACCTCCCAGTTTGGTATCATCAGCAAACTTGCTAATGGTTCATTGAATTCCTGCATCCAGATTGTTCATAAATATATTGAACAGAACTGGCCCTAGAATTGAAACCTGAGGAACACTACTGGTCACCAGCCAAATGTAGCCCCATTCACTACAACCCCTTGAGCTGTGCGCTTCAGCCAGTTCTTCACCCAGCGCACCAATGAACCTGCTCATCCCACAGTTGGACAACTTGTCCAGAAGGATGCTGTCAGGCACAGTATCAAAAACCTTACTAAAATCCAGAAAAACTACATCCACCACCTTCCCTTCATCCACTAGGCGGGTAACCTTATCATAGAAGGATATAAATTAGTTGTTTTTACTTTCCCTTTGTGAACCCATGTTGACTGTGCAGTTAACTGTGGTGTACATAACTGCTGCACCCTTTATAGTAGGTCAGTGTTTCTACTAATACAACTGAAGGAGTAGAAGAAAAAAGATGGGTCAAAGCAATACTTTCTGTATCTGAAATCTAATAATGATACATGTTATTAAAAGTAACAATAAGAATGTTATCATCCCCATCTAAGGTTATATGCTAGTGTCATTGGCAAGCAGGAAGTGCAGAACTGCCACTGCTGACAAAGCAAAGCTGCCAATTCCCATCTGTAAAGTGGAGACTCAGTGAGCGGCTTGGCACGCTTGCTGATGCCAGTGCTTGTAGGCAGAGCAGCTGGCAAGATTACACATCATTTTTCACCATAAAGTTAATAAATCTGTGTGGATGTTGTGTGTGTGATTTAGTGTTGAGGGGGCCCAAGAGTTCATAATTTATGAGTCTGAGCAGAAGAGCTGCAAAATTAATCTTTACAATAGCAACACCTGTTCTTTGACTCAGCTTTTAATAAATTATATGTGGATAATATTTACCACATTCCTTGACTACTTTGAGATAATAGCAGCCAGGTGTAAAGCCAGTTTTTGGTAGTGGGAAAATTAACAATGCAAAAAGAAAAGCTATGTGAGTCACTGAGTTCTTTTAAATTAATACCTTCTGGTTAGTGTTCTACGAGAAAAAGAATGAAAAAATTTAGGGGTAACAGTTTCAAATGTAGTCAGATGTAGGAGTTTAAAGAGGCTATTTTGAAAGCCAATGATAGCTGAACAGAATTGGGTCACTTTGGCATCTCAACCTCTCCCAAAAACATAATTTGCAAAACAGATATGACAGCACACATCTTGTCTTATGGAAATGAGAGCTAGGATCTCAGTTCTTGTAAATCAGACTTTCCTTTCTAAATCCTTCAGGCTCTCTGACAGCGTTTTAAGAATTTATCCTTATCAGCAAGATCCAAAGATAACTGGAAGTCAATCATTTTTAAAGCTTCATACCAATTATGACAAAATTTGAAATCAAATAGGTACTCATATAGAAGAGTATAAATGATTACAGCTTAAAAGATTTGTTATGTTAAAGAAGGAAAGAAAAACATTTTCAAGAAGCATTGTTGATTTTTTTAGCATATCCTCTCTGTCTTCCTCTTTATGTGCTTAGTCAAGTTTGTGGCCGTATGTCAGGGAGAGAAATAGGTGTATAATTATCTGCTCTTGTAATGTAAATTTTGTTGTTATAAAATAGGAACCAATACATGGTTTTTTAAGAACTACTGTCATTTAGTAACTAAAGTTCTTCTGCTTGCGAGATGTGTTCTCCTTTAATACTCTGTGCACACTGAATAGAGAAGAGTGAAAATGACCAAGGCGATATGATCCAAAATCAAGGGTTTGCGGTTCTTTTGTGATTTTAGTGTCACTAAAACACCTGTAGTCAGGGCCTCATGTGGCTTCCTCCTCAGCTGTCATATTGAAGACAGTTCCCCATTATTACCTGTAGTAGTTTGCTTGAGTGCTGATTCTCTGCAGAGAGTTTTCAGAGGATGCATAGAGATAATTAGTGGAAAATATTTACCACTTCCACAATAGTTCAGTTTGGTGAGAGTTCTTTGAGCTGGCAAAAATAATTTTCTTCTTTATGGGGTCCTGATGAAGAAGAAGACAGTTGAAGACAGAAGAGCTGCATCTACAACCGGCAGAGCATTTCTTAGCCAGCTTTTATGAGAAGAAATTTGGCCTTTCAGGGGACTGGCAAGAGTCAGTTTGAATTTTCCCTTGAGAACACGTCCTACAAATACTGCTGGTTAGGAACTTCTAATGCATCACTTGCTTCCAAGAACCTTGAAAAGACAGTCTTTTGATGTAATTTGACCTACTATCTCTAGTCCTGGCATGGACATACTTCCCCAAAGCCCGAGTCTGCTTTCTTGGGTGCCTAAATCAAGAAATAACTGCCACAGCAGATTTCCCCAGGTCTCACAGCTTTGGACACAGAGGATCCCGACCTGAAGTCAGTCCATTAGGCACATGTGCGTGATAAGTGAACAATGTAGACTCTTAGCTAATTTGCTACTCAGTTAAATCCATATTAAATATATACATATTTGTATATGCATTCCTTTGGCCCAATCCACTTAAGGCATGTCAGTTTCTGTCGTCAATGGCACACTAAGTGGTGTGGCTACTACCACTTCACTCTAACTTCAGCTTTCCAACAGGAGCACTAGATGCTCATTTCTAGCTCAAGTGATCTAGGACAAGGCCTGAACTCTCACCTACAAACCTGTGGCAAGCAACTTAAATGTTTTGCCACTAATACATCTGCAAACTCTTTTCTAAGTTTGCAGTGGAAGGTCTACTGCTGATAAGTCAAAGCTGATTGTTGGGAAAAAGTGGGATTTCCACTCCATCCATTTTTGTACTGGTCTTGAGCCTCTGCAGTCAAAGACACTCTGCTGATGACTTCAACAGGTATTGAAGAAAACCTTCATTGTCCCATTCTGCACAAATATCCACTGAAAGAACAAAAGACAGCTTTTTGTAGAATCAAGAAATTCAGACTGTGTTCCAGTAAAATTCCAAACATTACAATATTTGTACACGGGTAAAATTCCTTACATTGAACAAATTCACTTGGCTAAACAGTTAGTTTTTCTTAATTATGAAAATAAGCGTTCCTAAGATTTGGAAAATTGCTTGATCTGAGTTGATAATAAGGAGGAGTGGAATATGTGCTGGAATATGTTTTTGCTGTGAAAGTTTCCTTTTGCTCGAGTCAGGTACTACCCAGTATAAGAATGACAGAATCAGGCTTAGAACAGCAACTGTTGATTGCAACCTTTATGACATTACTACAAACACATTCCATTTCTGTCAGTCAAATTCAGCTATTTGTATTTGTATTCTGCTCTGACGGAACAGACTTGGAAACATCTCTTTCAGTGCGTATGAGTTTAGGGCAAGGCTAGATTTGGTTTCTCTAGGGAGTAAGGTAGTTCTGAAACTTTGCTCAAATGTGTTAGTCAATGATATGTCTGGTTAGTAAGAACATAATATTTGTAGTTGGAAATTTTTCCCAATGAGTAGTAAATTCACTATAAATATGCACTTTTTTTGTCCCAAAAGCAAATCAGGGTTGAACTTCTAGGTGACTGGATTCCAGATTCATTAATCTTCTGGAGAAACTTATTGGTATCTTGCTTTCATTTAATAATGCAAGAGTGGTAGTATAAATTGGAGTAAAAAAGTCATATCTCCCCATCCCACATAACCTTTCTAGGGAGTGTCATGAAGCTTTTGTCTGCTTGGGGTATAGGTCATTTTCCAAATTTCTCCAGTGCGCACTTAGATATGTTAAAGAAGATACATTGTCTGTCCTTCTCCCTAAAAGGGTCTAGCTCGGTATTTTAGCTCGAGACAGTTCTATGTCCATCCACTTCAGAAATGGGATACCAGTCAGAACTGTGTTCCTGTAAACAAAATTTCTCCAGGCCTATTGGATGGTCTTGGCTGGATGTCTTGTAACACCCATAGCTGAAGCTGCCCCATTTCATATAACTGCTTTTTGAGCCTGAAAATGAGAGAAAACAATTTTCTAGCGCAGAAACATGTCCACTTGGATTTAATTATTTATAGATAGTGAAACAAAAGTAGAGACTGACATTATTTCTGCCAGAAGTTAGATGACTGTTGGATAGTGAGGGGAGAGTTCAAATACAGCTAGGGAATGTTGGAACTAGACTCAAGATTCCTGTTTTTTGAATGGATGCGCTTAAATCCAAAGCTACTATTATCTCCTTATACTATTAAGGCTTTAGCTTATGTCACTTTGTTTCTACTGACTAATATTTGGTTTCATCTTGGAAAAGTTTGCATTGAACTCAATTTGGGAGGAGGAGGGAATTTTCCATTGCAGTGAAGAAAAAAATTCTCAAAATTTGTTTTGGTGCAGAAAGCTGTTTTCAGTACGGCTTCCAAACCTAAGGATATCTTTTTCTGCAACTTGCATTATTATAGTAAGCTTGGATTCCCAAAGACATTTACTGTAATAAAAAATGACACTGTAATTTAAAAAATGGTATAGAGAATTATCAGGGCACACATTAGGTAAATTAAAAGCTGGCTCACTGAGGAATCAAACCCTAGAGTTTTGAATGGGAAGATGTAGATGAATGGGGCTCATTAGGGTCTGATAGTTTTGGATAATTGGTAGGAAGGACAAGTTGAAGTTATTAAATGATACGAATCCCCTGGTATAATGGCCACATTCCAGTAAAATGCACTTTATTACAAACAGATGAAATATATTTGAACCAAATGAAATATATCTGGCACCAGAGAAACATATCTGTCTCTGCTGCAGAATAATGAGGCTTTGTCCTGGAAAGCAGTGACCTAATGGATTTAGGATGATCATAGACGATCATCTCCATGTGAGCTCTCAGCATAATGCTGTCACAAAGAAGGTTAGACCATTCCTTGAATGCCTAAAGAGTTAAGTAGCAAAGTAATTATTCCACATCATATCAGTAAAAAACTGTGGTTTTGCTGTCCTGCCATTAAGAAAGATTGGAATTACTTGAGAGATTTCAGAAGATGATTAAAAATGACCCAGGGTTTGGGAAACCCTGCTAGGAGTTCATCTCGCCTGAAGGCATTCAACTAGGAACCTCGGAGATGAGTTGGCATCAGTAGGTAGACATTTAAATAAAAAAGATTCAACTCAGCAGACTGCGACAAAAGAAATTAAATGCTATGTCCTAGGAACCGGGAGCCCTAAGCATTGTAAACAAAAGTTAAGAGAGGCAATGAACTTGGAATCATTAACATGAGGCGGTAGGGCTTTCTAAATGACAGGTGATAGATAATCCAGCAGGAGATTCTGTGGGCTCTACACAGGTATACGGGAGATCAGACTAGATGATCACAGCAGGACTTTTTGTCTTGGTGTCTATGAATATACTTACTCGTTCTCATAAAGAGCAGTTTGGATGTGCAATTTCAGTTGCTTTCCTGGATGCTATGTGTTAGGCATTGATAAAGATGCGCATCATACAAATGTAGAATCATGACCATTTTATTACCTGTTTTCTTACAAACCCTTGAAGATGTGCATAACTGTATGTACATGTAAACGCATTTTTGTGATTTTGTGATCTAAGATTTAGTCTAGTGATTTCTAACTCAAAGCTCACTCCTAGTTGTTTCTATTATCATAATTTAGTCCTTGGAATATAAAAATCATTTACTTGAGAATTCAGGTTGCCTCTGGATAAAGTAATGGCTGTCCTTAGTAATCCAAAAATATATACCTGGGAAATATAAGATATGACAGTTTGGATTAATATTGATCATAACAAAGATATTAATAAAATGCTGTTAAACTTTACTGTGGTCTAGATAGTCATAGAATTCTGTAGATTTCAAAGCACAAAATATGTTCATGCTAATTTTATCTGTATGAATGTCTGGTATTAAATGGTAGTGTATATAATAACAGTGATATAAATATTTTGCTTTTAAAAGAGGTTGTTTTTTTTATTTGAAAGACATTTGCAAGTGGAGTTCTAAGCTTTCAGAAAAAAAAAATATTTGGCTGTGCTTAATTTTCGAATTTCAGAGTTCTGTGCCTTGTATGCACTCTGGTTAGATATACAGGTAACATCAACAGATAATCATCTATGCTCATCCCTAAAAAAATGTACTAGGCTTTATTAGAATTTTGTTCCAAAATAGGAATGTAAACATATATTGATTTACATATGTCACAATAAAAACACTTCACTAGCTGTATATTGATATGGCAGGCTATATATATATCGATACAAGAACTTTGATTTGAATCACAAAGTATAGTGTAAGTGTTGAAACACAGGTTGTTTAATATGGTGCTGTTAAAAGATCAGTCTGAAGGGATATGATAAAAAATAATAAACTTCTAGGAAAGTAAAACTCTTCACTAATATTAAACAATTTCAGAGAATAAAGTAAACTAAAGCTTTTACTCACTAATCACTGACAACCAGTTAACGAGGCTAGCCATTATAGCAAAGAAAAGTAATTTTTCATGGTAATGCAGCCTAATATGCTGCATATTGATGAAGGAACTTTAATTAAATCACTTGATTCAGTTTTGATTGTATCAGGTTGACTCAGCCCCTTTTAGACTTTGATCTTCCAAAACATTTGTTGAGTAAAGGTAACTTAAATGTAGCTCTTTGTGAAGGCATGCAGTGAACTGAGAACTGGTCTCATTGAAAAAACCTCTGAGTAAAAAGAATATTTTTACTCAGGTAATTTGGTCCTGTGTTTTTGCTCACCCCTCTGGCTGCCCAGCATTTGTGTTGTGTGAATCAGGACGAGCTATGGAGAATATCTGAGTCTGACACTGGTGAGCTGAAACTGTTTCAGCTGGCCTTTCAGCCAAAAAATGCTTGTGGAGCAATACCCCTAGAGTTTTAGTAAAGACAAGTGACTATAACCCTATAAAAATTGTGAGATGCAAAGTCACCCTATGGAACTGCCTCTGGCCTTAGAGGGGCATATCGAGGAACTGTTTGACTGGGGGACTGCTGTCCAGATTTTCCGGTTGGAAGGAACTGTGTCCTTCATAGTACAGAGCACTGGAAAGAGCTAGGGACCAAATTATGCTGATGGGCTCATTCTTTTATGCCTTTCTTGATTCCCTCGTTTGCCATGCTGGCTGAGTGCTTTCACTACAGGCCAAGAAGATCTTGCTGCAAACCTACATGTGCTTTTTATTCCATTTAATTGTCCCAACTTTTTTCAAGAGCTATCAAAGCCAGTCATCTTTCACCAGTACGTTGTGTAGTCATTTACAGCAGTGAAGACAGAGCACAAAGTAGCCCTGAAGTACTACGAAAGCACATTGGTCATGTTCTACACTTACTTTTCACTCAATATTACTTGAATGCAAATGACCCCATGAAGTGCAAGACCGAGGGAGCAGCAAGCGGGGAGTACATCCTTTTGCATTAAATAAAGCCTTGAAAGGCTTTTGGCTCCACAAATTGATTGATTTAGCAGAGGGGCCAGATTGCTGCAGAAACCAGAGAAAATGTAGAATGCTTGACTGTAATCCCAGGGTGCAAAAATGACCAGGAGGTGAAGGTTCTATGACATAAATCTGGGGTTTTTTTCTTTGGTCCAGTATTCTCCAAGCTCTAAAAAAAAATTAACACACCTTAGTATCCTATTGCTGTAAATGTGTTTTACAAGGCCAAGAGTTATTCTAAGCCAAACGTGTAGAAATTCCTCTATTATCATGAAGAGGAAGGATTTCAAATTCAAGTAGGAAAAGCTCTGTAACGGAAAAGGTTAAGATTTTGTGACATAATTATGGTGACTGTTCTTGACCCTGTCAGGGAGAAAATCCATGAATGTGGAGACTGGGGGAGGGGGAGACAAGAGGAGAGCTAATCCTTGATATGTGACTTCTGTCCATGTTGGTTAAATCTTCTTTGGCAATGCGTAGTGCCAATGTGAGTGTTGCAGCAGGATCTGGGCAACCCTTATTTTCTCTGTGTCTTATTTCCCTGATCTGTGAAGTGGGATGATAAAATGTGATAACAGACAGCAAAGCTATGAGAAATCACGAGTTAATGTTTCAAAAACGTGTCATGAGTCTGGGCCACAATTCTAACATCTATCAGCATTTCTTCCTGGTGTGATTTCACTAAACTTAAAATGGCTGTAATTTTTCAGTTATTTTTCCCAAGAGAGTCCATGGTGGCTTCCTGCTTGTATTAACTACTTTTAAATTATCATCATTCCCTTTTATATTGGAGAAATCAGCCTGTCGGGGTATGACTCGTCTCACCTACCTTCAGCTATATAAAAGTGAGAGAGTCTAGTCCAAGCTATTTGTTCTCTGAAGTAAGGAGAGAAACGAAGGGACCTCAGCGGACAGCTAGAAATCTGTCTTACTGGGGGACTGAGACAGGTACCCTAAATCCCTTCACCCCTTCAAGGGTGTCCTTCATCTCTTGCATCTCCACCTTGACAATTTTCTATCTCCTGTCAGCTGAAAGTTGATTTGATCTTGCTAATATCATTTCTCATCAGTCAAGAATTCAATAGTGGTTATGGAATATATTTTCTGTCTGGCATCCCGTTTCCTTCTACAGCTAAGAAGACCACAGTCCCTGGAGTTCTTGTGGGTAACAGTCACCAGAAGGATCTGCAAATAAAACAGGGTCACATATATTTGCTTTCTTTTTTCCCCCCTTAAGACAAATTTATTACTTGAAGATCAAACTCTGACAATGCTTGAATATCTGCTAAATGAAGTTCCTCCACGGAAAACAGTTATTAAACAGTACATATAAATTACAAAAAAAAAAACCAACCACGTATAATAATACATAGTAAAAGATAAGAACTGTTGCTAAGATTTCCTAGGCTTTCTTTCTTTTTTTTTTTTTTTTTTTTTTGATGGAGAGGTTTTCACGGCATGTACCTTGCTCTGTTGAATATCGGTACAGTATCATATAAAGTCCAGGCTTGTCACCTGGCAAAGTGAAACTTAATGATCTTGTTCCAATTGTATTTAATTGATTAGCTGGAGATAATGGGAATAGTTTGTTCCTGCCAAGTTTCTTTAATGTCCCAAAGAGGGGTTGCATATTTCTATGTTCAAAAGGAGAGAATAAATGTGAAGCTGCTGTGCCTGATTTCCTTCAATGTTTATAAAAGGCAAGGTGAAGGCTTCTAAGGTAACATACAGACCTTTATGCATTCAGCTGTGTAACTGAATGTGGTTGTGGTGTTTCCGGTTTATGACCCCAATTCTCTAACTGGATCCAAGTAATAGGGCCAGTTGCAGCATTACATCTTTTACAAACATTTGGAGGGGGCAGGTTGTGTTACAGTCAGCAACATTTGCAAAAATATATTTCAATATGCGTGTGTAAATATTTGTAAAAGCTAAATTTTCATTTTGCTTTGGGGGAGGTTTTCAATCTGAGCACAATCAGAAATGAAAACATTGCTATCTCAGCTTATCTGATTCATCACAGTTGCCTATTAAGTTTGATGCTTTTTGCAACACTGGTCATTTTTTGCAATCTATTACTACTATTGAAAAGAAGCAGCAGAAAACGCCTCCAAACCACTGAATAATTGGAACAAACAATGTAACTAAAGAAGCTGCGATTTGCTTCTGAATATTTTAGAAATAAAAATGAAACGGGATTCATCAAAATACTGATCAATGTTGCTTATTTAACTGTGAGTTCAGGGTTATGGAAAACTTCTACAAAATGCAAGTACAATGAAGGATTAATTTTCCTTTTTATGCTGTTTTTGTGTACATTAAATTTTAGCCCTAATTTCTGTGTTTTTCTGTTTGATTTCACAGGTTTGTGAAATCAGTGGGATTGTTGAAGAACTATTTAATTAAAACAAAATTACGGTGATCAAAACTACACCTGAAAATTCGCTTTAGTTTATACATAATAATTTTAAATAAAATTATTTTTCTAGTATCAGCAGTGCATAAGTGGAACCGCTCTGATATGTGGATGCTGTAATGCACTGAATCAGAGTATTTACTGTGGTACAGTGGCCTTAGGAAAGAAGGGTAACTGTCGCCTTTTAGTATAAAGTTACTATAATGTTTTTGTTTAGTTTATACCCCTGTTACTTTGGATTGACATTTGATAAACTAAACTCTGCCTGACCAAAATAGACTTTACCTAGAGATTTTATGTATTTTAACTTGTCTAAGGTTTTCTACTCCTTATATTTTTGTAATCTTTACTCTTTTTTAGATTAATAAACATTAAAGTATTCGCCCACATCTGCCAATGTGTATGTCCCATTCAGGTCTCACAGAGAACTAGCTGTTCACTCATAGTCACCTGCAGAGAGAGGTCAGAAGTGGGAGTGAGGGAAAAAGGATGTGTCTGGGTAGCAGAAACAGGTGTTGCCTGTGCCGCATAGCTTTGTATTGAGTTTATCCACTTTGATCTTTAAAACAAATAAAGCCTCTGTTAAAAAGGGAACATATCAATAAGGAATGGAGCATGCATGCAAAAATAAAGCACCTAAAGGAATTTCATATATATGATAAAGCATTAGTTACCCATATGGATTACTGAAACAAATCTGCTGTTTAAAATAAGCTAACTGGTGTATGCTGTGTGCTTGGGACTTTAGAAGATGCTTTTGCACAGACATCAAATGAAGGGATGTGGCAGTTGCATTTACTGATTTCATTTACCTGTTAATTCTGTCAAGCGTGTTTTCAATTTCCTTTGTCTTCAATTATGTACGCTTGGTTCCTGTATCTTAGACATAATGATATACTGAAATTGCTTGCAACTATTAAAAAATACAGTATAACAAACCATCTATTTGTTTAAGAAATAAAAATGAATTGTCTGTCATGAATGTTTCATAGCGTGAACTTTTTTTGCTGTCTCACAAACATACAGTGCTAAGTACACAAAAAGTGTATGGTCTGTCTTAGTCATGAGCAAGTAACATGGAAGGTAACACTGTGATGAACAAGTACTTGCTGTATGTATCATCATAGTGTAGACTTCCTATGTGTAAAATGTTTAGCATACTGGACCCCCATGGGGATAATCCCTTGAAGTTCATTTCAGGAAAGGGCTTCATTAATTTGTCATCAATAAAGAAAATCTGTTTGCTGTCTATATTTGCAGTATCTTGAAGACTCTTTTGCATATAGGAGAGTATATTATCACTGGTAGGCTATATTTACTCAGTTGTGCTCAGTAAAGCATTCTTGTGAAACTAGTATCTCCTTTTCATGGGTTTTATTCTCCCTTAGTGGCCTGCATTTCATATTTTACCTTGAGACTTCTGAAAAATGTAAAGTAGGTTTGGCTTTTCTTCTTCGAGTTGCTTCACTGAACATGTGTTAAGCTCCATTCTTTCTGCTTCATGCCATTTCTGGGTGAAATTATGAACATATTTAATCCCTGGAAAAAATCTCATTGTCTTCAGTGGAACTAAGATTACCCACAACAAGTTGAGGAAGAAATAAGAATTTGGCAGCACCTTAATTCCAGAAGTTCTTGCATGTCTAAGAACTTGAAGACAGTTTGGGCTGGGTAGCGTAGAAAGATTGGGTCAGGGACATGGCTGGTTTTATGTTTTGATTACACGGTAAAAAATACAGAACAAGCACAGAACAAGGCACAATATAAATGCTGCTTCTGGTCTTCAGAGGGCAAAACCCCTTTCAGTTACAGATATAGTGGCTACCATCAACACTCATTAGAATGATTAATAATTTAGCAAGTGTGAAATGTATGCAAGTATCTCAAAGTGTGATAGCATGGCTTGACTCTTGAGTGGTCCCAGTTGTAAAAGCTGTGAAGTCTTGGGCTCCTGAGATCTGGCTGTTCTTGGTACTGGCCAGAACAGTGGTATTTTTCTGGGACACTTTCTGAGCTGAAGGGTACAGGATAAAACCATGAAAAATATTACTTTATTTTCACACTGAACCATACAGAAAATCCCATGTAATTTTTTGTTTGTTTGTTTTAGTTCTCATTATTTTGACATGATCTCATGATTTTTTAGCACTTGTGGTTGGCACTACTCCCTCTAAAGCGTATGGCAAGCAGTCTTGGCTGATGCTAGCACTCAGCCCCGCAACCACAGCTGGCTTTGTAGAGGACAAGCAGCCACCTGGTACCCTGACTGCGAACAAGCTGGCAACAAAGCGTAACAAGTCAGGAGAACTCCAAGGAGGAGCTGAGACGCGCTTAATAGGCAACAAGCAGCTGAGTTTTGGGGGCTGGGGAGTATAAACAGCAGCTGGGAAGGCCATGCAGAAGGCATGTGTGATAAACTTGTTTTCACCTTTGAGCTGTGGGAAGCCTTACTCATTTTCCGTTTGACCTTTTTAGCTTCAGGATGCAGTTTCCATTTGTCAGTTGCTTATGGAATAAACTCTGCCTCCATGGTGTCTAATTGAATTGAGAGTCAGCTGTGCAAGTTCTTCTTGTTGATGCTGCTGTAGTTACTTTGGCAAGAATATCAAGGTGGGTCTGTTTTGTTTTGGTTTTGACTCTGCACCAGGCACTTCAAAGTCATCACAAAAAGTTCAGTGTAAGCTGCATAGAAATATGCTTCTCTCTAGTTGCATGGAACAGAGTAGGTTTAGTACTTTTCAGAAAGGTATTTTCATGGCTCATTTCTGATGCTATTCAATTACTGCTTTTTGATGGAAAAAGAGCCATGATAAACAGGTAAATTTTCCCTAGCCTATGTTTACATCTTAGTTTTTAGAAGCATTTACTAATGCAATGACGTAGGTACACAGTATTCCCAACAGTACGTATTAATGAAAAAAACACGACCGTATCTCAGTATATAAAAATGCATGTAGCTTGTCTAATAAGCAGCTGTCTTTCTTTCAAACACCAGTTTGTAATAAAATGGTTTTTATTGTCGTATGAGTTTCTGCTGCTTCCTTTTAAGACCTTCACACCCTTGATACTTTATCTGGATAATCTTAAAAGCAACCCTGATGTATCTCTATTCATTTCAATAGCACAATAATAGTAATAAGTTCCCTTCTGTACTGCTCATATCAAGTAACTTCATCATTTGATAGATTTGAAGGAGTGTCTTCTTGCCACCCTGGTGTCTAGCTCTAGGATTTGTAGGTATGGCTGAGGGAGAAATGGGGAAGAAATTTTATTTGCAGAAGTTATTAAAATTACACAATTTCTTTTGAAATATTATCCAGCGGAAGATTTCTCTGAGCAAATCCTTATCTTGAAAACTTAAGCAAGAATTTAAAAACACTTACATAACAACCAGCTGTACTGTGCACATATAGCATTAAAAAAAGCTTCTGGTCCTGTGGGAATATGCTTCCTAAAAATATGGCTTTATTCGCAGTTTAAGTCTCTTTCTCCTGAGTCAGTAATTATAAAAGAGGGAGGGAGAGAGACTTGTTTCCTGCTCCCTGGAGTATTGCTTCAGGTATGTCTACATTTCACTTAGAGAAGTAACTAGCTGAGAGCAAGGGAAATTCTATATTGCAACAACTAAACTCATAGAGATATATGAACTAAATGAAACTTGCACACATTTATTTGACACTATTGTTTCATTGCTCTGGCTATCTGTGGACATGCTTGACATTTAATACAATGAACTATTAATGTAAAATACAGAAAAGCTTCCCAGCGTAGCTTACAGCAACCTGCACTTCTCTGCAGCAAGTGCGTTAACCATGAAGTTACTACGCTTTTAGTAGCTTTCTATGGCTAGTTCCAGGCAGCTTCCCAACAAAAAAAAGATGTGCAAAAATCTGTGTTTGGAGGCAACTAGCTCTTCCCGTGCGTATAGATGTTTGCCCCTTCACTCTTGGCCTTGGCTTCTACTTTGTTTGGATTAGGAAGCAGGTAGTTAGGCAATGCAAGTACATAGTTTTGTAGATAGTTTTGCCCTTTACAATTTTAGCTGAAAGTGCAAAAGTTTGGGGTTATCCAGTAAAGTTTAAACAGACCACTGGTTTGACAGCGTTAGCTTACTTAATGGTATACTGCTGAAATATTAGTCAAATTAGTTTTAATTACTTTTAATTACCAAGTTGCTGGTTAAAAGAAGACTCATCTTTATAAGTTAGAATTCTGACATCACTGCTCCGTATGACTTGGTTGCTGTTTTCTTTCCTGACATGTTATATAAGATTAAAGCATAGCCAAACAGAATTTAGTTTGATAGTGCTTTTTTTTTCCCCCCTTTGGATAGTACAGTCAGATACTCTTTTGTATGGATTTTCTGCTTAAGAGAACATGCACCAACTTTTCCTATGTACTGTCAATAGCAGTTTCCTGTATGACAGCTTTAAACCTATCAATGTGCACTGTCAAGTGAAAACACTGTACTGGACTTTAAGTTCAGCTCAATCATCAAAGAAACCTAGCGGTGTTTTCACTTACAACACTCAGTACAAATGTATAAACTTGACTTTATCAAGAACTGGAATTTAATCTACAGAGCTCCATACATATGTCTGTTGTTGGAAGATGGCAGTGCTCTAGTGATTAATGTTATGCCAGCTGCTATTCCAGAAGGTGTTCTACTGTACAATTTGACACACTGTCCAACTACTGTATCTTTATTGTATGAATAGAATCTGTATTATATTTACGCTTCACTTTATTTTTCTTGTAATTAATTATCAGCCAATCCTGGAGAATGCTTCTGGTTCTGAAACAATTCGGTAGAATCACTGAACCATTGTCTTCTGTAGATTCATGGACCTTCTTTTGAGAGCTTATTGATGGAATACGTTCTAAATTGTAAGACAGAAGGAATGTTCTTTTTGCCCACCAAAACCAGCTACAGCACAGCTCACCACAGGAGACCAAACATAAATAATTCCTTTTGTGACTTACTTGAATGCTGAGCTGCTGATTCTCACCAGGGACCTCCTCTCTGAGAAATATACACGTGTTTGCCTACGGAGGGAGTGTAATAAGAAATGGGGCTGGGAAGGGCCTCCAGATATCATTTAGTTGTGAGCCCTGAGGCAGCACAGCTCCAGCTAAACCATTTCTGACAAATGTTTGTCTAATCTGTTCTGAGAATGTCTGGAGATGGAGAATCCCTCTCCCTGTCTTCAGAAGTTTGTGTACCCAAGTGCTTGTACTTTTGCGTGACGGTGGTTTCTCAGAACAAGATCTTTTCCCCTTGAATACATGCTTCACATCTTAATTATTTGCATCTTTTTAATATTTGAAATGATGTAAATGTGGCCAGGATTTCACCCTGGAGTTACAGGAAGTTACTGAAGAAGCGTTGTTACAGGCCATGAGATGTGTCAGCCACTGACAGCAAGGACTTGTGCTCTGCAGGGTGCACATGTTGCTGCTCCAGGAAGCCCTGCTTTTGCACTAGAAATCACATGTGATGAAACAGCAAAGGGTCATTCGAGCCTCCATGCTTCAGTCATTGGAGCTGTCTCCAAAAAGCGCATGAGGAATTCATGAGTGCATTTCAAAAACCTGCCAAAATGCTCCCTGGGGCCTGATAAGTACCATAATTCAAAATCTCTCCAAAAGTGCCTCCAGAAATCATTCTCTTCCTATTGATGTGTGTAATCCAACACCTACACACTCACGACTCAAGGTTTAATAAAGTGTGGGGCCCTTTAGCTGAGATTCCAAAGCAACTTATACTTCCTATCCCCCCAGGTGATGCTACATTTCTGTGTCCAGAACACATTATCTGTTATTGACTTTTCATCTGGACACAGATCTTACAGAATTTAAAATATTTTCCTATGAGGATGTGTTGAAAAATTCTGATGGGTTTGCCTGTGATGCATAGGCCTTCTGGGAGAGACTGTAGCATCAACCTCATCCGTAATTCCGTCTGCTCTATGCAAAGACAGTAAGCTATTTAAAAGACAGAGCTAAAGCTCTTTAGGTAAAAACATAGCCAAAACTCCAGATAGAGATCTACGTTCACTATTTCCCTTTAAAAGCAATTAAATCACAGTATGACAAATTAAATGTTATCTTCTGTCACTTCTGTATGCTAAATGTTTGTAGAGAATAATGCCATGTTCAAATGCTGGAACACCGATTTTTCAGCTTTCAAACATGTCAGAAGAAGGTTAAGTCATTTAAGAAAAGTAAATGCTGTACCCTGTAGATTCTAAAAGTATAAGAGAATGAATTCATGAATGTGGAAATTTATATCCAGATGAAGTATCTGTGGTCAGAATATATGATTTGGGGCATGATCTAACCCGACATAAGAAATATACAGTATATTCTTCTCTGCTCCATTTCACTGGAACCACATTCAAGTAGATAAGGTACGCCTCAACAACCCTTCGTCTTCAGTAGTGATTCAGCAATCTGAAAACCTTGAAGAGTATCATTCACAGTGGTCCTTATCTCTTCAGAGAGATACAATGAGAGGTTACCAATACTAAGGAATGAGCTCCATAGAGAATGTGGGCTATTGACGTGGATTTTTGCTTGACTTCAACCTCTGATGGTCATGTGGTATCATGCTTTTGGCTAAACTGTCTAGTGAAGCATGATACTTTTCAGGTCTATGGTTAGTCTAGTTATAAAATGCAGTACATTGATCTATTATAACAGGGACACTGAGATAAAGTTTTATCCTGTACTTACTGATACAGAGGAAATATTACTATTAACCTTTGTGGATATGGTAGTCTCTTCCCTGACACAGGTTTTTCTACGTGCATTAGAATGGTCTTCTGGTATTTATAACATTAACAAATTCTGTGTTCAGAAAGCCAGCTCCTTTCCGAACTGTGAAAAGCATCATATCCAAATTGCCCTGTTGTCTTTTTAAACTGGGGTATTCTCTTATTTGGTGGGCAAAGTTGTCCTAGCAGAGAGCAGCGTCCCAGCAGCTCCATCCTTTTGGCACACTGAAGGATCATTCGCGTCCTTGCTGTTGTTTCCAGCAGAGTGTACAGTGTACACTGTACAGTGAAGTTCCAGCTCTTGCAGTCCTTATGTTTTGTGAGCTTGGAAGTCATCCAGTTTTATTCTTGGACATTTATTAAGTATCATCTGAAAGTTTTAGTCATTCTTTCTAAACTATTTCTTTTGGGGATAGGAGAACTTTGACATAGATTAATTACAGGGCTACAATTTTTCCGTTAGGAATATCTGTTCTCCTCCTTCCCACTGCCTTCGTATTAAATATTGTTTGAAGTACTTAATTGAGGTGGCTACTCTAATCCAAATATAGTATTTTTGAATGGTTCTGGGAAGCAATGCTAGTTTTTCCTCCTAGTAGTTGTAATTTACCACTACCATGGGATTTTGGGGAGAGTTAGGGTGATAACTGAGATAGACTTGAAACTTAAGTTGGTTCAATTTACAAAAGGTGCTTAGGGGCAAGGGACATCTTTAGGTCATCCCTCTGCCCACCCTTACCTCCCCAGCTCTTTTAATATATTGCTTACTGAAGCAGAACACAGCTGTTTGTTTCTTTCAGCACAAGCCTGCATGGGTTTCTGTTTCATTGGTACCTTGGCAAGGGAGGAAATACCCCCCCCTCCACCCCTCAGGGTATTTCTTTCCAAGAGGAAGTTGAGATCCTTCTTCCCAATTTTACTTTTTGATCTGAATGCAGCTATGACAGACTGTTGATAAGAAAAATTAAGATATTTAATTTAAGATTTGAACTATCATACCACTAATGCAGTGCAAATAAGAGTAATATGTTATTATTTTCCCTATTTGTTCATACTGAAGGATTTGGGGGAAACTATGGATCAAACCTACCAGATGTCAAAATAATTATCTGCATTAGACAGCACTGATATGGCACTGTGAGTTCAGGTTGTTGCTGAAGCTCGATGGATTACCATACCTTCTACCCTTGAGAGTGACACAGGCAGGCGACTGATCTTGTCATAGGTCAGTGATTGCCTAAACAAAATTAACACGGTGGAGTCCTAATATTTCTTCTTCCATACCTTTTCTGTCCTGGAGAGTCTAATTGCTTATTTTAATGTACATTGCCAAAACATGGAGTCACTTCTTTTTTGAACAAAAGAGGATGCCAGGCAAAGCCACTATATAAGTTCTGAAGTGTAGATACTGGAATGGAGCCATGTGAATAATGTGAGTATAATGGCACAGTGTCGTGCTTTAACCCCAGCTGACAACCAGGACCACACAGCTGCTTGCTCACTCCCCCTAGTTCAGATGGGGAAGAGAACTGGAAGATTCAAAGTGAGAAAAAACTCGTGGGCTGAGATAAACATAGTTTAATAGGTAGAGCAAAAGCTGCGCACACAAGCAAAGCAAAACAAGGAATTCATTCACTGCATCCCATTGTTCAGCCATCTCCAGGAAAACAGGGTTCCATCACGAGTAACAGTTACTTGGGAAGACAAACGCCATCACTCCAAACATCTCCCACTTCCTTCTTCTTCCCCCAGCTTTATATACTGACCATGCCATCACATGGTATGGAATATCCCTTTGGTCAGTTGGGGTCAGCTGTCCTGGCTGTGTCTCCTCCCAACCTCTTGTGCACCCCACCAGCCTGCTCGCCGGTGGGGTGAGGAGCAGAAAAGGCCTTGACAACCAAAACCACCAGTGCGCTATCAACACTATTTCCCAGCCCAAATCCAAAACATAGCACTATAACGGTTGCTAGTAAGAAAGTTAACTCTATCTCAATTGAAACCATGACACACAGTCTGAAATGGTTTTATTTTTTAATAAATGTTGATGAAGCAAAACACGGCTTTGCCTTTGTGTCAGAAAAAAACTGATTTCTGTGAAAATATTTAGTGAATTTCAAGAATAAAATTGTGGGGGTTTTATGAACAAACTACTATTTAAATATAAATGGCTTTTCAAATTTCTTTTTTGACACAATATGATAAAGTTATGAATTTACTGAATTTTATTTATGGTCTTGTATTGCTTCAATTTTACAAAAGCATTTCACATAAATGTGAGGGTTTTAATGAAAAATTTGCCTGCTTGGTAGGATTCACCTTCTGCTTGTAACTGTAAGTTTTTTCTCTACCTGCCTGTCTGCCTTTCTGTCTGTCTGTCTGTCTTTCTATCTATCTATCTATCTCTTAGCATTGAACGAATGAGCCACATGAGAAAAAAACTTCATTTTTTAGCATGTTGGACTCCATAGCGTCTTTGAATTTTAACACTCCGTTGATCTGTATTTTTTGTAAAAGCTGAATTTTTCTATATGAAACACATTCATAAGATCTGCCAATAAAAAAATCCCTCATTTTTCCATTTAGTGTGCCAACAATTGGTCTACATTTTAATTTCATACCATATGATGTCATACAAATACTGTAGTGTTCTGTTTTATGGTCTTCATGCTTTTTCACTATTGGAGAAGTTTGATCATAGTTCACTGTCAAATTTAGTTTTCTCCGTAGCAAACTAACATTTAACACTCACAGGCTGATGTGAATTTTTAGAGACTGTTCTTCATTCTTCAATAAAAAATTAGTAGTCTTGGCTCATATTTTAGTTTGTCTTTCTCGGTAGGAAATCACATGCTACCAGATAAGAGGAATTTTCTGGCCTTTTCTTTTCTTGTTTATATCATTTGTTTGCCTTTTTTTTTAATTAGTTGGGTGAATGGCATGGCATTTAGCCACACAGAATATGTAGCTGAGTGTCAGCTAACATTATGACAACCTGTAAGTGTTTAATAGTTTTTCACAGGTCCAGGGTGCCTTTAGATAGAGGCAACTGTGGGCATTTGCCAAGTGTACAAGGCTGAAGGGCAGTGAAATCTGTCCTGAGCTCCACAAGGTTGTATGTTTTACTTCCTTCCAGTGCTCCAAGCTCTCCTTTAAGGCTGCTGTAATGGCATTTATGCTGCACCTTTTTTTTCCTCTTCCTGATCTGTCTTCAGTATTTGGCTTGCCACCTGAAGCTCTCCCTTTTGCACGTAGGCTGGGCTGCTCTGTTGCTGCTATAGGTCTCCTTGGCGGAGTGTGGGAACGGTCTCAGATGTGTCTTCACAGGTAGAGAAAAGTTTGTGGGCACTGGGAAGTGAAGGAAATTTGTACACGGGTGTTTCTGTGCTGCTGTATGGACTGTGTATATTGATATTTCTGTACATCTCTCTATTGCTATCTTTTTGAACAAGTGGATCTGGGTGGGAATCTCCACGTACCACGATGGGAGGTCTCTGTGTTGCTCACAATGAACATCCAGACTTTCTCATTGGTCATATGTTCCTGAAGGACCCATACGACTACTTCTAGGCTACTTCATCACTGTGGACAGAAGGCTCCCGAGTAAGCAGATTGCTAGATCAGTTTCGGAAACAGAGATCCTTGTTGACAACCTTTCAAGCACCCCAAATCCTCTGTCTTCTTGTAGCTCCCTTACCTTGTTGAGAGCACTTTGAGTCTTCTGTGGTCATTCGACACTGATGTCCCAGGAGGGTGACCTGCTACTGTCCCAATATGAATGGTCCTGTCTCAGGTTTGAGAACAGACTTAAATCCACAAGTGAAAGGTGTTGGGTTTATCCTTAAAATGATGCAATTTAGTGTTGCTTGTTCTGCTGCCAATTGACTTTCTAGCTCTGGACAGGGATCTGAAAGGGCATTTAAAAATGCTTTCTGAAAACCAGCTGATGCTGAAGTGCTGAAACACTACAGAAAGTGCTTCCCCCAGTCCCACAACCTGACTTACAGACAATATTTACTGTAATCCGGTTTTGACCTGCAGAGCTTTCAAATCTGCTCTTTATTTTGTGTATTCTGTACAAAGAGATACCAATTTTCTCTTTCGCACTGGAGGGAACCGTTGGTGAGGGCTGGTGAGAGTGGGAACACATGGTGAGAGATCCTGTAACTTTACAGAATGAGGAAATAATTTTATCAATGGTAGTGGAAAGCAATATGTCACGGAGAGGAGGAACACTCACTAATACACTAAACACGATTCTAAATTCATTACGCACTTTGAATTTTTGCATTCTAAAGTATCCTTTTTGATAAGATTTAAGGTTACTATGCTGAAATGTTTGGAAGTTAAGGTTTTTCTTATTGCTTGTATTGTCTTGAAGTTGAAATTGTTGGTTTAGTAAAATATTCCCTTTCTTTACATGTCATTACAAAATTTTCTATTCTATAGAATAACTTTCTGTGACTGGCATACTGGCATATTGCGCAGGAATGAGATTTAGTTACAGCTAACATACAGAACTGGGGAAACAAGTAGAATAAGTAGATAGATACAGTGTTTAATCTACCACTGTAAAATTTAATATATTTTTTGCATGAGGGTTGGAAAATTAGGTTTTGAGCTGTAGCCCAGTGCAAAACCAAAACAAGTAGCAGCCTTTGGCCATTTTGGAAAGTGATTGCGTATTTCCAGTGATGACAGCCAGCACCATTCTTTGATTTATAGCAGCACAACTTTCATTTAATATTGACCATATGGCAATTTTCACCACCTACATTGTTCAGGACCTGTGTCAGTAGCACACAAAGCAGTGAACCTTCTTACCAGGCAATTCAACTAAGATAGAGGGTGCTGCATTGTGGCATATTGATTGATAGCACAAAGTGGTGATAATTAGATCTCTCTGAATCCTTTATAAGCGGGCTGTGGGCTTTTGAACCTTATTGCATTATTTTGACACTATTAAATAATGAAATGTGCCAGCTCGTTTTCAAACTGTGTGTTTGAAATACATGATGACAAAAAGGTGTCAGAGAACAAGTTTACATAATATAACCCACAGTCTTATTTTAATTTATATGAATTGATATTTTTAATTTATGCAAGAAATAGGGGAGAATGTTGTTATTGGGAATCCTTGACGTTATCTTGGAACGAAAATGAAGGTAGGAACACTTAACCTAGAATTTGGAGGGGGAAACATTGGGGTTTTTTTTATTTTTTGTGGAAATATCCATTATTGGAATTCGTTGAAGTCAGTGACTTTGCGTTGTGGTACAAGTGAAGAGAGCTCAGTTTGGTTCCTCACTGTACCCGCGTTATTTATACACTGGTTCTGTGTTGTTAATTGAAAAGGGAAGTTCTTTGTTCCATCTAGTGATGGTTCCACTAGACATGCCAGACATTCTTGCGTAGGGGCATGCTGCTCAACATATTTGTGCCCATTTGGCAACTTTTTTTGCCAAAGTTGTGTGTAGAGTTGACTGACTCAGGACGATTTACTAAATACCTAAAGCTTCATGAGCTAGCCATGACAGCTTCACTGAGGCTGGAGAGTATCTGGCTCTGCAGTTTGACTACCTAATGGCCAGGACGTTCATCCTCAGGTCATCAGGGCCTGTTGTGTTGATACTGGGTCTACACCAGCTACTGCTGTGAAACTGCCCCTTCCCTTGTGCCAGGGCTAATGTATTGCTGGCTGTATGATGACCTGAAAATGAACCACTGGCTTTCGTCAATCGCCTTCAGCCATACTAGTTCCTGGATCTACTTCTGTTTGCATTTGAGCCAGCTACAGGTTTATGTATACCTCAGTCCCGTCTTGGACATCCAAGATACAGATTTTATGATTGCACTACAGGCATGTGGAGGTGAGGTGGCATATGCATATGAGGGGTGGCAGGGAGAAATGCTGATCCAGTATAAACAGACAGTGCATATAAATAAAGAGTAAAACCACACGTGGACAAAACGGTCAGTATGCATTCTCTAGGACTGCAACCTCTCATCTGGTCCTAGCTCCTTTTGCAATCAATTATGAACTAGGAGTTCTCTCACATGCTTTCTGATCCCATAATTGCTTCTATAATGGAAAATGGAATTAAGTGATAAGACCCATTTATTGTATCTGTGGTGAGAATGAATTGCTGCGATGATAGAGTTGGAGAAAAAATAAGTTCTGCGAAGGACAGGAGATAATTTTTGTAGTCAAGGAGAAGGAAAATAAACTAACCTGAGAGAAGAAAATTATTATGTCCAACTCATGCCTCAAGAATGCTAATAAGGTATGGCTGGACACCACTTAGATCTCAGTGAGGCTCAGTCTAGCCTTTTCATACATTCAGTTGTTTGCAGGTCCTGCATACCAAGCTATCTATTAATGTGTGCACAAGGGACTGGCATTTGCGTTAGAGTAAGTATCCTTTTTGATGAGTCTTATCAAAACTTACATTCAGTAAGTATCGGCTGTCATAGAGGGAATACACTTATGATGGCTTAGCAGTAGGTCATGTGAGGAGCACCTCCCTGGACTCCTGCTCCTTATGTCTCCAGAACATCGATGTGTCTAACTTCCATGAATTAATCTCTTTGGTGGTGTTTCTTTATTTTTTTCTTTTTTTTTTTAAGACACAGTGAAGTACTTTATTTAGACACACCCCATAGTTGTATGCTCATTTTGGCCACCACATCAAATCACACTGATTTGCTCTAACACTATCTGTAATTGCAAAAATTGAGCAAATTTATAAGGATGGACCACTTTCATTAAAAGTACCTCAGTCCTGTCATAGATTCGTCAGTATCCTTAGACTCCTAAATATATGACTTGTGAATGTGTAGTGTTTAAAGTGTTACTCATGTTTTGTTTCTTATTAATGTATATCATACAGATTTTTCAGGGTTCTGCCCACATTTTGGGAGGTTGGATTTGAGGTCCATTTCTTGTGTCTTTATATAAAAAGAAAAGAGCCAGTTTTGGTAGAAGTCAGTATAGCTACAACAGTTTAATCACTGGCAAGCCCTTACTTTGTATAGGTTTCCCAATACGGTTTGTCATGAAGGTAAAAAATGCTGCTGATTATAATGGTGATAATATTGAATATAATGTTTCCTAAGGAGAATTCTGATGGGAATTCATTGTCTTTGCCTGACACGTACTTTTTCAAACAAACAATAATTTATTCTTGGAAAAAGAGTCTCAAATTCTACCCAAGTATGCCAAATATGCCTATATAAATATAACGTATACTGGCTTCTTCTATGTTGAACACCAGTGTTTACTGGCTGCAGAAACAGACAATACTGTGATGAAAATGAACAAATAAAGGAACTTGTTTTTTATTTCTAGTTCTTTGCAATCATCTATCCTTTATAATCAGGTAGGGCCCCTTTTTGCTGCCTTTGATGAAAGTAAAAAGGGAACTTGACTGATCAGAGAAATAGAGTTCTTAGATTGAAGTGATGAGAAACTTCAAACTATAGGCTGTAGACCAATACTACTAAAACTTTAAGAGCTTTGATATTGATTTTCCAGCAGTGGGATTTCACACCCTTTGCTTTCAGATTTCATTAGTAGTCTGGGATGAAATAAAAAGGGAAAGGCTTCTCTTAGATGCCAAAAGAGTTGATCGCATATGTCCACGTAACAGAAGGGAGAAGAAACTACCAATACCATTATTGCCAATTTATTTATTGTGTATAATCCCTTAAATTTAATAATTGTATTGTGGCAATTAAAATGATACCAACAGCATGCTGGTGTCTCTTTTTAGCAGATTAAGAAGTCTGGATCCTTTTTACTTAGAAAAAGCTCTAAGTTGAACATCTGAAGTCAGATATAATGCCTGTTTTACTGAACATTTACAGACTTCCCAAAATTGTTTGACTCTTTATCCGGAAAGGAAAAGAGAAGTTACTTTTCCTAGTTGCCAATTAGCTGAATAACTTAGCTCACTTAGCTGTAAACCACTCACTGCATTGAAAGATTAGCTAAAAGGGTCTCTGGAAAATCTCCAGGCCTTTTTGAAAATAAATTTTGGCACGGCACTATCTTCTTTACAATTAACAAGCAGAAAAAGCAGCTGTTTCTGTTTGTGCTTCCGTGATGTGATGGAGTCCCTGATCCCCTTCAGCCACCAGTTTGCTATTACCAGAGAAGGTTGTAAATAAGAACTTTTCTGAGCGACTTGATAAAGGGATGGCTTGTGTTAAATGAAATGGACTTGTCCATACTTTATCGGTTGTGATGATAGAACAGGAAATAACTGTTGCCAAAACTGATTCCTAATATAGTGACCATCTATGCATGCAAAAAATACACCATAAGGCAAAAAGAAGTCACTTGTTTGAGTGATTTATTCTCTCCATAAAGCATGCATTATGATTATATCCATTGTCATGCTGTTGGGTAAGGGTTTCTTCCACTCCTGTGGTCTGTAATTCCACATGCAAGCTTTTGGGTTTTTACATCCATTATTCCTCATTAGTTTACCAAGTGCCAATTAATGTTTCCTTGCTCATGCCTGTAGTCAGATTGAAGTCAAAGACAATTCAGAAGTTGGCGTGATAAACAGGCTCTGCCCTACTGTCAACGGATACACTCAGAACATACTTTTCTCATATGTAAAAGCACTAAGTCACTAAGTGCACTTTTTCCCTTGTGTGAAATATTTTAAAGTAGTCCTTCAGGAGAGAATGAATGTTAAAAATAATCAGATAGATTGCATGTCTAAGAGGTATCTTGCCTTACATAAAATCCTCAGATTAACCCTTTTGCTTGTTCTCCGCTCATATTGACATTCCTGCCTTTCAAATGTGCTCCTTCACAACTCTGCCAGATGAATGTGCTGAGCACTTCTGGTTTACAGGACTTCTGCTGGTGCCCATGGGAGCTCAGACAAGGTCCAAGGACCTTATGTCTAAGTGGCACTGTTGACTATATGCTTGGGAAGAACAGAGCTGGAAATTAGGGAAAAGATTACAGTCTGATTAGTCTGTTCCAGGAACCGACTGCAGTTCCCTGCACAAGGAACGAGGACCTCTGTCATATAAATAAAATGTGTGTCAGATACAGTATCAGCCACAAGCTTTCTGTAGGACTCTAAGACTCGCCTGCTGTTATGGGAATCAAACGTGACTTTTCTCAATAGTCATTTGGTTTGAGATTAAAAAATTCATACAACAATACTAGTTAGAGTATTGCTGTCCCTCATCGCCTCATGATAGGTTTGCCATTGCTGATGTGTGCCAACCTCTCAATTTTGTTGGCAAAGCCATTTATGGTGGTTGCAATGTGAGCTGGATTGGAACCAAAGAAAAATTTTTCTGAGATGGAGGAAAAAGCAGCAAACAAAAAAGTGGTGTGTACTTTCACATGACCTGATTCATGGTACAATTCCAGAAATAGCCGTGCTAGTGCATTGGGGTATTGAAGGATACATATCCAAGCTCCACACCAGACTGCTCAGATGCTGGGCTTGATACTAATGCTTCTTCCACAGCAAAGGAGCAAACTGAGGGATAATAAATTGTGACACAAAAAGCATAATAATTACTCATCTTGGGAACCTCCCCAACCTGGTTTGACTTCGGTTACCAGTAACACTTGTACATGAACATGCTATTAAACAGGCACAACATGATACTGTAATGAGTTATGTTGTACAAAACTGGGTATTAATCAAGAACATCCAGAGAAAATAGGTCATGGTCTGATAAGATTACTTTTTATCAGGGATCCAGTATTAACCTTATTTACGCCTGATTTTCCTTTGTTTTCGTGTGTATATGCTGATTGATTTTAAACACTGTAAATGAGTAGAACTCAACACTGAATGGAGGTTATCTTAGATACACAATAGCAATAGTATTTTCTTGCCATAGGCATGTTTGAAGAATGGCTCTTGATCAAATTTCACTTACTCTCTTTCTCAGTAACTGAGAATGTAACTCTATTTAATAACATGGCCTTTTTGTTCCTCATGAGTTCAGCACCCAACTAATATGTTCTGATTTTACCTAGTGTACAACACTAGGAAGTCAGGTCCTGTTAAATCTGGGTTTAGTAGACTTGATAGGTATCCTTTATAGTATCTCCCGTCTATTTATATTTGTATTAGAAAATCTTTGGCTTTGGATGGCTGATAATAAAAGCAAGATCAAATGAAATATGGAATGTGGTATGGCTTCAATAATAATTAAGGCTGAAGCCCAGCTGGGTGTACTGTTGCAATTCATAATAGTATCATCCATTGGCATCTTTCTCTATCAATTGAAAAAAATCTTTTTTGGATTTGTGCGTTGCTAAACACCATGTACAAGTAAATGCTTGAATGAAAAATTTTATTAATATGTTTTAAATGTTTTAAACATTTAAATTAAAATTAACATTTTCAAACATTTCCATGCTAAGAGTAATAGTACTTTAAAAAGCTTTATCTTAGTATCTTACTCCAGTTAAATATGAATGTTAAAATGCCAAATTGAATTCCATTCAGGCTAATGATTAAATTTTGATTTTCTTTTAATATATTTTGAAATTTTTGACAGGTCAAATCAGCTGATACCTTATGTGCTGTTGGCTCAGTTGATGCTATCTTATTCCAGGAGGATAACCATGAGAATGCCTCGAGATTTAAAGAATGCAGAATAGTTCCTGGTTTTAGCCTGCCTCATTTTAAGGGCTCCCTCCATTTGATTACCAAGGTCCTTGAGGCATAAACCAGGATAAGCGCAAACTAATCTAAACTAAACTGTATTTTTGTAACCTAACCAAAGGATGAGCCTTGCAATCAGTTTGCTTCATGCTTCTGATTACGTTAAATCAGCATTGTAGCAGTGACAAATCAGTCCGTTCAAATGTCAGACTTTGAAATTATTTGTTACCTAAGAGTTCCATTTTCAGATATACTTTCCTATTCACATTCTAAACATAAAATATACTGGCAGTAGGAACCAGCTTCACAGCAAGGCATTTGTGCATTCCTGTTTGATCTTAAAGAAGAGACTATATAGACTATACCATGCTTCACATTGTCCATGTTAAACTATTTAGTGATTTAACCTTTTATTAATTAACAATGTCTGACTAGTGAACAATAGAGTAGATAAAAAGGTTATTCTTACACTGAGCCAACACAGTTGTTAGAGTTTGTGGCCTCTCTGTTATTGTTCATTTAGAAGCTATGGAAAATAGCTTTATTATGAATCACTGTATGAAATATTTTTGAATACCATGGTATTGAATTCCCCATGGAACCTGCCTGGATTACAGCACTACTTCTTTTCCTACCCATTATCAATAAAATCCCACAGAGATCATAATAGACTTCTAATGACCTTTGCTTATAAAAACATCAAAACTATATCTATTCTAACTTGACAGCTAATTAAAAAAGCTTTGTCTCAAGTCTGGTGTGGACATTGGTTAAATAACCTCTTCAAGCACATTCATTCATACTTACACTGTATTGTGAAACAACAAAGTTTAATAGTTCAGACACTTTTCCTGTACAGAACACAGACATTTTATAAAAACTTGAACATTAGAAACAGAAACCAGCATTGAAGCTGCTATTTCTCAATTTTGACGTGCACACTTGACATTTGCCAAATTAAATTGTAGTGCCCTTATTTCAGCTATGTTAAAATCAAGTTTCATCTTTTATCTTTTGAATCTCTATGTTAAGTAGTCCTACTTCCACTGAGAGCAAGGCAAGATCTGGATGTGGGATCAAACCTTTTGCAAGAAGATTTTTCTTGTACTTTTTCCCAGAGCCCCACAGTTTAGGGAAACCCACTCATTCTTATCTTCTGTTTTGTTTTTCTTTTTTGTTTTCTTTTTTTCATTCCTGTCTTTTTGGGCAAAATAGAATAAAAACTGCTAGGTGAGTTTCTGACTACACATGGACAATGAAGCAGTGTAATGCACAGAATACACGATTCCTTTAACGGAATGTCACTAAATGCCTATGTAGATTACCTCAGTACTAATAGAGTTTCATTTTCATATCCAAAACGTACTGAGTAAATCACACAGGCCCCACTTTATTGAGTCTGCACATAAATTTTGAATTTTAACAGCTCTAACAACTAACACTAAATGTCCTGAGTCTTTTCAGACAGAAAACCAATGTATAGATTTTTGCACAGATAGGTGCTAAATCCAGCAAGGTCCTAGGCAGAAAAACAACTATCCTGTCTTTTGAAAGGCTGCAAATTCAGGTAGTGTCCTAGTCCTCACTGAGCTCAAATGAAGGTCTTTTAAAAAGTGAGAGAAATGGTTACTTTCACTCTCTAGCTCACTCTGGTGTTGAAGATACTTCCTACAGAAAGGCAGCTACATGGTTTTGCTCTTCCTGAATCAGAACAAGATTTTGAATGTGATTTTCCAACATCTTGAGTGCTTTAGGCAGCAGGATACAGAACCATTTTTTTTATTGAATTGGTTTTGCTCTAGGCTTGTGAATACTGAAATTTTATAAAATGTGGAACTGCCCTACCAGGCGAAAGAATACGTCAGAATAGTTAGGGCTCTAGTAGTGAGCACACACACCTGAATGGCTGCTCACTTTTGCATTCAAACCTTTTTGAAAAGGCTGAGCGTGTTCCTACAGGAAGATTCTGTAATTTATATTTTCCAATGATGAAATATTTCACCAGAACGTCTTGGCCCTTCTCTACTTCTGAGTGCCTTTGTGAAGGATTTCATAAAGTCTCTCTAAAATTTGTTTTGAAGAGTTGAAAAATCAGTAACTAGCCCTGGTAGAAAAAAATAGATGCGTGAATGGTCATCTTTCTGCTTTATTCTGTACCGCTGGCCTCCTGCCATGTGTTTTCACTGAGCAAGAAAAACAGGTCTGAGAATGCCAAGGCAATGCAAACTTTAGAAATTATTAGTGTAGACATTTCTAAATCACATTTCTAGATCAATCGAGACTACTGACAGCCATTTGGTGACATGTTCAACCATTTTGATTTCTAGATCTTACCTTAAGCCAAGGAAGTGCCACACTGACTCATTTAATCCACTGTAAAAAAACAATCCCTATAATAAGGATATATATATTTGTGAGGTATTCTTTGGAAAGGCAATTTAGCTCTTCTCGTAAAGGCTACAGAGCTAACACGTAGCATTGCTCTGTACCTGTGCATGCACAATCTTCCTAGGGAGCAAATCCAATACTTATTTGAAGACCCTTGTCATTAGTGGGTGAAATGCCAGCTTTTGGAAGCCTGCTTCTAGAATGGTACTGAGAGCACGGAGTGAGCTTCCCGCAGTCTCCAGAGAGGGCATAAGGACAGTTAGATATCACATGGTAAGATCCAGCATATCTAGAAAATGATGCAGAAAGCTACAAAAGGGGTTAGACATCTAGGAAAAATGCAAAGCAGGGGTGGGTTTTAAGCCTCTCTCTGCACTCAGTGATGGGCATTGCAAGGAGCTGTCTCCAACCGTCAGGTTATTCGGCTTGAAAGTAGCTTCTGGAGGGACTCTCTAATGCTCTCTCAAAGAGCTGAACAGGCCTCCCTCTTTTCTTTTCCTTCCTTCCTTCCTTCCTTCCTTCCTTCCTT
>RSEF01000002.1:128559101-128619615 GCA_003993805.1 Himantopus leucocephalus | reverse complement strand
TACAGTGGTCACATAGTGCTCATGTGCTCTTATATGAATTACAACAAGAACTGCTTGAAATTCTATGTGAGGATTCAGCCTTGTGCCTTTTGAAGCTAAAAAGCAGATGTTATCCACGGCATGATACTTCATGTATAAAATTAATATTTAAAATTTACTCTTTTAAATTTATTTCTGGTATTCCGCATGCAAAAGCCTAAGGGTTCCCATCAAAAGCTAAAACAAGTCATTAAAGATCAAAGCAATTGCAGTATAATTTGGGCTACCATTGCATTCTGTTACCTTCATCTACTTCTCTTATTCCTCCTACCCTAGACACCAGCCACAAACATTGTCTCGCAAATACAGGTTAAAAGCCAAAGCTTAAACACTGGCTTATCAATCACAAAGGTGTAGCTTATAGCAACAATAAAAAAAATTTGGAGACAAATCTCCTTTCACTTATCTTTGTTCTATAGCTAAATCCCTTCATTGAATTTAATATCGACTGCCAGAATTAAAATGCAGAGTCTGTCCACTAAAATGTCTTCATCACATGAGCATGGCCTTTCTCCTCCTTTCACTTCCTCTCCTACTTTAGAAACGTCTGGGTGGATCACAGTAGTGTTGGCTGGTTATCTGGCAGTTGGGGACACTGTGATGCTGACACCAAGGTGACTTTCTTTCAATCCCAAATGAATGTTAAGAAAAAGATGAGAAAAGTGCCAACCCCACCCAAAATGTTAAATGTAAATAAACTGTATCAATCCTAGGCTAGATCTCAAGACAGAATATGATTTCCTCTTGTGACGTTTGAATGACTTTGCATACCTGTGTAGATCTTGTAATTCCCTGAAAAATGTTCTGCACAGCACTTTTTTATTTAATAAATCTTCAATTTGTCTCAAAATATCTTTTTAATTTTATGTAATACAATATACTACCCCATTTACTGAATCAGAGGGTAGAAAACAGAAAAGCTGATGGATCACATCCGTCAAAAAGCAATCATTTCCATCACTGTCGCCTACATCCCTTCCAGTGTAAGAGGCAGAGGGCAGCCTTGCGTTTCTTTATTTTCTGTCCTCCTTGGCTTTACTTTATGTTTTAATTCCAAATGTTATGAGACACAAGGTGGGTTATTCAAAACTATTTATTAGCTTGTTAAACTGAAATGCCTTTGCTCCTTGGCCAAGTTTTATAGGAACCCACAAAACATTGAAGTACCTCACAGGCAGTGCCCCACCTTTGTAGATGACATCAGTGCAACAGGACTTGATTTTTCAATATATCTTTAAACATATTTTTCTAACAAGTACACATTCTTACATGTATTTTCTTTCACTTAAATCAGCCAAGTTATATGCAGTCATGATTTATGTCTCCCAAAGGATCTTAAGAATTTAGAATCTATAAGCCTGATCCTAAAGTCTTTACTCAGGCAAAATGCCTGAAATAAACCGAGGATATATAAGGTTTCATATAACATTTGGCCATGAAGAAAAAACACCATTAACAAAAGCAATTACAGGTATCAAAGCTGAACTTTGCCTTGTATCTCAAAGTGAAGGAGTAATAATTAAGATACACTATAACTTACTTGACCCATACAACTCACCAGTTTCCTTGATGGACTCTATCTTTCCAGAAAGGATCATCTCCTCCATCACAGGGGGCATTTCTACACATATACCGGTGCATCATTATGAGCATTTTAGCCTGGACCAGGTAAGCACTTCTGAGGAGATTCATCCCCACTTGCTGTCGGTCTGCATCTCAGAGCACTCTCCTGGCACACAGACCGGCCACCTTTTGGGCTAAGCCAAGCCAGAAAACGAGCTTCAGGAGCTGAACTAATGCATCCCCACTGCTCACTGGCATTTGTTCCACACA
Organism: Himantopus leucocephalus; assembly: GCA_003993805.1. Taxonomy (NCBI): domain Eukaryota; kingdom Metazoa; phylum Chordata; class Aves; order Charadriiformes; family Recurvirostridae; genus Himantopus; species Himantopus leucocephalus. Next base: position 128,617,743 of record RSEF01000002.1, on the reverse strand, counting down.
GCCAGAATACAGCTCATCTGAACCAGCCCCCTGTCCCCCAGAACGCCGACACTTTGGAAGTCAGGTCCTCGGTGCCCACCATTTCGCTCCCCAGCTCCACTCCCCTTGGGCTGCACGGCTCGCCAGGATAGATACAGCCACATATCGTGTTCCTCATGATCCTACTACAAAGCAGAGTGTAACTGCAGCCTCAGCAACTAACCCACATGTCTGTTGCACATCTGTGCAGTGAAGAAATCTGTGATATGGGTTTTGGGAAGTTTGTTGTTTTGGTTTTTTTTAACTTCTGTCAGGGAATTTTGAAGCTGGAGTTATGGTTTTCTGTTATCAAATGTAATTTCATTGAAAAGATCTGTTGCATCTATCTGCCCTGCTCAATCAGTGTCTCAAGCTACCAAGACCTCAGTATTTATAGACAAATCATATGTTATTTGAAAATCTCTTATCTGGAAAACTGCCCCATTCTTATGGTGGCAAGGTTCATTTTCCTAAACCCCACACAATTTAGGCTTGTCAGCTGGTAAGTTTCAGTGACATGTCAAAGGTGGAGCCCCACAGTGGCTTGAGCTGATTGAAAGCCAGGCTGCCCCTGCTAAGCTGATATTTATTCCCTCTGCCTTAGGCCACAGTGACCTGCTCAAATGCCCGCACAGAGGAGTGGTTCAGGGAGCACTCACCCCATCAAATGCTTGTGGTGGGGTTGTTTTCAGGAAGTCATCTACCTGTGGCAACTCGCTCTGCCATTTCTCAGCCACACTGCTATGGCAAGGATGACTGGGACAAGGACAGGAGCAGGGATGAAGCCTGGAGCAAGGTAATTCAGACTTAAATTGGTTTGTACTGCACTGGAGCTGCAGGCTGGTGCAAATGGAATGACAGTGGTTTATACCCTTGAGAACACGGCATGTAAAATTTAAGTAAGAAATCTTAGCTGGTACATTTTCGGAAAGCATTCACTCAGTATTCAGTGTGAACTGCTACAGAATTGGGATTATCCAAGTTAATGGAATGAATTGTGACACAGTTCCTAACAAAAGCCCTTTTAATGGAATCTTTTCCCTGGTTCATCTCTCTGTTACCCCTTTTTCCTCTGAGTGGGAAGTTCACATTATACTATGACAAGAGAGCACTAGCAAAAGGCAAGAGGGAGCCCACTTCATGTACTGTTTTGGAAGTTCCCTAAAGTGAAAAATGATATTCTTGAGGAAGAAGATTCCACAATGCCTTAAGGTACAGTACATTCTCTAAAAATGATGCCTAAGCATCTTTTTTTACTATCTATAATACTTTCAGCATAGTAAGATTACAGACACACTAGTAAGGATTTGCTGGGAGCTATAACAGTCAAATCTTTCCATAAATTACCAGCACAAAAAAGCAGCCTTTTACTAGAAATTGATTTAACACTAACAAAATTGTGCTTATCTTAATGACTTAATTTGGTGTTCAAGTGCATATCATATACATTTCCTTGGGGCTTTAAATAGAATCTAAAAATACTCGTAATGGATATTTAAAGTAAATTGTCTCTTTCCCATCGTGTGGAAACATTAGGTCTATGTCTGAATTAATGCAATGGATATTTGAACAGATGAAGTGGAAATTTCAATGGAAATACAGAATGGACTTTTCAATACAGGAGCACGTTAATTACATTCCAGGACTTGATTTATGGGTTCTTTTATTAATGTATTTCAAATAAAAGGCTATAAAATTGGAAGGTCATGAAGAATTGCTGACATCACTTATTATGATTATTTGCTGTCTTGGACACTTTTATTGATGCCTTAATCCTCAGTAGCTTTAAGCTGCCTACCATGCTGAAAACAAAAGACGAGAGCTCCAGTTATTTTCAATGGCTCTGTATTCCTTAACTGTACAGTGGTGGCGGCATTATTTTGCGGCAGAAATGGATCTTCCTTAAAGCTATTCAATATTTGTGATGATATAAGATTTTAAAAGCAATTGAATACTTAATTAAGAATTCGTCTCAAAGTCTTAAAATTAATTAAAAATTCAGCTTGGAGAAGGTCAGACCGACCTGTTTTTTATTGGGAGTGACTTCAAGTGTCAAGTCTGTTCAGGTGATGATGGCAATACCTGAGTAATCCAAGTCTACACTAAACCAGCCCTTTAGTCATGAAGAAGGAAAAGTACATTTCCTGAAGGTGTAACATTCAGGTGAATACTAAAGCTGTCACATGACTCGGTGTAAATTGGATGCAGGTTCAGCAATAATAATTTTCTTGCTATTCCAAACAAATTCTGTTTAGAGATTACATTTATGATCTGACTGCAGATTACATTTAAAGATTACATTTAAAATTACATTCTTCTCATCACAACTGTCCCCGGTTCCTCTAGATAGGTCAACCTTACTATAACCAAATTTATCAACCAGAGACTGTACTGTTGTGAGCAAATGCACACTGGTGTCAATAAACTCTCAATATTGCAGAGAATTCACAAAGTTCTAATATGTTAGAGGAGTTATTCTCCTGAAAATAAAGAGATGCTCCACAAGATAACATCTGTAGCATACATAGGGAATGTAGATGATAGCCACTGCTGAGGAGTCTTTTTAATCCACCTCTTCTGGAGAAAAAAGTAAAATCATCTGACTTCTTAAAGTTTTAAGCTGTCCTTATCCAAATGTTTTATTGAGCACAGCCAAATGTTGTTAATCCATATTACCTGTATTTCTAGGAACACCCAAACTACTTTGTAGTTTTATAAAACTGCTGTTTTATTCTGTAACATTGTATATCATGAATCCAAAACTGTAAAACCAATTGAACAGAATCCTGCTCAAGGCAAATTAGGGCCAGACCCAAAATAATATCTAAACTGAAATGAAGAGGAATATATAAAAAAAATTTCACTGTCAAAAATGGAGTAGAAACCTCTAGTTGTCCCATACATAATGCTTTACCTACATATTTCTATTCTCCCTTACAGTCATTTGAACAGTATGTTTTAATATATTGCAATACTGGTTAGACATTTATTTTAAAAATTAAGAAATGTTTAGGAAATGACACAGTTTAGCCAGTGGCAAATAAGTGAAATTAAAAGTTGGCCTTTTGCCACTGAAAACAGAGACATACTCCTAATGTGTTGACTCAAAGCTCATAACATCTCTGGCAAATGAAGCATGAAACATATTGTCAGTTATGTAGAGGCTGTTACATCCAGAAAACTACACTACAGGAATGCTAAGATTGCAAGTCAAGCACGCAGAAGTTAAAAATTGCTGGGGTTAAAGCTGCCTAAGTTATGTTAATTCAACCTACTTGTACACATTATGGTGTTCTTTAATTACATGATAATTGCAATACCTATTAAGGGCACAAACATAGTGTACTTATGAGGGCAAGGTCCAACTGTTAATCCAGCTCTGGCTGGACTATTTCCATGCAGTCAATTGCTGTGCTTCCATATGGCCAGATGTTTGGACCTTGCGGGGTCGCCTCGATGACATCCTTCTGGGAAGGGGAGGTGGGAGGCACACGTCTCTCTGCGCTGCCAGGCTCAGAGCCAGAAGTCATGGTGCCAACATAACCTGCAAAAAGAAATCCCGAGAGCAGGAGCCAGCCCTGCATCTACAGAGCTTTGGCCACCTGATTTATTGCATGAGTCTGCTTGTGGGAACACTTGATATATTTTTACAGAAGCTGAAAGGTGTCAGTGAATAAAACAGAGGCTTTCAAGAAGAGAAAGGACAATATTAGTACTACAAGAAGCTGAAAAACACTCCAATATTGAACTGGCCCTTACCTCTGTTTCTGCCACAGGGTTCTTCATACGATGATGATCAAATGCCTTTAATTAACTTTCTCACAGCTGCCTACTGCCAATCCCAGTACCAGCTGTAACAAATGGAAAGAGAACTTCAGGAAAATCACACTTACTTGTGAAGTTTTATGGTAGTACTAACATTAGGACTGAACTAAAAAACCAGGAATAAATACTTATCCTGTATTTAATACATTGATCTGAGAAATAGCCAGCCGTGTAGTGGCTGTTGTCTGTTCTATAATCACGCAAAGGAAGCTGTGGAAGAAATGAGCAACAGTGCCATTAGAAACTGCCATAATGAACATGTACAAAGAGTTGATTTTGAACAACTTTAATTCTGACATTTTTCACTTTGGGGGGGGTGTGTGTGTTCTTTGTTTTTCTGAATTCTATTTTGTATGTTTTTTTAACACGGGAAAATGAGGGGAGGAGCAGGGGAAGGAATGCCAGTCCACAACTGCAGGGCCAACAAGAAGATTGGAAACTTAAGAACTCAGCAAAGGTCTCAGCCATCCAAGTTGCCCGCGATTGCAGCGGTAGGCTATTACCTAGCGTGCAGCCACACATTTTAGCAGTGGTTTCCACAGCAGTGGGTTTCATTGCACTATGGAGGGACTCAGGACTGGTGCTTTTCTTCCCAAATTTCTGAAGGGAGGAATTTCACCACTGGCTATCGACATGTTCTTTTCTGCTTCCCAGCCCTCTCCTGCTTCCTTCTGCTTTGGTCCAGACACCCAGCTTCTGGTTCTGACCTCTCTCAACACATGCTTTTTGGTTCCTCGTCTCTCTTTCCCTTTGGATCAGGTTGTTTCTTCCTTTACTGCCAGGACACCAATGTGAATAGCATGCCTACTGGATAGAAACTGGTTTTCTGTCGTCAGTTCTGGAGTAACTGCACAACAAGACTACTCCAGCCCTTGCAGCACTTCTCCCAGGGAAGCGCCTGAATATTTCCAGTATTCTCAGCCACAAGCGTTTAAAAAGTAAGGAGGCAGACCACAACACATCATAAAACTGCCTTTACAGTCATAAGACTGTGTTAAAGAAAAAAAAAAAAAAGACTTCTGTTGTTCTTTTTATTAGGATTTTTGGTTGTTGAGGTTTTTTTTCAAATCTTTTTTTGAGACTTCAGCATGTTTTCAGGCTTTTCATTGTAATAGTGAGTGCTGGAAACCTTTAGAAAAATATTGGCAGCTGAGATTCTCTTAAGCTCAGCAGGACTTCAGAAGCTGGCATTTTAAGAAAAACATAATATGGTGCAAGAGATGGGCTAGAACCAGGAGCACTGTCAGCTCTGCCCCTTGGCCAGCACACAGGAGCTGTGTGGGGACAAGGCATGCTCAAGGCCCAGAGGATCCTTGGGGAATTTAGCTGCCAGGCTCCAGCTGACTGTGCTAAGCATGTAGCAATGTGCTTTCCAGAGCTGTCCCCATCAACTTTTTAATCACTGCAGATTTTTGTAGGGAGAAACCTACTGAGCAGATGCGTGTCCCTGCTCCAAGCGGCAAGGATGCTAGAGTTCCTTCGTGAGGCAGCTGGAAGCATTTTTACATGGACAGCATCATTTTAATCTTATCACTTTTCCTGGAAATGGGTGAACCATTTAAGATGGCGCTTTCTAGAATAATTCAGCTTGAAGCAAGCAAACAGCAAGAAATACTTCAGGATGAATAACTAAAATATGGCAAAGTTCTGAGTACCTCCAAATAGAATCTTACTGGGGAAAAAAAATTGGGCAATTAGGCATTGTTACCACTTGTGTTTAACATGCAGTGAACTTTGAGATTCCAGTGAATTTAGTCCATATTTAATTTGATATTTGTTTCAACATTTAACTATTTATTGATACTATGTGAAAATATTTATCCAGTACAGTTATGTTGCTGGATTTAAATATATGATTTTAAATAAATTATGTATCTGAAAGGATCTGTTCTTTCATATTATTGGACAATTCCTTTATTTTAAAACCTGTCTTTAAATGTCATTTCAGCATGAGGTTATCCAATTCTAAAATTCTGGATTATACAAAAATATGTTTCTGAATAAAGATAACATTCAAAATTTCTTATAACATTCATAAATAAATACATTTGGTCTAAGAAAACTGATTATTTTGTCTTTGTGGTAGTTTTGGGGCCAAATTCTGCCCTGCCACGTTGGCTTTATTTAACATGAGTTGGCAGCTTCTAGAATGGAGAAAAAGGGGCAAGATAGTTTTCTACTTTTTTGTATACAGATCTGAATTCAGTTGGTAAACAGATTTCTTCATAAATTATGGCTATTGCAGGTTCACTTACAACCCAATGTTTGAAAATGCTGGAATCTTTGAAACAGGGTATGATGGTCCAAACCCTACCCTGTTACACTGGAGTAAATCCAAAATAATTCAGTGAAGAAAAAGAACATTAAAAAAAAAAAAAACCTGGAACTCAGACTTACCCCAATAAATTCACTCCAGATTNCACTCCGGATTCACATTAAAGAAAGGCTCAGTAGAGTATCTAGCTGTGAATGCAATTTAATGAATACAACCGTAACTCAAATTAGTCAGGAAGAGGACTTAACAGATGACTGTTGTGGTATTTGTGTCACACTTGTATTATATTCCAAACATGACTTTCTTTTTTTGCTTCACCTCCAAATCTGCCCCAGATATAGAATACTTAAACCTTTGTATCCTATAAACCTACAGTTAGAGCTCTCATAAACTGCAAAAAATTACATCAGTCTTCTACATACAACTCTTAAAGCTATTAAATGCCTACAGTATGCTGCACACAAGTGATAAAAGTATGTATGTGTGACACTATGTCTGCTTGGTAGTGGAAAAGGAGAGAGAGATGTTGAAATACCCAATTCTACTATTAAATAATGACTTGCTTATGAGACTCACTGACCTATTAAATACAAACATCTGGTTTAGGTGTTCAGGATCCAAATGAATTACCCACCAAAGACTAACCAGGCATATCAGACCTCAGCCCACTCCCAAAAACCAAATCACCCAATATTTCACTTGTGGAAAAAGTTAATGTTTTGTTAAAGGTGGGGCTAGTCACATAAAAGTTGATTTTTCCAGTACTGACAATAAGGCTTTATGATTTGTGTTACTGTATTCTTCAGCTGTGTTGTGGTGTTATTCTACTAAACCTACCAAACAACTTCAGATTTCTCATGACTGTCCTCAGTCGTGCTATGATCCCATCCTATCTGATAATTTATGACAAGGTCTTGTTGGAACTGAGAAGGAACGAACCTCAGAACTGTGTAGAAGGGTTTGTGTTACCGCTTGAATATGAGATACACTTTTGTGTGAGTCAGTATTAAACAAGAACTTGTGCGTAGTGTTGAAGGAGCTGTAGTAAGTGGCAGTGCCAAAGATTTTAGTGATACTAAACTGGGACCTGATTACTTGTAATTATTCTGTTTTTATGTTCCTAATTGTCATGGGTCAGGCTTGGTTCACTAATTGTAAAGCTTGTTGTGGCCATGCCACATAAGCTTCAGTGTTGTTCTGAGAAAGAACTGCTCAAATCTCCATGCCTGCTGATGACTGCAGAGGAAGAAGCATCAGCGTGCCTCCCTTTGCTCTTACCTTGTCTGATATCTATGCTCAACACATTGTTTCGTTGCTGTTCTATGGTGGATTCACTGAAAGACAATTAGCATTGTCTCTGGAATGGCAGAAATCAGACCATTGGCTTTGTATTGCAGAGAACAAAGGAGGAGTGTGCCACTGCTGGGTGTTTGGCACTTCATGAAACGATGTTTTCCCAGAAGCCTGCATTGAGCCTGCCTCCCTGGCAGGAGAAAAACTGCATCTGTGTGCAAACTAGGTGGCTGCAATTCCTGTCTAGCCGTGCTCAGGTCTTAATTATCCAGTAAGGCATCTGCGTCTCCTATGGTCCCAGGTCCTTTAACCCTGGGGGAGAGATTGGATTGTTCTAGTTAGAGTAAATGAGCTGGCTGCAGAAGTAGTCATAGCAAAGCTCCTGTCTCCAGCAGGTGAGCTGAATGGCTTTTTCTAACAGGAGTAGCAGTTGGACCCTGGCACTACCTGCAGAATAACATCTGCTAGGAGGCTGGCAGAGAGCAGTGGGAAGAGTTGGCTCTACGAGCTATAAACCTTGGATGCCTTCTTACCCAAATTTTGTTACACTCTCCCGTTAGTGAGCCAAGTGTTGCTGATAGAGAAAGGAATATGTTGTCTCACCGAAAAATGATCACTGGAGGGAAATTATCAACCCTGACGTTAACACTGCTAAGCTCTCTTTTGCCCCAGTGCGGGAATGCAGAGCTGTGTGTGAGGATGTGAGGATGGGGAATAGAGAAAAGGTGGAAATATACTTTAGCACATGCATGACATCTGCCTTCTTACATATTTGCTAAGTGAGAGATGCCTTGCTAATGGTTGTACATAGTTTTCTTTCCTCTCCCCCCCACCCCTCCTATTCCACTCCTTATTCTTCATCTGCTGGCAATGCTTTGTAAAGACCGTCTACGCACTCACTAGTTTATAGATGAACTACTGGCAAAAAGTGTATGCAAAAGAACAGTGTATAAAAAAGTCATTAACTGTTGATACCTTGATATTAACAAGTCCCATCTTCTGTTTGTGTGTTTTATCCAATATATTTCTGATATTTTAGATTGCTGGCATGCTGGAGCAAGAACTGCATTTTACTATGGTTTTTTGAAACTACATCGAAATAACAAAGAATACAGTTTACATGGAGCAGGAGCCATGAAAAGAAATTATTTCACAAGGAGAGATCACGCTGTACTTCTTTTGGGACCTTAAATAACTTTTCTGGTACTAAATCGACCAAATCTAGGCTGTACTGTAACGTTTAGCATAAACATATGATCACTTGAGTTAAGTGGAGCCATAGTTACGAAAGCTTTAAACTCATTACAATCAATCGTCATCAGTGGCAATGAAAAAATAATTGTATTTACAGAGAGGAAAACTTCTCAGATAAACAGGTTAATAACTGTTTAACATTTCCTGTTGATGCTGTTCCTGTTTATCAGTTATTCTTCAAACATTAATTTGAAAAAGCTAATAGGTAGCTAATAGGTTGGGCCATCAAGTGCTATACAGAGTCCCCAAACATGTAAGTCTAGTAAAAAAAAAAAAAAGTCCCCGAACATTACTAGCTTAGTAAAATAATTTAATAACTTATATTTAAATATACTCAAGGACAATGCAATAAACCTAAACAATTCACATACTAGAGCTGTTTATCCTCCATGAATCTGTTTTCAATAGCTGACTGTTGTTTAACCAACATAAACAACTCTCTTATTAAATCATGTATAATTTTGGAACTTGGGTTAAAGCATTCCCACAATATTTGGTGCAGATGTTATAAAGTTGTAAAATCTGCAAAATACCCTGTTTTAAAGCTGGGTATTTTAGGATTAGGAACAAGATGGGTAAACTGAATGAATGACAAACACACTATAAATTGTAAAAACATCAGGCAACAGCTTTTTGCCTTCTTTGCCTTTGTGATGAAAGTAACAAGTACTGGGACAACCAGAAATCTGCTTGATCACAGAACATAACCTGCCACAGAATTTTGAAACATTATGGATTAAGGACCAAGACTGAATTGGGGCCAACATACAAATTCATTCTACAAAATTTCTGTTCTATAGGTACCGCCATTTGTTAGGTATCAACAGTGGTTCTTCTTGTGTGATAGATCACATGTCCAGAGCTACCCCAGTCCCTGCACCTACTTCTTCCCTTTCTTGAATGGGATTCAGGACCTAGGAGGACTGGAGGCTTAAAAAGCGAGCCAGTACCTGGTGTCCTCTGGCCGTGGCTCCACAGCCAAGGCTGGCATAAAGTCTTTGCTCTCCCTTTCTTCAACTGATTGTTCCCACCCTTCACTGCCCTCTCAGCTCCATTTCCTTCTCCAATTTTGCTGTGTGGCAAAGGGAAGGCTGTTCATTACTACACCGAAATCTTCAGAATGAATTTAGTGTCCCTTGCAAGTATGGTCAACCAGCCTTACAGTAGCAAGGGTGGAGAACTTCTCTTTCTTAATTTCGACCTGACTGATCCTTTTCCACCTGCTTACCTGAGGTACCAGCTAGAGGATCTAACCCTTTGGGCCACACTCTGAGCAGGCCTGAATAAGACAAGAAGAAGGGCCATGCTCCCAATGCCACCAAGTAAGGTTTGAAGACTGTAGTGTGATAATAAATTGAACAGAGCGGCCTCACATTTCATATGGTGTTCCTGTAGCTGGGCACTATGGAGGTGCCATGCAGTTCATCACTGATGCTGGGACATGTCCTACAACCACAGGGTAGTTTCAGTTATGGTTGGAATATGATTGCTTGTAAAACTACCTTTGAAAATATTGACTGAGAACAGTGAAATAGTGTTTATGAACTGTGGGTGTCAGGGTGCACTGGTGCTGTGGTTTAACCCCAGATGGCAGCTAGAGCCACACAGCTGCTTGCTCACACCACCACCACCCCCNCCCCCCCCCCCGACCCCCCCACCCAGTTTGGATGGGAGAGACAATCAGAAGAGTAAAAGTAAGAAAAACTCATGGGTTGAGATAAAGATAGTTTAATTAGTAAGGCAAAAGCTGCGCACGCAAGCAAAGCAAAACAAGGAATTCATTCTCTGCTTCCCATTGGCAGGCAGGTGTTCGGCCATCTCCAGGAAAACAGGGCTCCATCACGAGTAACCTTTACTTGGGAAGACAAATGCCATCACTCTGAACATCCCCCCCTTCCCCCAGCTTTATATACTGAGCATGCCGTCACATGGTATGGAATATCCCTTTGGTCAGCTGGGGTCAGCTGTCCTGCCTGTATCCCCTTCCAGCCTTTTTTGCACCCCCAGCCTACTCGCTGGCAGGAAGGTGTGAGGAGCAGAAAAAGCCTTGACTGCCTTAGCAACAACTAAAAACACCAGTGTGCTATCAAAAGTGTTTCTTATCCCAAATCCAAAAACATAGCACTACACCAGCTGCTAGTGGGAAAGTTAACTCTATCCCAACTGAAGCCATGACAACTAGCTCTTGAGGGGCATGAATCCTGATCCCCTTGATGTCACACCAGCTTTGAAACCTGGTGATTGCCTGTAACATGCCATTTGGAGGTACAGAAATATTTCAGTGCCCAACCCAAAATTTCCTTAGAAGCTGCCGAGGAGCATTGCGATCTCATAGCCTATGTAGCAAGGGAGGAACTTATGGAATTCCAGTGGAAGTGATGGCCTGAGCAGGGGATTTGATGAATGAAAAAAGATGTGAGGTACTGCTATAGCGTCTCAAAATAAGCGATTTTGGTTTTCAGTTTAAATACTTCACTATTTTGATAAATCATTAAGAAAAACCAAAACCTTAATTAGAATATGTCNCCTGAGCAGGGGATTTGATGAATGAAAAAAGATGTGAGGTACTGTTATAGCGTCTCAAAATGAGCGATTTTGGTTTTCAGTTTAAACACTTCACTATTTTGATAAATCATTAAGAAAAACCAAAACCTTAATTAGAATATGTCTTTTTTTTTTTGCATGAGCATGCATGGGTGTACCACATGTGGATTAAAGTAAAAAGAAGAAACCCTGTAAGCCATGTGAGCTATTCACTTCACAAATGTTAAGTTACAGAAAGACAAAATTAGAACATCCAATTCACCCTAATTTTGTCCCACACGTGCCATACAGTAACAGCTGGATTTCGATTGTGGAATTCCAGTGTCTCTGGGACAGCCTGGCATGTCTGTGTAAACTGCTGGTAAGGGCACGTCCATGCAAGGGGTCTGCCTCTGAGTTTAAGAGCTGGAGCATGGATGCACACGTCTGCTACGTGACCAGGGCTTGGATTTCTCTCTGATGACTGAAACATCTGAAACTGCCAGAACATTTCAGTCACACACAAATTTTGCTAACTCTTGCCTTTGGCAGCCACCATTTCTGCCTACATGTTATACTAGTATCTTCGAAAGACCCCAGATAAAATGAGTGGGAGCAGGTACTCACAGTGAAGCAACACCCATACTTCCTCCACCTCCTACCTGCCAGCCTTTGCCCGGTCTCTCAACTCCCCATGCCCTGACATGCATTCCTAAATTTTCCCTTCTGTCACTCAGGCACACACTTAAAACAAGTTTCTTCCTCTTTTCTGCCTGCTCTATGAAGTGGATCTAGTGTGCGTGAGGACTTCTGAGAAGTATTTTATCTATGCGGTCACATTTACTCCTGCTGGCTGCAACTGAAAGTTATGAAATAACAGCACCACCAGTCCCTCAAAGCTCGTGCTTCAGGGAAACTTGTTGAGAATTGCTTGAAGGGTGGCTATTTCCCATTGTGCTCCATGACAGTAAAGCCAAATGCCCCCAGGGAGAAGCATGACCTCTTAACTGGTTAGGAGACGGAGACAAGGGAATCCCATTAAGAACGAAGGGTTAGAAATACCATTTTCAAAAACACAGCCCACTGAGGTCAACTGGGAAAGAATGCAGCCATGTTGAAAGGGGACTTCACAAGGCTTTGTGAAATTTCTCTGTTGATGAGCTTTGTTATACAGCTTCTTCGGTGATGAAAATTAACACAAAAATGTCAAGGAATGACTAAATTTTCCTTTTTTTCAAAAACTAAAAATAATTCAAGGGCTTTTTTTTGACTTTTTTTTTTTTTTTTTTAACNAACAAATGTGGTGGCTCTGATGAGTCCCTGCTTGTGAATGAAATTATGCATGGGTCTCCAAACTGCTTTGAGAGTGTTTCTTGCAAATAGTACGCACTGTACATCTAAACCTAAGAAGCGTTTTTGATTCCAAGTAGTGCATCTGTCTCAAATAAAACAAAGCAAAACAAAAGACTGCATCCTGAGACCCTAAGAGACAGAGAATAAATTAATTTAGGGGGCGGAGGGGGAAGAAAAAGATGCAAAGGCATGGATGTATGCTTTCATTTTTTATGTTATAACTTTAAAGAACTGATCAGAATATAAAAATCAACAAGTTTATGTTGGTTTTTTTTTTCTTTTATAGTGGAAATGATGCTTTATTTATAGGCCTGCCACTAAATGTTGCTAGAACCTAGTGTTCCTTCTCAAAATTTATACCTATAAATAACTGACATTGGAAAGAATAAATTCCAGACTCTTGCACACATACTGTATTTGTACATCTTCTTTACTTATTTATCTTTGTGTTTTGACCTATGTAATTTTTCTCTAGATGTCTAGACAAATTTAACTTCAGCAAATTAAAACTTGAAATGACTTTTATTTCTGTTAAACAAATATGTAGCTTTGAGAACATAACTAAATATGTTATGAATTATAACTGCAGTGCACTAAGTCACATACTTGCTTGACAGAAATAAATGTTGGCTAGAATCAAATTGTAGAACTCAAAGTGTACTGCTTTAGAAATAACTAATTAAAAACCTAGAATATTTCTTTGGGATGTATTAAACCAGGATAAAAGGAATTGCATCTTTGGTGTAGTTGTATTAGCTTTCACACACTCAATTACGATTTTCAGACAGTGGAGAAGAAAACAGGAATACTGTTAAAAAAGCATCTGCTAAGCAGATACTTGTGAAAGACTATGAATCATTACTGTGTACAGTACACAGCTTTAAAGGAAGATTTTTGATGCATTAAATGTTGATCCATGTAATCCTAGTTATCCTTCCTTGTCTCAGCTGTTTATTTCTAGTTACAAGGTCATTCAGCTCTTTTCTGTATCTCATGTTGAATTTTACATTAGAGCCATGAAACATTAATTTCCTTTTATTTCAGCTGTGTGATTTAAAAAAAAATTTCCTAAAAAATCTAGATGCAAAGTATTTTGAATGATAAGAAAAATCTTAGCAATTTTGGAAAAGATCTTTATATTTTCCTGCTTGAGATCTTGCTTCCCATGATACAGATTATGACTTGGCTTTCAGGACTGTTCTCATTTAATCGTGTTGTTTTAAGTCCAATATTGAGATAAATTTGGAGCTTTTCCCACTTACTTCACTGAGACATAATCAGCTCCTTGTTGAAGTAGTTTTTTGCCCTGAATATTCTAACTTTCTCATGTGATAATTTCAATTTTCCTAATGTTAAGCTAGGTGATCAAATTGATAACAAATCTGTGATCTTACCCGACCAGTGAGCTAATACAGCACTCAACATTTTTGTTTGTTCCTGAAAACAAAAGTTTGAATATATATTGAAGGAGGTATGTTTTTTTCCTATTACTTTTAGCTCCAGAAATTAAAACTGTAATCTTAAAAGCTCTACATCTGCATGATGCAATTACCTTCACTGGTACCACTCACTTCTTTATCTAAACAGCTCCCCAAGTATGTTTGCAAGATTGGAGTCTTGGAATATTTTGATTTTAAGCAATACGATACCATCAGTATGGAATGGTGGCTTGGTGCTGTCATTCATTCAGAAAAATGGAAACTAAATTGTTTCAGCCAGGACTAATCTTTCTCTTCAATGAAAACCATGGTTTTGGGTTTTATTTGTGCACAGTGTTGTTTTAGAAGAGCACTTGGTCACTTTTTGAGAAGGATTATATGTCATATTGCCTGTGATAGCGGTGGACTCGTTTTGATGACTTTGGAGATCCCTTTCAGTCTTGTGCTTCTCTGTGAAGCCAGTCAGTATTATTGTTGATGTTTGGATAGGGATTTTTTTTTTTTTTGGTTTTATGTCCAAAATTTTAGTTGAAATATTGCCCTGCACAGTAGCACATGTTACACTTCAAATGTAGGCTGTCGGGAATCCTACAAAAGTAACCTGCTAAGAAAGATATTCTGTGATTACAAATTTACTGGTGTATTCCCACAGTGACAAATAGAGAACACGACTGTATCCACTGCCTTTTTTCCCTTCTAGGTTATCCTCTTTTAAGTGTACCCTGTAGGTGTTCATGTTAGCTGGTATTTCCTTTCAGCGTCTCCAGTAAGTTATCCTTTCATTGTGGGTAAGTAAGAGTTTGCAAAACTTTGCACCCTTATTCTTAAATTAAATACTGACAAGGAATGGAAGTGTAAAGCATGCTAATAAGCAAGACCTCCCTGTGGGAACCTGTGATAGAAGACTGTTTCACATTGAGAGGCAGACAGCGCTGTTGACACAGGCTGTCAAAAAGGCTTCATGTCTTTGAAAGAAAATCTTAATCTTCTTTATTCATGTGTGAACAGGTCCAGGCCTTCATCCCGTAGCTCATACGCATTGACTGTTTAAACTGTGGGTTGCTAGGCTTTGGGTAGGGTTTGTTTGCTTGTGTCTACATTGTACGAATGGATGAGGACTGAAAATTAAAATCTGTCTGACACAGAGCACTGCTTTTCTGTCTCTGTTTGAAGAGACATGGCAACCCAGGGTGAAATGAAAAGGAATTTTATTGAGCGCAAAAACCGCTCAGTGTTTAAATGTTGGACGCAGGAACTGAATGGTCAATTTGGGAGGCTTGTAGGTTGTTTATAGACATTGGGATGGCTGTCAATCACAGTACAATGGTGAAATTTGTGTCGGAAAAAAAGTGCTTTTTAGTGGCTGAACTCCTGTTTCCTGTTAAAATGCTCACATCAACAAACAAAAAGAGGTTTTGTCTGAAGTTTACAAGCAAGAAAATTTCAGAATAACAGAGATGCTGCTACTGTTGTGGCATCTTTTGATCATTGCGGCACTGACTATTTAACATTTAAAACCAAATTTTACAGAGAAAGATCCTATTGCTCTGTGGATCAGATTCTGCTCTACTTCTGTGACTTATAAATCGGGAATAGGTCAATTAAATGAATGGAATTGTGCTACTGAAAAGCAGTATGACAGTGGACTCTGAGACTTTACTCTGCATATGTCCGTGCTATTAAATACTATGCTTAAATATGTTTTATATGCCATTTATATGTTTATAAATCAATAGCAAGGAGAAGCAGAAGATAAATAGCACCTATAAAAAAATAATCTCTTTCAGCACTTGTTAATAACAAGTAGAGAAAAGGGGCTTATTTCAGAAGCAATATTCCCCTTTCCAGTTATTGTTAAAGCTAATTGGCAACATTTTGCTACTTCATTTTACAGAAGTTTATATTATCTTGGCTATAAAATTTCGTACTGAAACTTGGCGAAATGTCAAACTTGCCCCTATAGGCTTTGGAACAATTAAAAAAAAAAAAAAAAGAGGGAACTGAGGGGAAAATAGAAATAAGCCTGTTTTAACAGAATAGAATTTTAAATGTTAAAGCTGTTGGCGTTTTCTGGTTTTATAACATGAAAAAGCATGTTTTACAGAACGCTGGCTGAGAATTCAGCTCTCAAAATCTGATATAAAATGTGGTTTCTGGGCCCCTGCGGGATTCATAGGAAGGAAGAAAAAGAAAACAGTTTCTCTCATTGTTTTCCTTTCACCTCAGACCATTGCAGCCCCCCAGCCCTAGATCTTTCTGCTCCGATGGTGGGGGAAGCAGAAAAGTTCAAATGGAGCAAGGCACGGCAGTCATATTAAGTTCTTCCCAACCTTATGAGCATTCAGCCCTTATATTTTTCATAAGAACTGGGGGCTTGTGGAGTGTGGTAAGAAATGTCACACAGTTTTCAGGTTCTGAGCAACAAGGCTCTTCCTTTGTGTTCATCTCCATATTTTCACTAGCTTCCTCAATGTACATATATGTGTTTACACTACTTTTCATGTCTTTCTGAGCAGGTTTTTCATTGGCATGTGCACTAATAAATTACTTGCCATTTTATACAGCAGAGGTATGTGTATACTTAATCCAGGAATAACTACCACCTTCAGTGCTATCAAATACGGTAGCTATGGCCCAGATCACTTGCTTCTTCCTCCTCTCCTTTAATATATAGCCTTAAAAATCTACAATATAGGTAACAACTGAAGTGTTCGTGATGAGGAACTCTCCTGTGTAACATTTAAATGAGAGGGCATATGTGAGGTCAGACTCTCGAAAATAAAAGTTCCTGTCACTCTGCAGATCACCAAAATTTGTTGGCTATTTATCTTTTGGAAACTTTGCTTAATTCCTTTAGCANTATTTAAATGAGAGGGCATATGTGAGGTCAGACTCTCAAAAATAAAAGTTCCTGTCACTCTCAGATCACCAAAATTCGTTGGCTATTTATCTTTTGGAAACTTTGCTTAATTCCTTTAGCAGGTTAAATTATAGAGCTAATACAAAATGCAGAGAGGTAATAATCTCACTGCTTTCCAAACTGGAGTTGCTCTTTTTTGAGATCCATCTTTCCTTCTTTCAATTTAAATTTTGCAGAGTAAACTAGGTACAGCACTAAAAAGTGATTTAGTAATTGGTTATTTACTGCAATTCAATCTTTTTGGATTTTCTTGCCTTTACAGGCTTGAGATAAACCAATGGGAATAAGTAAAGAGCTGAAGAATACTTTAATTTACATTTGGAGCGAGAATGGATTTTTTTTAGCCCCTGTATATAACACTTGACCTGCTCAACGGAGAGTAGAGGAAGGTCTCACCTGGAGGTTCATTTTCTCTCCTCATGTATCCCACTTTGCCCATTGCAAAAGAGTTTTCCCTCTGCTTTCCCTTTCACCATGGCTGCGCTTGGCTTCAGCAGGGATGCAGCTTCACAGGTGAAATGCTGTGAGGTTTTCCAAGCACCGTGCTTCTGTTCTTGGCCTGTACTGCCACCCTGGGCAGCTTTAGGTGATTTGTATCACTCAGCTGTACATCATTTTTCCTTCTTCTGTAAAATGTGAGCACTGATAAGGGTTCTACATAAAACCAGTGATGAAAACTGATTTTAGGTAGATCATAGTTGCTGTTGTCTATTACTACTCATAAGTCTCAGCTGAGTAAAGTCTTTCAATTTCTTTATAGTTCCCTTCATCTACACATCCACACAGCTTGTGTTGATTCCTCCCTGCCTGACTTAAGAGCTGAATACGTCTTCTCTTGCAGAGAACTAGAGCACTTATATTTGTGCTTTCACTCATCATCTTCCACGTTAACTCTTCTAATGTCCTACTACTTATTATCATTCTTGTTCTAATCTCTTTTAAGTGTTGCAAGGTGGCAATATATGCTATTCTTGAATGATCAATACATTATTCTTGTTTATTACCACACCACTTCCCCTTAGCGTGCTTGACAGATATTGCTGCCCCTCGAGATACCTTCCTATAGCCTCTCCCAGCTTTATTTTCTTCCGTCCAAGGTTTGCTGCCTTTGCTGTCAGTAATGCCAAATGCAGAGCTTTCTTAATATGCTTACCCTATTCCCAGCCTATTGATTTCTTCCTCTCTGCCATGAGCTGCTTTTGAAGTCCTGATTTGCCAAGGCCTTCCCATCTTTAAATGTCTCCTAAAGATTGACTTACTCTAAAAGTGTTGTAAAAGGAAACAATTTTGCTTGCTCTTCTTCCCCAGTGTCCTTTAGTCTTTCCTCTGCAATGTAAAGACCTTGAGGGCAGGGACTAGGTTGGATTCTCTGGATGTGGACAAGGCCATTATTCTACATTATAAAATTTTTAGGCGATTATAGCTGGCATAGAGGGGCTGCTGCCACCTCGGAAGATAGCTGGGAACTGTATGCTGCATAAGGTGGTCGAACAACAAACTACATCTTTCAGGCAGCAAGTGTTCCGCCCCCTCCCCCCTTCCTCCAGGCTTTATTCTGGAGGTCTAAGTTTATAACAAAAGAAACAAAAAGGTTTTTATATAAATGGAAAAGCAAATGGAGCCCAGCTCATGTTACAACTCAGCCTTCTGACAGCCAGGAATGGAGATCTGCCCTACTTAGAGGCCTCTCTTTGCTCTGAACTGCAAGGGAGCTTTTAATATTCCCTCACTTGCTCTGAGTGCTCTCTGATTAGACCTTCAGCTCCAGCTTGGTGTTAGCCCAAACTGTACATTTGGCAAAGGTTGCTGCAAAAGTTTTGTCTGTACAGTAACTGCAACAGTGGAGCCATTATCCACCTCCTCGGTGCTATCAGGGTATAAATAAGAAGCAGGTTATATATATGCACAATGTTGTGATTGCTCAGAAAGCTCTACTGTGTTGCAAATCCTTTAAAATAGTACACTGAGAAAGTATTTTGACTTTCCATTAGTCATAAAAGCCAACATTTTTAATAAGCCTGATTAAATTAAGTCAGGGAGATAAATGTGTGTTGTTTTTTCTTTTTCTTCAGAGATTGATGGAAACTGCCCAACGCTTTTGGTGTTGATGCTTAAATATATTTAAATTTAAGAGGGTGCTTTAAGTTAATAAAGCAGGTGCCAGAATGCCTTAGCAAGGCAAAGGCTAAATCCAAACTTCTTACTCAGATGCCTAATTTTAGGCAAGGCAATGTCTGCAGGATTAAATACCTTTTATTAGACTAATTGTTCAGAAAAAAACAGACATGGGGACACAAATCATTCTCTGGTTATGCACTTAAAATTTTGGAGAAATCATTCACACTTTAAGAGATGTTCTGTGCGGAAATTAAGCCACACTTTATACTTGATTTCTTAGTGTGCAGACTTTCTGCAAGCCACGTAACAAAGGTGGAACACAATTTTGAAAAGCAAATACCTGGAGAAGCTGCAAAACGTGGTGAAGCCCCTATTGAAAGCCACAGATTGCTGCCAGGCTTTGAGGTTGAATTATTGTAGTTTCATGTTAAGCTGATTTGTAAGTGACAAAATGTTTTCCTATTTTTTAATTCTTTTCTTCCTTTAAAATGAGAGCTTCCTCAAGTTTATGGTCTGCAAAATAATAAAGATTTTGGAGGGTGAGGGAAAAGAACAAGATTATGCGATGGCCCTGAAACAAAATGGAAAGTGTGGTCACTGGCAGGAACAATTTGAATCGGATACATTTTATGGAGTAAATCACTATCTGGCTTCCTGTAGGATTATCTCAGTACATAAAAATGACTAAAGAGAATGAGAAACTTGGGCAGGACTATCCAAAGTAATGCAAACATGGCATATAGAGCATTCCACAACTCCTTTCTGTGCAAGACTCATCCAATGTCATCATCTATTTCCTCAACTTTTTTTTGCCCTTTGTTATGCTTTCTGCCTTTGCAGGAGGGGGAAGCATGAGGAAATTTCAGGGATATTATTTTCTCTAGTTTTATAAAGGGAGCAGATAACAAAACAGAGCCCAGATGACCTTTAGAGCTGCGGGTGACCCTGTTTGATAAATGCTGGGCACTCGTATTGTGATCTGTCCATAAAATCTAAACTCCCAACGTGTGTAACTGCAAACCTGTGCTGGTGAAGAAACAGATGGGCGTAAATCATTGATATTTGGAGCCAACCATTTTCACGATGCCAACTTTCATGCATTGTAAAAATGGCTAATTGCTTTTCTTTCCTAACTGCCTTTCACTCGCTGAGATGCCATTAGCCTTTAGCTCTTTGTTTTTATATACCCCGCTATTTTGTTAGTGCTCCGCACTCTCTACCCCTGCTTCTGTTTCTCAGGATGTTAGACAGTGAATTATCTATTCATTTCAGAGACATCCCTCCCAATTTCGAGAATGAATGCAAAAGGGAAGTTGGATAAGCACTTTGTTTCTCTTCTAATTTAAAATCTGCTAAAAAAAATTATGTGTGGGTTAGAGTGTGTGTGGGAGATCCTTCAGTTTCTGCTAACAGTAGAAAGATTTATGGGGAGAAAGACTTCTTTAGATGACTCTTGCTGTCTCATGAGAAATAGTATATGCGGATTTACAGATCTACCTAATTTTTATGCCTGTACACTCCTCCTTAAAAGGATTGCCAGCTTTGTCAAACAGTGAGGTTCGGGTACAGTTAGCTTTTCCTTCTCCTGGAAAGAATACATTGACTTTGACTGGTTTGCCCTTTGTCAGCCTGGTCTTTAGGACTCTGAATCTCATCCTAAAGTCTGCTCTGTAGACAGCAAAGTAGAAAATGAGTGTTCATTGCCTGAGCACTGCATTGCTTTAGCTAAAACTGAGAAGACTTCATTCTATGTTGTAATAGGTCTGGCAAAAGGAAGCCAAGAGCCTCACAGGGGGCCAGCAGGGTTTTGGTTCTCAGTCTGAGTTTGCTTCTGAGCTTTTTCTTAATATCACAATGGGCTCTTGCTGTGTACTTCTAATGCCTCAGCAATGAAGTCAGGGTATATTATGCCATCTGTCCAGGAGTCAACACTGCAGGTCAAGCTAATTTAAACTGGCACTTTTCATCTCCCTGTGCCTGTATGCATTACATTTAATAGTTTAAGTGAGTGATTGTATCTCCTGACCCTGCAACAAAGGATAAAGCTCATGTTTGTATTTTTTCATTATCTTTAGTTGTCAGGGATAGGGACATTTGATCCTTTCACGCAAAATATAGTTAAACCAGTGACTGATACTCAACCTTTGTTCTAGGAATGGTTGGGGTTTTTAAAATTATTTTTTATTCCCCCTTCTATCTTTTTTTTTTAAAGGAGGCAAATTTATGTATGGTGGAATTTTGTAAATTTAATCCTGGATTGAAAAGTTTAAATGTAAAAATCAAAACAGTTATTTCTTCTTCCCATTGACAGTCAAAAATTTGCTTGCCCTGTGGCAAACAGAAGAGTTAAGTGATGATCATGGAGCAAAATTATGCTCATAAATACTTTGGAAAGGAGCAACCTCTACATCATTATTTCTCATTTGAGCTCTGCAAGGAACTTTGAGGAGTTAAATGTAGAGAGACGATAGGTGAATCATCAGAATAGAGGTTTGATAAATGAAAAATGAGCATAATAGCATAATAGATGTTGTAAAATCCAGGGAAACTTGTCTGAAGATTAGTACTCAGTTTGATTTGTTTATCATGTTTTTCCTCCTTCTTTCTGCTATTTCTCTGACTTGCTGTTTCTCCAGGACACCATNATTTCTTCGACTTGCTCTTTCTCCAGGACACCATGTTTCCAGCATTTTACCTCTTTCTGTCCCCCAAGAAATAGAATCATTGCTGAGAAGGGAAGGGGAAGAAGGACCACACACAAGTATTTTTTTCTTAAATGTATCTGAAGTTTGGAACGGGAATACTGTTCATATGGTTCGGTTGTCAATAAGCTGTTTTCCCTCATTTACAAAAATGTTATACAACTACGATAACATAAATCTGTCTCCCACAGCCGTACTAGCCCAGGGCACCAAAGTTATGACTGTTGATCTGAAACTAATTTCAGAACCAACTGAGGTATACCTATGCGAATTATCTGTGTAGACAGATATACGGGTTGTTAGTTGTTGTTGCAATAAAGAATCTTCTTCTTAGAGAAAAACCTAGTGCTATTTAATGGCCATGGCCAGCTATTGATCTACTACCTTTTAATGATGTGAACCTTTTGTCATTAATCAAAACTGGCACCATTCAACACACACACACACAAGTCTAAATGTGAAGAAATGAGGATAAATACTTTGAGCCTCAAACACTACACTGGGCCAGAAAGAAAAGGTTTATGGCCCTCCTTGTCATCCAAGAGATCCTGAAACTGAGAGAAACCAAAGGAGAAAATGTGACTGAGCTGAGAGCAAGCATGCAGATGTAAAGGTACAGCCTGCCCAAAGCACAGCTTATAGCTGAAAATGTTTGAACTGCCAAAATCAATATTTTTACAGAAAGTTATTAATCTCACACCTACTCTGTATACTAGTGATGTTAGGATTAGTACAAGGAGCACAAACATATTGAATCACTCATTAATAAGGGTAGAAGGAGCAGAAAAGACAATATGCAGTATGTATTTTTCATATAATACTGAATGCAATTTCATATGCATGTTCTTATACAAAGAAATTTCTGTGCTACAAATAGGTCCAAACAGGACAAATAACAAGGTTTTGAACGAGGATTAAAAATTTGAAAGAACTATAGTTCTTTCAGAAACATTGGCATCATTTTCAATATTGACCCTTATATTTTAGTACTGTTTCTCATATCTGCTGCATCTGAAGTATATTGAAATTTGGTAATATTGATTTATAGTTTATTAATCATAATGTCACTGTAAAGTAATTCTTACCATTACTGTAAGTTAAATATTGTATTCTAGGTAAAGGTTACCTGTCCAAAAGCTAGATTAATAATTGAGAAGTAGGACTAATGGCATATTAGACCATTTGTGAAAGAGGAAAATTATGAGAAGCTATAATGGTGACTTCATTGGCCATTATAAATCTGGCAGTGTAATGATGTCACATAGAACTGTGTCTTTAAAAAGACATTAAATTAATCCAGTAAGGCAAGACAAAAATGGCTTAGAATTACATGTTAATATTAATCCAGAGCACACTGTAATATAAACTCAAAATCAATTCCTAAAGAAGGGCCTTGGCAAGTGTAATGAATAAGTACAGAAACTCCCATTATCGGTAATAAAACTATTTTAAAAATTGAAGAATGAACATTTATTAGTTTAAATGTGTTGTACTTACACAGCATGATAGAAAAGTGAGGTACTTATTCATGCCTGCAATTCTAATGTATCTAAATCACAGGAAGAACCATCGCAAAAAGCTGTTAGAGATGAGAAGGAAGGGGCTGGTAGTCATTAGCAGCAAAATAAGTGAGAAGATTTTGTGGGAGAGGGAGGGCTGGAAAGGGATTTGGCCTCCTTTGCTTCCAGCACACTAAATGATGTTATTCTACATTATAAAAATGGACTTAATGAATGGGCATTTTCCTTTAATTCCTCTTAGGTCCTGCCTGTTGTTGTGTTCAGCCGTTGCTGCCATGGCAGCACATTTCCACCCATGAAGCACCAGAGTCATTGATAGCAAACACCGTCAATGGTGCATATTGCAAATGTTCCCCATGCCTCCTAGAGTACTGTTCCCCACAGGAGATGACACACTCTGGATTTTACCTCGATTGGCATGGCATAACAGGCCTTGCACAGGAATCAGGAATTTCCTACTCAACTTTCTGAGATTGTTTCTAGCTCTGGTTTTCTATGTATAGGCCTCCTGTTTCATGGTCGCAGGTGAACTGAGGGGTCATCTTGCTCTTTTGCATTTCCCAAGCAAGGTAGGCTGTTGAGGGAGTTGCTGTCCAGGATCCCAAGGTTCGGGGAGCTCAGCCTCTAGAAAACCTTTTTAGAGCACAAAACCCATGGTTGTCACTCTGCTTGTCTTTGTGGTAATTAGCCTGCCTGTTTTGTTTCAGACAGTCTTGAATTTATGAAGTTTTATACGGTGTGTATGTATCAACTGTACATGTTTGAGCGGGCGAAGGCATCCATTTGCAACACAGCAAACAACAGAATTGCACTTACTGCACTGCACTCTGAGGAAATTCTGTGAAATACCTTTTGGTAATATAGCCCCATGTTCATTTTTCCAGCAGATAAAAATGCAGCAAAACAAAAAATTCATGGGATGTGGAGCCCGCAAATCCTTTTTGTTTGCATAAGCCTTTGGGAACGGAAGATTTTGTTTTCCCTGCACATCTGACTTTACATTAATTTTGCTTTTTAGGAAGAAAGGACGTTCTGTGTTTGGTCTGCAGATGGCTAAATGGATGATCGTCCCTGTGGGCTTTATAAACTAGGCTTTTGGCTTGGTTGGGAATACCTTCTTAGGAGATTGATGCCAGGTTTGGTTTTTTCCCTCTACTGTGCGTAGTGCTCTGCTGATCTATCTTTGGAATAAGTCACATGCCGGTTGCTTGAGAAAAGAGATCTATTGGTAACTGACATTACAAAGAGTCCACAGAAGATTAAAATAATTTTATTCTTTCTTCTGCTCTTCTTTTATCTTCCTTTCTTCTCTCTGGGCTTGTGTAAGTTTATTTAGTAGGCAGAGATATAGTATGTAATAAATAAGGATATTTTAGAACAAGCTTCTGGCAAAAAATATATTGGACTTACTGATACTTGATGAAATGTGAAAGAAATAAAGTGTCAAATGTACAGTAATATTTGGCTAGGTATGGATATTAATGGACATTATTTACTGAGATTGCATCTCAAAATCAGGAAATGATTGGAAATGATCAGAAATCATTAGGATTGATGATGTTGCAATATTAATATATTTCCTATCTGTTATAATTTTATTAAGCCTTTCTCCCTATTATGTAGAAACTACAGAAATGTAAACCCTATTTATTGTGCATGACCAATGAACAAATTAGCCAAAGACAACCTTCAGTCTTATCGCTTTTTCCCCGAAGAAATTTAAATTAATAGGATGCTTTTAATATGATGTTAAGGGCAGGGGGTGGGGGGTGGGGAGAAAACCCTATTAGATAATTTCAAGACAGAATAGCTTCAGCATTTTGTTTCAGTAGTGACATACTGCCATGTAGTGGCACCTTATATCAATAATTACTTCTTATTTTGTTTAACGAACATGTGGGGTTTTTTTCCTTCAGTCTATCATGCCTGGTAAGCAGATGTTGCTTTAAATAACACAACCAAAAATGAACTGGGCGCTACAGGCTCAGAAGAGTGTTCTGCTCTCAGAAGCTGGAAAGCCCATTTCTGATTTGGGAGCGTGCACAGGCCGGTGTTACACCAACCACCCTGTGTTATCATCCTTCTCCTGTCAATCTGAGCTCAGAGTTGAAGACAAGCTGTGTTCTGCGGCATTGTTCTCTTCCTGACATATCCTTCATGCTGGTGTTGTAGGGCTTGTTCTGCTCTTCCCGCTTCTGTCTGTTGCAGTACAAGTGCTCAGGATGATGAATTGAAGTTGTGGTTTACTGCAAGAGGGTTGTAGGGGTGTCAAAGCCCACTGCTGTATTTGAAACATTTGTAAAGAGCCAGTTGCTGCTGTAGCATGTTAACACACAGCCATTTTACACAGGAAGACCTTTTGAGAAGTCTTGCAGCTTTCCTTCCAAAAATGACTTTGCCTGCTTAGCTGGAAATTTTTTTACATGCTCAGTCACTTTGAATTTTTTTCCTATGTTTATTTTCTTACAAAGGTACAGCTGACCTCACATATTTACAAGCAATAGATAAAAATACTGGGATAATAATTATGGACGTCATCTCTGTTCTATAAACTGGCTTGGTTTGATTTTAATAAGTGCTGAACTCGATCCATCTGGAAGTGAGGGCCTAGTTCCTTCAAACAGATAAACACACTAGAGACTTTGTACAGCTAAGATGTCTGCAATTTCTTATAAGCTAGCAGAGAGGCTGTTTTGTTTAACACAGTTAACATTGAAAATACGATTTGATTCTAAGCTTAAAGGAGAAGTGCAAATTCTAAACCACAGGCTTTGTTAAGGCTTTCTAATTCTATTCCAAGTATTATGGATGTCTCATGTTTGAATAAGGCCAAGTCATCTTTTAATTCCTAAACTGGCTCCCATAAAAGGCTAGAAAGTCTTTGATCTATGTAGAAGAGATCACCAGGGAGAAGCCTCTGCTTCTGTTTGTCCAAATGTTGCAAGCAGAGTCTCTAGGCTATAGCTAACAACTCAAATTATATTTGTTTGTGTCTTAGACAGACTTGTTGATTTGCATGTAAAAGGGATTTCAATGGCAATATCAGGTCTTTCATGGGATTTGCAATGGAGGAGAAAAGCTGGTTAAATTTTGATCTAATAGACTGTCCTGCAATGATGTCATGTAATTAGTGTGCAGTGGAGGTAGACACTGGCTGATGTCATATTTCTAAAGTTATCTGATATGTACATACCAAGGCTGATAAAAGCCATACAAAACCGGGTGATAGAAACTTTTCCAAAATTAAGCTAAAGGCGTGGAAATAGAGTAGAGTAGAGCAGAGTAGGGCAGAGTAGAATAGAATAGAATAGAATTGAATTGAATTGAATTGAATTGAATTGAATTTTCCCTAAAAGGAAGAAAATCTCTGGAAAGCTTATTCTACTAGCAAGGTCTCCTGATTTTTTTTCTTTGGTCATTGCAGAGGTAAATAGAAAGTACAGAACTAGGCTGAAGGGCAGGTTTGATTATTTAATAGGGAAAAATGTGAAGGAAATACAAGATTTGTAAAGAATGCTACATGCATCAGCTTATGTTGATGACATTTAGTTTTATTTTGAGTGAAGTGAGAGGTACAGTACCGTGCAACAGCACTGTTGTCTGTCTTACAACTGAAATGGTTATACTTCTTGTAAGAGAAAGGTTATTTATAATTACCTGTAAAAACTGCCTACAAGTAATTTTTTCTGCATAGCACTCTCCTGCAATGATCGTCTTTTTCCAGAGAAGGCCAAAGATAGTTTCATGAACAAACCTTCCCAGTCTTTGTTTTCTCCCTTCCATTGACAGCCTCAGGTAGGGGCTTGGATAGGAAGGCAGAATTGTTCTTGCAACCGAGACCTTGCTGTTCTCTTCTTGAGGGATGCACAGGCAATAAGAAGCTGTCACAACCAAGAGCGTGTATGAGAGGCTGTCCTACAGAAGGATCATCAGCAACCATGTCATCAGACTAGGCTGGTGCTTATCTCTTCATGTCACTGGAGTCCTTGACTACATGCTAAAGATGATACTTGAATTCTGAACCTTATTCCCATTTGACCATTATCTTGTGTCTCTTTTAATGATAGGGGATAAAAATCATTAAAAAATCATAATTCGGCTCACATGAGTGAAATTTTTCCCTTGAAGCTTTATGTCTTCCTTCTCAGCAACTGTGGAGGTAAATATACATTTTTACCTGGAACAGTGAAGATGTTAACTAGATTAGAATTTGGTTCTGGTATTAAATACTATGCTTCAGCATGTTTACTTTCACTGTTTCTGTAAGAATGATGTAACAGCATGACCTCATATTAAATGCCAGTGCAAAGTACACCTGCTCTTTTCCAACTAGCAACTCAGTTCTTTTAAACAATGGGAATGCGTTGTTTCCTGTCTGCTATTCTCAGAAAAGCACATGTGCCTCAAATACTGTCTTTTTAGACTGATATATTTGGAAAAATAAAGGATGTAATCTCTTCCTGCAAACTTTGCCTTCATTATCCATGTAATGAGTAATTGTTAGAATAAAGGGACTGGATAATCTTAATGACATCTGAAGAGTTCAAAGGAAAGTCTATGAAGTTTGTCATCACTGCTTAAGTTGTCAAATCACAGAAAATAGTCCTGGAAAAGACCTCAAGAGGTCATGAAGTCCCTAAACTAAGATCATCCATACCTATCTTTTTTCCTGGAAGATGTTTGTCTAACCTTTTCCAGTGATGGAAATTCCATGACCTTCCCAGAAAATCTATTCCGAAGTGCTTTCTTGATGTTTAACCTTTGATGCTGTCACTACTTGTTCTTTCCACCATGATCAAGCAGAACAGATTATTTTCTTCTTCTTGACAAGAGCTTTTCATGTAATTGAAGGATGCTATGATCTTTCCCCTCTTTGCCAGCAAACCATTTTTCTGTCTTTGTGTTTTCTAATCTCTAACCATTCTCTATGCTCTTTTCTGGAGAGGTGATGAAGCAAAAAGGTTTCATATCCTCCTTCTAACCTTGTTACCCTCCTTTCAATCTTCCTGCTAGTCTAGCAAGGAGAATAGATACCAGACTCTTCAGATCATCACGTTCTCTCCCAGGCTACCTGAAGGATTTCCTCTGGTATTGTTGACTATTTTTACTTTTGTTCGCTCTTTGCTTTTGCTGCTGTTTTTTACATGTTTCTATGTTGAGTATAAAATCATGGATGAGATGTTTTTCTTCAAAACAATTTTGTCACTGTCACTTGTCTTGCTGAGTACATTTCCATCTGCCTGAGTAGGACAGGTTAGACCTGCCCCTCTGCATTGACAGCTCTGGTTACCTTGGTTTCCATATGGCCTGCATCTGTAGTTAACTGTATTAGTTAATTTTGGTTAAAATATCATCACCAAGGCTCTGATTTAAACCATTACCATAAACAAAAGAATTATTTTTAGGGGATGTCGTTAGGGTCATCATATCCCTTTGGTTCCTGCAGCCAGTCTTTTCTAAGACAATTCGCCTTGTTTAGAGCTTCAGAAACACCTTTGTATTGAAACTTCACAGTTACTTAGCAGCGGGGGTTTTGATTCATTTTGTGTCTGCACTTTGTCTATTGACTGAACTCCACCCATTTCCACTATGAAGTGTGGGTCACTTCTTTTTTCTTTTTCCCTAAGCAGCTGTCCTCCTGGCAGTCCTTGCAGTGAACTTCTTCCAGGTTTGTTTCAGCCCTTGAACTCTACAAGACTGAGCCAAAAACTTTGTCATACAAGTCCCATTAAGAATCATCTGTTTCTCAGGCTCATGGGATCAGTCTTCTGTTATGTGCTCTGAATGGAAACTCCCAAAGCCACGCCTGACGGGTGATCTCCTTGTAACATCTGTTCTGCGACTGTGCTGGTAAGTCATTATCAATTGACGTGTTGTTGCCTTGCTAATGCAACTCGTGGACAAGAGATTAGCTGGAACTGGTAAATGTAAAACTGAATGTTTAGTGTTTGGGCTTCGGGGAAGTGTGGCAAAATATCAAAAGTGTGTGTCAAAAGCGGATGCCTAAATTAGACATTAAAATAAATTCTCCCCCCCACCCCCCCAGCAATAAAGTTAAGTAACACTTAGTGCTTGCACGACTTTGTGGTGGAGAAAAAAATTATTTCTTTTAAGCTTACTCTGTGGTCATATTTGTCCTGTGTGGTTCCAGCTGAAAACTGAGGGCATATCCAGCTTGTATGTACCTGGTCAGCCAAGCACCAGCTTAACTTTGTGCCCACGGACACACTTGCTTACGTTCAACAAACCAGTTGCTGGCTAGCTATGTAGGCTTGCACTGAGCCCTGATTTAGTCCCCTGTAGAAAATCTTAAGTCCAAGCATAGTGCTTCAACATAAGCTGAAGTTCACCCCCGGGCAGTCTGAACGTCCTGGTTTGAGGTTGATAAGGTCCAAGCCAGCTGCTGCCTAGTCTGGAGTGGCGCTTCTCACAGCACTCTTGTGACCTTGCTGCTAACTGTGTGCATGGTGGCCAAGTCAGCATATAAAACTTATTTTACATATTTATATATGTAAACACTTTTATACATATAAACCAACAAGTTTTGGACTTCTGAGTTAGGCAGAGCACTTGGAAGCGTTTTGTTGCTCTGAATCCCTTGCTTGTAGCACCTGTTGGAACACATCATTAGTCCTGGGCAGTCGTGTCAGACTTTCTTCCATATATAAATGTGGCTATGTGACTTAAAATAGCTTTGTCCATAAAAGAACATAAAAATAAAATTTGAAAGGACTTAAGTCCTTAAATTAATTACTTAATTTAGGTAATTAACAGTATGGTGATATGAAATAGCTTTAACCTGGAAAACCAGTTTCTGGTCTTAAGACAACCTTTAACGGGGCTATCAAAATTAGCTGCCAGTCCTTAAGGATGTCTGCGTGACCTGTGTGAGGACCCTTTCTGATTTTCTGTGAGCCTTGTCCGGAAGTAAAGGCAATAAGTCCTTTTTCCCCCCTTCCCGATGTCTTTTGAGATGCAAGTGTTCATGCATGCATCACTACACTACTGAAGTCCAAGAAAGCAAAGCCTTGAGACCAGGGGCTTTGAGAAATGTCAGTAAATTAATATATACATCTTGCTTTTATATGTGGAAAAAAATAATGGCTTCCTCATATTTGAATTTGAGGGGAAAAGAGAATTTTCAAAGGCATGAAAGGGTTCAGTCTTCTGAGCATGAATATCTAAGCAAGATGTGATCCTAAAATGACAAGGAGTCAACATCTGGGTATGTTTTCCCACATTAGCAACTGCTGTCCTAAACTGTGCTGTTGTATGTGATGTTAAACAGCTGCTCAGTTTCACCCCAGAGGTAAGAATATTCTGTATCTCACTTACATCTTGGTTTTTTAGAACTTTTGAGATGAAAAGCTCTCAGAGAAAGTGTAAAGTAGTAGCACTGCTTGGTACCTAGAAAATCATGTTTTAATTCAATAAAAAGCTGCTGACATATTATAATGCTTATTCTTGGCACTACCGTATTACATTATCCAACCACCGTTTCTCATTATCTACATACCAAATTGTTCAAGTCAGTAATCTGAGTCTGTCCCCACCATGTACTAGCGAAATACCATACAAATAGCTGCCACAAATATTAACAGCTGGTCCATTTCAAGGTGCTGTTTCCTTTGTCTACAATTTACAGTAAGAGTGAAATGTATCCTGCCAACAGTATCAACCCATCCTGCATGCTGAAATGTCTTTTGGCTTTTGGAGATGTACGTGCAAGTACGGTGTCTTATCAATCTGCTTTTTGGGGAAGAAAAAGGGTTGTATAGGGTCAGGGAAAGAATTCTTTGGGAGTTGTTCATATTTAATAAAGTTACACTCAGGAAGTTTAGAATGGATAAAAAAGACGAAGGTTTTGTAAACTACGCAGGCATTCTTCCTGTAGTGATTATACACAGGATACTGAAATGTAGCACACCAGTGCCTGTGGTTTTTGTCTTCATTTCTGTGTCTTAAATGAGATGAATCATGCTACTATGAAGAAAAGACATGACTGTAACACACCTGCACTGAGTGGGACTTTTGCATCCCTAATTCCCCGAAACCTTCACGACTTTGTGTAAACATGTTTGTAACAAAGCAGAAATACAATTTTGTATGCACTTACACACAGAAATAAGATGTAATGGGGGTCTCTTACAGAAGAATTGCTAAAGTGACAGTTATCGGTGTCACTTCTTTCAAAAGTTTCATAGTAAAATTTCTTTTGAAGGTGACCTTGTTTTCTAAGTCCAGCTGGAAACAGTTAACCACTTTCCTGATTTTTAAGACCAAACTTAGCTCTAAGTGAGCTTGCAAAATCAGTGGCTCTGGAGTTAAATTTCTGTTAACTAAGGTAGTTCGAACCAATCCTTTGTGCAATTATATCATTTTTTTCCTTCAAAATGAGCTCATAACTTTATTCCGTAAGAGAATATTGTGAGGTGCTGCTTTCCAGCTTGCCTGAACTGAATTACTGCAAAGGATCTGGCTTGCAGTGTGAGAACTGCAAAGAATATCCTAAAAATTCTTTCAAGTATAGATCTGTAGGTATCTCTCTCCTAAAATCTATGGAAGAACATAACTGAAAATGGTATGGAGACATTTATGCTGCTTATTAACTATGTTGTGTCTGAATCGTTGCCATAAAAGAAAATCAAAGGCTGGATTCAAAATGAGATTATTGTGGTAGCTGGAGCTATATTTTGAGCTGACGGAACACACTGAGTATACTAGGGTTGAAAAAGAGTCTTGTCCAGCCACTTTTGCCCTCTTTTTCCCTAGCCTTGTTGAAGCAAAAGCATGTGAGTGCTCTCACAGTGAACCAGACAGGGCAAAGGTTCATTTATTTACTACTTTAAAATAATAAACTAAGCTGCAAACAAACATAATTTACCTGACATGCACGTTAGTGAATTCTGCTCTACTGGGCTGTTTACTTTCACGCATTGTAGGCACTTTTGGAATTGTAATTTGGTGCTGTAAGTCTTACTCCACAGTAAGTGGTACTTTTAGAGTCACAAGGAAGTCCTACAAAGCATTCTCTCGCCCTTGAGGAATATTACTCTGTATTCACCTCACATAACATGGCCTCTTTACAGATTACAAACGTCATTCAAGTCAGACCAGTCTGGTAGTGAGTCTCCTCTAAATAAACTTTCTTTTATTCCCTTGGTCTTACAGTCTGTTCACTGTCTCTATTTTCTTTGCTCTTTTGTGTGTAGCTAAGATTTATAAGGACTGCTGTTACAAGTTATATGTTTTCTTACATCAGCCCTTTTGGTCTCAAGACCTTCGAACAGAGAATTTACAGTGGCCATAAAATGGACCCCCCAAAAATACGACCCACCTTTGCAAATGTTCTGAATTTGACATAGAAAACCAGTGGGATGAAAGGCTGTTCCCGTTATTCTCCATGCAGAAAACCAGCTCCCGACTACCATTAAAATTAGCAAGGAACTTACACCAACTCTCTTTTTAGAAGTTAGAGGAAATTCTCACCACTGTAAGAGTCTTCATCTGTACCTTTGTAGAGAGCCAAGCTGGCCTGAGATCTGAGAAACTTTAATCTTCAGGAAAATTCAAGTACGACTCCCAGACTTATGCTTAGGTCCATGTCTAAGGGAGCTATATTTCTTCATGGAACATAATGGAATAGTCTAAACAAAATATGATAACCTGTTATAAATAAATATAATTAAGCTTTTTCAGATGAATAAACAGTAGTTTTATAACCCTTGCTATGAAATCCCATAATCTTATAATTAATTCCATGCTTAATATAAAAATGACAGTTTGATGGAGTTGCTTTGAGGATTAAATAGGGAAATGTACCACATGCAGTTTTCCTGCTCCATACGCTACAGATTTTACACGGGAATGACATCACCCTAAATAAAGAGACTGGTCATCTATCACCTGGATAATGTGTGCTAAATAATGATGAATCTGGTACCTTGCATACAATTTCCTTTTTCAGAACTGAGCTTCCAAAAGTTCTTCTAGTTCACTTTTCCCAAAATTGGTCATCTCAGTCTGAAGCAGCATCTGTACAGTCTATGAAAGGTAAGAAAGTGAAAATCAGACTTTGGTTTGCTTAGGATGTATTCCAAGATTATATGACTTGTGTGAGGTATGTTTCCCACTGTTACTAGCATGCTGGATGAGATCTTAATTGATCTCTTGTTCTTTCTTTTCTGGGCAGAATGAAGTCTTTGAAGATGAATACTGGCTCATAAACTAAATGCTTTCAGCTGTTGCTGCTGAACATAACAATTCCTAAGAAGATTTTTGTCAGTTGCTTAGAGATTTCCTTGTTTTTATGGAGAAGAAAAAGTTGTAGTTTAACCCTTAAACAACTCCTGGATAACATTAGAATTCATACTATACATCTACAGGAGAAATTTAACAGCTGGAGAAGGGAAGCATGCTTTAGTAAGGCAAAGCATTTAGAAATGTGAACACATGACTAGATGCAGGATTTAGTATGGCCTTAGTATTATGCAGGGGATCATATTAATTGATTAAATTGGTCTGTTCTGTAGTTCAAAACTGAATGAATAAACTTAAATACACTTAAACATTACTACTGTGTGTATATGTAGTAGCTAGGTGAGAAATCGTTACAGGACAGGTCCAACATACAACATGCTGACACAACATAATGTAGTATCTGTCTTTCACAGAAAGCCATTTTCAAGCCTTTTCTTTCCTTTCTTCCAGAAATGAGTGACATGCTACATGGTGCAGCTGGTAGATTGGCTTGGCTTGATAACGCATGATCACAGCCTCATGAAACGGTTTAGTTGGAAACCCCCCAGTACATAAAATATGCTAAATGAAAAGCAGAAGCACAGTGGGGTGAGAAGGAGTATGTTTGGGAGTCAGAGGCGTGCCCATGTTGAAATCCTCCCGAAGCAGAGCTTCGCCTCTCTGCTGTTCTCTCTCCAGAGAGAAGCAGGGCACAATATTCTTTGTCTGCCTGCCTTGCTGGAATAACTGACGACAATCAGTGTATTACTTAGTGTATCTACTGGCAAGTTGTAGTTTTCAGTTAGTGCTTGTCTTTGTGTTGAAGTACATATTAGCATGAAGGCATCTATTCATCTAAATAGGAGCAGGGCTCCAAGTAAAGTTTACAGGTAACTTGCTGTGCAACCAGTCCACTGCTCTATCATCATCCTTATGTCCTCCACCCTTCTGTCACACATCTTGAACCACACCCCCACTACCTACCTCTCCTATTCCTCTGCTGAAGCCCCAAACCCATTCTCTATATAATTTCAGCTGCATTTCACCCTTTTTCATCTACCTCCCAAGCTCGTAACACGTGGATTTTTTTTCTTACTTCTTATAGTCCAGTCTTTTGATCCTCTTCACCAAGACAGCAGATTGCTTCAGGTATCTTTTAGCCCTACACTCATCACGTTAACCTTGCCCTCGGGCAGCAAGAGGCTGGGGAGCAGCTGATAGGGTGTAACTGGCATATGGGAGCCTTGTGACTTATTGTAGGGTCCGCAACCACGAGGAAGGGAAAGGAGAAACTGGGATCTCCAATACTTCTGAGGCTGGACCCAAAACTCACTTAATTGCATAAACTGCTGTGGACAAAAATGTAAGATCTGAAGCTTCCATTTTATTGTGTGTTTGCGCTGTCTGGAAGTCTTCTCTGCTGGGAAACGACTTGAGCAACCATCGAAAGTCTTGGATGAGGTGGGAGACTGAATATTTGGTTAGCTAAAGTAGGAATAAAAGAGAAATCCATATGGAGAACATAGAACAAATAGTGAAAGCTGGGGCAGGTTTGGGAACAGCAGGTAAAACAGGCCTGTCACATCTAGGGGACTTGCCCAGGTGCTGGGAAGTATCTGGGGCTCCCCACTCTCCCTGTTCTTCTGCTGGCAGAAGACATCTCAGCTACTTCTTGACCAAACTTCAGGTTTTGTGCCCCCTGTCTGGTGTGCATAGCAACCATCAACCCGCTACTATTACCAGCTGCAGCTCAGGCAGTTCATGCTGTGGACTGAGGAATTCTTACCCTCATAATACACTTTTTAAGAATTCATGGGAAAGATTTTTATTTTCTTTTGTAGATTTAACAGCCCCTCCCTGCACCCAGTTGGTAAATTGCATATACACCTTTGGGTGCAAACTCATGCAGTTGTAAGCTAGAAAATACCAGAACTAAGTGTGTTTGTTTGTTTGTTTATTTTCTAAAATTAATTTAATCCTTCAGTGATTTGCTTTTAGATTATCTGTAACTTCTGTGACTATGTATTTCTTTCCTGCAAGATTCCTGCCTCATTCAGTGCAGAGAATACTTATTTAATGAGCAACTACTTGATCTTTTCTCCTCTTTGTGTTTCTCCTAGCCTTGCTGTGTGCTACCTTCGTATAAAAACCATGCTAGTCATTTCATGGATTTTTCTGTAAGACTCATCACTTAGGGTTTTCTTTTTAAGGAACTTTAAAAAAATAGTATATTTGTTTCCATTCCTGTGAGATAAATAATTAATTTTATTGAGATTTTCTAGAAAGTATGAATCCAAACTTTAAAATACTGAGGTGGGTTTGGTTTTATTTTTTATTTTTTTTTTTTAAGTAGCACATTAATTTTGGATAGCCAGTTGCAGGCTCATAACTTGAACACAG
Source organism: Himantopus leucocephalus (assembly GCA_003993805.1). NCBI lineage: Eukaryota > Metazoa > Chordata > Aves > Charadriiformes > Recurvirostridae > Himantopus > Himantopus leucocephalus. Next base: position 128,581,864 of record RSEF01000002.1, on the reverse strand, counting down.
ACTGATAAGCAGCTTACAGCAAGTAAACAGCTGTGATGAATGTGAATAACACACTTTGCTGAGCAACACCGAGCGCTTTCAGGACAGGTTGAGTCCAGTTGTTCAGAGGCCACAAATGTAACTTACCATGGGAACAGTCTCTTTCCCAACACTTTACTATTCCATGCTTTGTGTTTCTTTCAACTTCTGTAGCAAGCAAAGGTCTTGCGAGCAATAGGTAGCTATATTTAAATTAGTCTTGGGTAGTGGTCTACTCTGCCCAGTCAATTTGACAGGAGCCCTGAAGAAAAAAATGTATATTACAGTCTTTAATTTCACAGTTTCTTGAATGTACTTGCAGAAAGATACTAGCTTACAGTTATGTGGACAGTCTCATTGTTGATTTCTCTTGGTTGTTGCAACCTTAATTTTTTTTGTAATGTACTTTCTTTGATGAGTTTCTCTCCTTTTTCAAGAGGTTTGCTAAATTAAGTATGAATTTGGGAGTCAAAGGAAATGTTCTGTTTTCATTCCCCTATGTTTTCTTACATATTTGTAAATACTTTCTTGTATAACAATATGAAACAAACTCTTAGAACTGAGAATATCTCCAGTACCTCATAATTATATTTAGTGCTTCAGTCCTCCTGCATAACGTTTTCATGAGAGTTGAGGAAGAAGTAGGAATGGAGCATTGGTTAGTACCTATAACTGGAATAAAATAAGATCTTAAGTGTGCTATGTTGACATTTTTCTTGCTATAATTAGTTTTAACACATGACACTTCACTAAATTTGTGGAGTGTCTGACCGTTATGTACTGCTAATATATTGGAGAATATGCTGAAGATGTCAATTCTGTACTCATTTGTGAAACTTCTAAGCAGTTCATAACCAGTGTTTTGCCTTAGACGTCACAAAATGAAATCCTTATTATATCCCATGAGTTCCATATTAGGCTGGAATTCCAATGGAAATTCATGAGGGACTTTATGTCTGCGGGGTTTTGTAATGTGGCTATGAATACCACTAAGAATGTTTTTCTTAAAAGCTGGATATCCACACATGCCCTATCGGTAAACCACTGGGTTGCTGAATTAAGATTTTATTTACCACTGGAATAAATACACTACCCAGTATACACATAGTCGGGAACCACATATGGGAACCATTCGTAGGCTATATCAACATCAGTTAAGTTGTTTGCTGTATTTAGTGCTGTATGTTAGCATTGGGAAGTATGTATTTAAAATCATTAAATTTTCTGGTTAATCTCTTCATCTCTTCCTTTGAGCATCTTGTTCCTTCCAAACTTGGAAGTATTTTGCTGTCCAGTCAATCACACTTTGAACCTGTTTTTAGGGAAAATTCTACCATCTTACTTGGATATCTTTTTTTTTTTTCTTTTTCTTATTGTGGTATTTGCTTCAACATTCATGCTGTCAAAACAAATTTTGAAAACTTAAGATTTTCATAAAAGGAAGACATACACAAGGCAGTGATGTTCTGTTTTTTATTGAACTGTCTTATTCAACAAAAAGTAGTTATAGTGCTCTTAAACCTTTTTTTTTTTCCTCCCACAAGAATCTGTTACTATGCACTACATACAACTTCTGGAAAAAAGGAGTAAAATGTGTCGGCCTGACTTAGCATTTTACTTCTAATTTGTTACTTGATGATATGGGTAATAAGAAATGACCCTCTGAATAAAACATTTTTCCTGAATATTTTAATAAACCATTTACAATTTTTCCAGCTTATTTATGGCCATAACCATTTGATACTGGATATTTTTTAAAAAGTTGATTGTTGGCACTAGCTGATACACCTGTCATAATATCTATTTACAATATATACAACCTCTCTGCCAAGTTAGGTCATAGTTTACAATGTGGTTAGTACTGAATTCACAACATGGCACGATTCTGTACAACAATCTGAACTTGTGAAACCAACTAAATGGTGGTAATCTTATAGGGAGTTTTATTAAGCTGTAGCTACACATGGGGATATTGGAAATATGTCGCTGAAGTGAAACTAAAATTTATATAATTAATCATTTTGAAATGAATTTTCTTCTCTGTGTGTGTATTTTTGTTCAGGATAATTAGCTAACCACAGTTTGTTTATATAAGGTGTGTGTAATCTGTTTATAGAGCATGGCAGCTGACATAATGTAGCTCTTGGCGAGCTGTGACATTCCCTTCCCACAAGTAACATTTGAAATGATAAAACAACATTCAGATGAATAACTCCCCACCAGGTAAAAATCATTACAGCCCACATTCTCCAATAATATTTTCAATCCACCTTGTTAAACCTTTCCACAGGAGCAAACACAGGTACAAGCCCACTTGCTGTAACTGTAGAGCAATTCTTTGGCCAGTCTGGGGCCGCACAAATGCGTCTGAAGTAAGTTTGCTGTTACTGAGAAGTGTGTTTGTTGTAGACCAAAATGTTATGATATGATCCAGACAAACAGAATGAGATTTGATTAGGGGATTAGAAACATGAGCCCAAGTCTCATGTCATTCAGATGGAAATATGACGTATTAGGCCATGGGGAATTTGAGCCAAAGCATTTACCATAGCTGAGACTCACATCATTGTGCCCGGGCTCTGCAAAGGCTCTCTCCAAGATAACCCCATGCTGCTCACAAGAGAGCTTTCAGAAACCCCAGGATATCAAAGCTTTCTTTCTGATGGCCACAAAAATACACATAGTTTTTGGATCAGGGTCCCTGTGAATGTCTTCTTTCTGGACTGGTGTATTTTTCCCTGCAGAATGATAAAGCAGGGACCATATAAATGTCATTGTGGGATCTGCTCCGCATGGAAGTGTCTGTGTGAAGATGGACCACGGATATACTGCCTGCAGCTTCCAGGAGAGAGGCTGTGCCGACAAGAGTTAGAGCTGACGTAAATGTCTCCAGCTTTGATCTGCAGAAGAAACACTGATGCCTTTTGTAGGGATACAGTACACTTCAGCAGGCCTGTACTGGATGGAGCCAAACCCCTGGAGGAAAGGTAACCTGGCAAAAGCAATGACTGTTGAGGATCACATTCGCTGGCACCCAAACAGCCTAAACACATGTAGTGGGAGGATCCAAACTAGAATAAATTCTCCAGTGAAACACTGGCAAGAGTCCAAGGGCTGAGCTGTGAACACCTCCTTCCTTCAGTCTGCAGTGGTAAAGCCAAGGATGAAGAAGAAAGGGCAGCTAAAACAAGCAACTGTATTGACAAAAGAGTGTGGAGAAGCACTGTCTCTTCTCCTGCAATGTCTTTTCTCCCTAGATAAAGCAGTTTTCAGTTCTTCATGCTTACAGTCTGATTCTCAGGACAGAAAAACAAAGAAAGGAGACAAAGAAATGTTGTTGGCTTTTGCTACAGATTTCTCTCAATGAGATCCTCCGCCCACCCTGAAGGAAAGTCATTGCCATATAGCATGTCCCAGTATTGAAACAGCGACCGTCTATGTATACAAGTGCGGATGTTTGATCTGAAATCTGTATGCTCTCCAACCTGTGGCATCCCACACAGTCACCCCATTGCATAGCCTGCAGGGTCCTTCTGACTTGGAAATCCAGTTTGCAATATCCACTTATGCTGCTCCTACCCATCTGTGGACTTTTTTATATGATGCTACTCTTTCACCTCACCTTGGTAGCACAGCCCCCCACTTTACTGCAAATGAACTAGGTGTTTGCCCCTTCGCAAGCTCTGAGCTGCAAACTCTCTCAGTATGCCCGAACTATCCATTTCTGCAGAACTGTGCCTCCAGTTGAAAAGCCAAAAGAGAGTGGAAAGGATCATGTTCTGCAAATGAGTCAACTTAGTGCTGAATTCTAGAATGGTAGTAAAAGTGGGTGGTGATTGCACTTAGCCTTCCCGTTGCCATACTGCTGCAATTCAAGACCCAGCAGGCACAGGTGAAATGGGACAGTGACAGTTTTCTTTTGCTGGAAAAGCATGTCAGGAAAGATCCACGGCTGGTACAATGGTTACCTTAAAATGAATTGAGACTAATGTGCAATCGAAGATCTACTGCAAGGAGAAAAGTTCCATCTTTATTAAAGTAATTGGAAATGTTGCTATTTAATTCAGTGAGACAGGCTGTCAGTCCCAATTCCTTGGGACATAGGAAGACTGCAACATGAAACTGGAAGAGGTGTATTTTTCTTACTGAAGGTTGGGGTTGGCTAGATGTAGGAACAAGGTAGAAGGGCAAGGTGAAAGGAGGAGAGGTCATTCTTTCAATAGTTTGGACAGTGAGATGTGCACTATGCTTACCAAGCACCTGCCATACGTGCAGGTATGTATACATACCTGTACGGTATGTATAGCTGGTTGCAGATGCTCCTCCTGCTGAAGACAAGCTGCTATGGCAATGATACAGGATGTAGCGTATTCTGGTTTCTATGTGAGTAGGGTGTCCTCATACTCCTCTTTAGTATCAACCTGTGACTGTGCAGTCCTCTGACTAGCAAGCAGGTGCTGAAGGCTTACTCATGGTGTAGTGTATCTCATGCAAGAGTGGCAGATATTTTCTTGCTTATACTTATAGGTATGTGTACCTGAAATATTTATACTTAGTTCTTTTAGCCCTTTGGGAGGTATTTGTTGTTCATGTACTCTGTCTTCAGGGAATGTCCAGTATTTGACCAGAATATTGAGACAGGGGAATAGGACATGACCTACAAATTTGTTTCTGAGAACATTCCTGCACGATGGTTATGTTTACACTGACTGTATCCTCAAGTCTGCACTTAAAATGTAGATCAAACAATATTGCCAACATGAATTTTTCCTTATTGAGAGTTTCTCCAAATATGGAGTCATATTTGCTATTCTGCCAGTATTCTTGTAGCAGTGTCTGTTTTATATTTATGTGCAATTCCTCTTGTTAAAGAAAGAAAGAAAGAAAAGCATAATGGCCAATGTCTGGCTGAAACGTGCAAGGGGGGTACTGACTCTAGCACTATTTCAGATGGGTAGATGATAAATAAATATGCAAGGAGCGTACAGTGATGAAGCCTTGAGTATAATGTTGCTATTCCACCATTTCTAACATGTTCAGGTGACACTAAGATAATCACATAATGGTGGCGAATAGAAATAGGGCAGTTAAGTAGCCTGCTCTCAAGCTGTTTAATATGCAATATACTGCTCAGAATCCTGCCACAGTGGTGATACAGATAGTCTTGCTCGTTTGATTCATAGTTTGTTAATATTATGTGATCAGTTAAACAGCACAGAATGAATACATAAAATTATTTAATCATTTAGAAATCGCAAAATTTGCTAAATGATAGGGTAAGGAAAATTCAATTTGTTCAGCTCTTTGTCATCACAGAACACTCCAAGCTAGCCTTTCATTTTCATTATTGGGTCAAGTTACAGTGTCAAATCTACTTCACAGGCATTTATGAAATGCACATTTAACAATCTTCATTAGGAAAAATGCTGTGATTTTTCCTGAAGGCTCGTAAGAAATTGCACAAAGAATGAAACAATCTTAGGCCACTGATCTGGAAAGCGCTTTCTTTTTTGGCAGTCTTTATACTATAAAAGAGCAAAAGCCCAGTATCTGTGATGTTACTCAGTTCAGTATATTTCATCCTCTTCAAAAGACTTCATCTCTCTGGACAACCAAAACCCATTAATCTAGGGAAAAAGAGTCAGCACTTAATAATAGAATGTAGCTTTACTGAGCACTTAAACTGTGGCCAGGAAAAGCAAATACACTCTGAATCAACCCAGTGCAGTGAAGTGGAATATAAATGTTGCAGAGCTTATCTATGGAAGCATGTTGTCATTTTTCTGAGGTTTCTATCAAACTTTTAATCAAAACCATAGCTGAAATTGGCCCATGTTACTGTGATCATTTTTGAATGTTCTGTTCTGTAAAGTCTAGCACACAGATTTATAACGTTTGAACACTAGTACTGTTGCCAAAAGTCACAAGAAAGTTGCAGGCTTCAGACACACATCATCAGTACATGTTATATATCTACTTCAGAAGCAAAGGGAAGTCCATTGGAGATGGCCACAAATGCACTCCAGTGGCTAGAACCAACGACGCTGATAAAGTTGCAAGATGATCTGGGAATTGTATTACTTTAATGAATAAGAAGGAATGTGTTCACAAAGAGCAGCTGTGGGCTAGGTAAGTTACAGACCTGTATTAGCTCCTGCAAAAGTCAGTTTGGAATCCCGACAGTTAAAGTTCAGCTCTGAATGGCCCTACAGAATGGCAGCACTGATTTAATATATTGCTCAGTGACATGTGGTTTTTCTATTCATCCACTTTTCTCGGCACAGCTGGTCATTGTGCCTCTTACCTTTCCTACATACAGCAGTAATGTGAGAATCGTAACAATATATTGAAGATAATCTCCATATATGGCCCATAATGCCTATTGCACATACCTGAAGTTCACGTTTCAAACTTCTTCAGGTAGAAGGATCATAGTACTGCCATGAACTTTATTTTAGGCTTGCTCCTTGTTTTGTTGTCTTCAGTGCATAAAAACAAGCACTTGCTTATGTGTTCTGATAGACCATGGAGGCAGACTTGCCTGTTAGCAATAGGCAAGTTTCTTTTGCCTGGTAATGCATCTACTAGAATAGCCATTAATCTAGTGATTTCGTATAGCACTAGATTTTATACACAGACATCAAAACCCACATATCTCATATTTCAACTATCTTTGATTTATATTAGAAACACAGAAATGAACACAACAGCCTAAACGAAAACCAGAAGAGAGGTTTACCTGCTTTTGTACAGATCTTAATACCATAAAAATGCTCTAAGGAGTATCAAAAGAAAGAATAAATATGTGTACATAATTATATAATGTTAGTGAAGTTCTTATTTAGTAAGTTATACTAGTTAAACATTCCCTTGTTAAAAAGTTTTGAGAAGTACAGGCTGATCAGAAAATATATAACATGATAGAGCATAAATCAAGGAAAGGATACATGTTTATCATGTATTGATACTTATTTTTTCCAAGCAGAACATTGCATGTTGTTGTGTTTTGATAATGGAGTAAGTGTGAAGAGCTAACTTCAGGTAACAAGTAGTAGGCAATGTAAAATGTTGGGGATTTTTGCTAGTGGGTCGACAAGTTAGTTGTTTACATCTAATTAATAAAAGTTAGAAAATATAAAGAATATGTATATGGTGGTAAGATGAAACACTGAATTAGTTTTGTGAGGCATACCAAAATTGGAAAAATGTAATTCAATTGGTTCTCTTTTTCCTGAACTCCTATCTCATTGGGCACTGGCTTTGGAGTGACTCCATCCTGTACTCAATTTTCAAAGAATTTCCATCTGGTTTCATGATATTGGCCCAGTGTTTGAAAGGTAAATAGGCATTCAAGCACGCAAGATACTTTGCAGAGTTAACTGACCACGATCAGGGTTTTCTGAGACAGTCACATAGTCAGTTGGGGGAAAAACTGACTCATTTATATGAAGCATCCAGCTCCGTTTTCCTTTACGTAGCCAAGACCCCAAATTACCCTGATGTGCTTGGCTGGGTATGTGATGAATAGGTTGGCTAGAGGAAGGAACTGGTACTGTCTGTAATTTCCATGTACCTCTGGGAGGTCCATGTCAGGAAATCTCAAGTCATAATTTAAAGACTCTTCACATGAAGTAGTTCGGGATTATTATTTTTCTATTTTTTGAAATAAATTGCATAAAGTGCTTTAGACAGTAGTAGTAATAAATGATGAAAATTCCTTCGAAACAGTACACTGTTTCCTACCTAATATGTACTTCTTCCCTTTTGATTCTTATCTGGCTCCTCCCCCTGTAGTGTCTGAACAACTTAAGTCTTTCTTTCCTCTGTTTAACAACAGCTCTGTAAATGAAGGGAATAGCGATGTTTACATCTAAACGGCTGGATGAAGGGGCCTTCCAGGCTCCTGAGTCCTCCGTAAGATCCTACTGTGCACCAGCCCACTCCAGGGTTTCTGGAGAAAGAAAACCCAGAGGCTCTGGCTAGAAGGATTCTGCAGTGACAACCACCCTTGTCCCAGCCAAGTTGTGGTCCATACCATGACCCACTCAGTCTAGGTGCTGCCATAATTGCCGACCGCACTTACTCCCCATAAAACTTCCTGGAGGGAAGAAACAAAACAAGTTAGTGAATAGGCTAACCTTTAGATGACCTGTTAGTAGCAAAACTATTTACATATTCAAAATAGCAAAGGCCATGTTGTTTACAAATAATATGTTTTTTGTTTACAACATCCATTGAAAATCATTAGGTAGCAGGGATCACAGAAGTGCTTCCAGCTAAGCCAGAAATACAAGTCAGCTGTTCCTAATAAACTCCAATTTCAATTGATTGAATAATTATTTTATTCAGCCAGTTTTCTTTTGAAAATGGTTACATCAAATAGTTTGAAAACTGTTCCAGATGTCAGTTGTTCTTTCACATTGGGAATGCGTGAGCAAATGGAAGATAGCTCATTTGATCAATAAAAATAACATACAGAAGTATGACCCTGTATTCTATCTTAATATAACTGACAAGCGATTTCACTCCTAACAAAACCAGACCTGAGAGTTCTTTTCCTAATTTAAACAAGAATTCAACTGTGATTGTGTCTGTAGTCAAAGAATACACTCCTTTGTCCCTTCCAGCAATGAGTACCTCTGGATGTTTGACGCTGAAAGCTTTAATCTTGATACAGGTTCATCCTTCCTGATACCATTTAACGTAATGTCAGGGTTTACTGAAAGTCTTCAGTCAAAACTATTAAGAACACGTTGGTTTTTGATTGAATGATTCTTCTGTGAATCACACTGCTTCCTGTAGAAAATGTTGACTCTTGGTTGAAATTGCCGGAAAACCAAAAGTGCTACCTTGGAAGTACTTTCTCCATTCTTCCTATCCTCACTTGCTTCTGTGTCCAGCTTCTTAGGTCAGATTACACTGCCTGTAAAGCATTTAAATGCCTCTTAGAGCAGGGAGATGTGGTGCACTGTGGAGGCAGAGAGGACAAAATGTCAGGGAAAAAAGTTTACAAACAGTTGCTTTTATTCCCTCTTCTCCAGGTTCTGAGATCTGTTAATCTGAAATACTGATTTACAGCAAGATCCTGTTACTTGTTAACATATTAGTCATACTTTTGACAGGTTAATAAGAATCAACAGCACATTTTAAAAAGCTGACAAGCATTTCAAAATATGATTCCTGACATGTCATTAAAAATAATTCTATTCTAAGGTACAGCGCTTCCTTTAAAAAGAACCCAAACATAAACGCAAACAACAACAATTCATAAAGGTCTTTCAGGGCTTAAAACGGTGAATTTTTTTCACCGAAGTTTCAGGAGTTCTAAGACAGTAAATAAAGCAGCCATTTATAACATCTTTCTGAGGCATGTAAGGAAGTAGATACAATGAATACTGTAGTTTATGCAGACCAGCCACAAAGAAGTGTTAATTTATGAAGATTAATGAGCTCTATCACATAGATTCGCTTCTTAGAAACAAAAAGTTCTGGGTAAAATCCTGGCTACCCTGAACTTAGTGGGAATTTAATCACTGACTTAATAGCTTTGACTGTACCAGTAAATACAAAATGCTTGGGACGCTTTTCTGCACTGCTGCATTCAAGTTGCCTGCTGGGACTAGCTCCATGCCACCTCCTGAGCCCTGCACAGGAGTCATGTGGGAAAGGACTAATTGGCCTAGGCTAAAGTCGTGCCAAGGACTCTTTTGGCAATCAGCAGCACAAACTAGTGTAGCCACTATGGCCAGCAAGGCTAGAATTTCACCTTCTTCATCCAGTGTTTTTTAGCTGGAGTATACTTGTCCCTTATTTCTCTATTCCTCCCATAATTTCAATAGCTGGATGATTAGTTCATAAATATAAGCATTGTCTGATTTTTTTTCTGCTGCAGTTCAAAGAGAACAAGAGGATTTCTAGCAAAGTAGCTGGTTAGTTGAAAGTCGGATTTGATTGAATTACACCTCCCCCAGCCCCCCAAAGGAAAAAAAATCTGTGGAGTAATAAAATTTTAAGTGTCCTTAAAACTGTAAATGTTAAGCAACTCTTTTATTTAATTGCATACCATATGCCACATTTGGCACACATTAAAATCTGCAGGTTTTTTTATGTGCTTCTTACTGCTCAGTAACTAGTACTTAGTTAAATATTTAATCCAAAACTTCTTAAATGTAGCCTATATGAGTTTATAGTGTCCTGTCATGCAAGACAGGAGAAGTTGAAAGTCTGTGACTCTTTAAAGATTTAGAGAGTCAAAACCTATATATAATCAATAGACATCACCTCCCTGCTGGATCACTGAAATTTAGCTCATATGCTCCATTTAACTTTACATATTTTTCACCAATTAAATTGTCCTGTCTGCAAGCTTAATGCATCCTCCTATCTACCATGTATCTATTTGAAAAGAAACATTTGCCTGTGTCAGTACATGCTCTTCCAGGCACGGAAGCCTAAAAATGTTTCCCCTAAATCTGTAATTAAGCATTTAAATGAATTTTCTCTTTTTCAAAAGTCTTCAATGTGAATTATCTCGTCTTGACCATCTGTTGTAGATCTTCTTCCCTCAAATATGACTCCAAAGAGGTGAAAATAAGGCTTTGTCCTGTGTTTTAAAGTACTGATGTTTTTTCACAAAAAGAAATTGTATAGGATACTGAAGGCAGAAAGCACTCTGCCGCATGCTAAATCACATTAAAAGTTATTACACTTAATTTTTGTAGCCTTTTTTAAAAAGAAAATTTTTGCTAGAAGGAAGAATTTTAGACCACATAGAGGAAGAATTACTGGCTTTTGATTCCATCTCTTAGGTTGCAATGCCACAAATACATTTTTTTTAGGTTAGAATGGGAGTAGAAGTATTCACTGAATGAAAACATTTAAAAAAAAAACCAAAAAAACCCCAAAATAAAGCCCACGGTTTGCCAGAAACTAAAGGACTAAGAACTCAGAGCCTCTTCTACTTTGCTTTTCCTCCATAGTGACAGGAGATTTTCATAGGTGAGATGCAAAACTATGGCAAATTTTTCACTTGTATTTTGCCTTAACCACCTGTGTTTTTCTTTCTTGAAAGTGTCTCCATTGGAAGTATGGAAGCACATGGAAATAAAAGTGAGATTTCTGCTGGAAAATTAATAATCCACAAAGCAAATGTTAGTACTTGGGTGCCTTCCCAAGGTACAATGGAAAAGATATCTTTCTCCAGATTTTTTTAAATTAGTTTTTAGGATGGATAAAAATTACAAAGCTTTTATTTTGTTAACAGAAGTCCCTCCTAAAGTCTTCCTCAACTCTGATCACATATGGCGTGCTTTAACTTTTAGTCTTTCTAATTACCAGGAGCATTAAATCAAACCATGATCTAGAGTCATCAAAGGGATAATATAGCATGAAAAGATGAAGTTAATTCAATTTCAATAACTTTATTGGCAGTATATGGTGCCCAGGTACAGTAGAAGTTAATCAAGACAATGAGTATCAGACATCTGCTCACTGAAAATAATTTAGTATTAATTTAGTGTGGATTATACACACAGAGAACTAACTTCTGCACTAAAACATCAGCTGTTTTTAATGCTGCTTAATATGCAAAATCAGCACATTAGTTTGGCACAGATTTCTAATGGAACAGTCCTGACCTTGTATCAGATACTAAAACTGTGATTATGCAGAGAAAATAATTGTCTTCAGAAAGTTTGACATTGTCTGGTGATAACTTTTAAAACTGTGGTGTGTTTATCACTGGGAAAAAGGTCACTTAAAACTCAGAATTTGTTCCCTTCCTGTTCATGTTTTATTCTTGAACAGAACAAAGTGTTCTTGATTTTTCATTTACGGCCCCAAATCGTTGCAAATAGATACTCGTCTGCTGTATAGCTTGCTTATCAAGAGACTCAGTTGAAAGCTGAGCATTCAGAGTGATTGTACTGATGTTGCAGCGTAGAATATTTCCTTCTTATTGAAAAGAATAAATACTAAATGCTTTTAATTGAGACTGTAACGAAGAAGCTAGTGTTTCCCATTTCAGCTGATTAGCTCTATAATTTTTAAAACTTTCTTGAAAGCCATCTTAATGAAGCATTCCTCCCAGTGAACTGGTTTGTTAAAATATTTGTGCAAACCGAACATCTGAAGAGGCATGTTGCAAACATGAGTCAAGTGGAAACCTAGGTTTTAAAGTGTGTTTGGAAAAAAGTATTATTTGTAAGTTATCTTGCCCGTTTTGCTCAGGATGTTCCATCAACATCATAATTTCTGGAAGGATAACATCCAGGAAGGATTCAAAGCAAGTTGTTTCCGTAAACTATCTTTTGTTAGCTAATAGTGGACTCTTTTCACTAGTTTCTAGTAGTGCATTAATTAATGTTTACGAAACTGAGTGAAAGAACTTAGGTAGTCAGCATCATGTAGATCCAACATGTACTGGAGTTTTAGCATAATAAAGCATAATTTGTCAAAAAGGTACCAATGAAAGAGAATCTGCAGATGTGTCTAAAACTGTTTCCATAAAGCTTTGAGAAAATTCATGTTAACAAGTTCTTTCCCTTCTACATTAGCAAAGGTATGAAAGATGATGCATCAATATTTTGTCAATGGTAAATGTGTTTCTTTACAACTAATTAAGTGTTAGAGCTATTAGAGTGTTATAGTTTTTAATGCAGTTAAGTACCAGATTAATTTCTCTGTACAAACCTATTCAATTAGACAGATCTGTAAATAATACATTAAATCTTAGTCTGAGTTTCCTAATGAAGCATGTTGAACCATTCTTTTTAATATTGCTATTATGACCTAATATAAGAAACAAGTATCACTTTTCTCCCAAGGGGGAAGTCAAAGATTAACACAGCCTCAAGTGGAATCTTTGTGGTAAGAAGGAGGAGTAGAAGTTTGAAGGGTTACCTTAAATTACTCCAGTGGCAATTAGATTTCAGAAGTTCTGATTCACCAGTCCACTCTCAAAAGACTAGGTCTACACAAATAGCAGGCAATGTCATGTCTGTAAGTAGCATAAAATGCAATGGATCAGGCAGTTAGAAAGAAATTGCTGATTTGCTAGCAGAGTTAATGAATGTCCTTTGCAAAAAAAAAATATATTGTGCTTGGCTTACAGTTAAAGATTTGGATTTTAATGGGGGATCAGAAAAAGGAAATCAGACTCTTTAATTCCTGGTACTTGGTTCTTCCAGTCTGTTTCCAGAAGCATTCTGTAGCCAGGAGTGATAGACAGCAGAGGAATGATTGTCTAATTATTATTTGTTTTAGCAGACCTACAAACTGTGCTTTGACCTAAAGACTGGGATTCCAAAGACACATTCTCCTTGGAACCATGAAGCTGAAGAAACACAGACAAAGTCATGAACAAGTGCAACTTTTTTTACCTGTCATGAGGAGAATAAAGCTTTTATCATCATTAATAATAAATGACTACAACAGTTATTGCTTTCAGTGTAAGACGCTGCAAGATCAAGGTAATAGAGCGTTCTCCAAAGGCATACAATGGGGAGTAAAAGCATTATTCTAGTACAGTGAAACAGAAATTCTTATCAAAATGGTGGTCATCCATTTTAAACTGACTGATACTTAAGGAAAGAAAAAGACCATAGTTGGGCTTTTTTGAGGCATTATAATCACAGTCAGGTGAAAGTTTTGAGTAATGAACCAGATGATATTATGTGAGGTTGTCCATCTAAGCTTCCCAGCAGTAAGGAATTTACTATAACAATTTATGGATTTTGGTTCCCATGGAAGGAAATATCTCTATGCCTTTCCTGATACAACTGAAAGTAAAAGCTGAAAGACAAAGTAACTGTTCCCAGGGCTTTTCACATTAGACTTGATTTCTGCATTAATCATTTCTATCACAAACAGTCCTTGGCTGTAGTCCATGAAGACAAGGGAATGATTTCACAAAGCAAAGGAAAGCATTTTTCATTTACTTATGGATGTCCTCAGTCTGAAAGGTAATCTTTCAATAACAGAAATTTAATGTGAAAGCAATGCTATTGACAAGTAAGGTTAAATGGACTGAAGGAATGTTGAGTTTCACTTCAGATCCTAAGTAAAGACACTTGTCTTTGTGCCCAATGTGTTTGCAGCTTCGAATCCTGGAAATGTTAAGGCTAATCTTAACTTCCTTTTCTTTCTCTTGCCCTTCCTGACAATTGCCAAACCCTGTAAACCAATCATGATGCTTATCGTCTCACTTAAAAGGTTACCCACAAAACTTAAAAGGTTTTCCACAAAAAAAAGATAATTTCACAAGTAAAAGGTCTGAGAGATACCAGTCTGTACCAATGCGCAATGTAATTCACAGCCTTCTCACCCACAGCTGGCTGCTGAGATGCTCCAAAGCCTGGAATGGCACACACAGTAAATCCATGTAAACTCATGTCTGAAGTCAAAGACAGCTGATACAAAGTCGGAATTTCTTTTAATGAAGAATTCTTTAGGAATGACTATTTAGGCAGAATGTGTAGAGATTTTTTTCCTGTTTCCAGCAGGAACATTTTGATCTGTGAAGCTGAAACAATGCTGAGTTTGGGCTGTTGAATTAGCCCTGTGTGAGGTGTGAGGTGGCCTAGGAGGACCTCCAGCAGTGGTCATCTGCAGGGCTTGGAGCAGGGTTCCCAGATCTGCCCATCCACTGGGATGGCACACCTGTGGCATAAGGAGGGCTCCTTTTGCAGACAGAGACCCCAGGAGGTGAGCTGGCAAGAATTTAGACAAAGTTTCTAATAGAACTCAGTTTTCATCAAAATTTTGCCTGACTGGCCTAATATCACAAAGTATTTTGCAGAATAAACCCCTTTCATTTTAAGTTTCTGATCAACTTCAGTAAGTGGCAGTGTTGTCATGTCACCTACCTTCTGTTTTATCTTTTCTTTTGTGCCATGGAAACATTATCATCTCTGGACTTCATGGAAGGGTTGTGATCAAGAAAATGTTTTTCAAGTGCTATAATGTGCCTGAATTGCTATATTTTATTCTGCAAGATGAGGGTATAGAGCTGATGAACTAAAGTTCCTGGTTGGGTTTTTTGTGTTTTTTTTTTGTTTTTTTTTTTTTNAGGGGGGCGTGGGGGGTGTGGGGCAAGGGGAAGGGTGAAAGCAGAATAATTTGGGGACCTCTGGAGGTCATAGCTTCATAGTTAGACAACGTTGCTCAGGGCTTATCCAGCAGAGTTCTGAAGATCTCCAAGGATGGATATTCAACAGCTTTTCTTGGGCAACCTGCTGTTTTCTTAGGCAACCTGCTGTTTTGCCCTTGCTGCATCTTGTGGCTGTTGCCTCTTGTAATATCACTGTGTGTCTCTGGCTCCACCTTCTCTGTAACCACTTGGCAGGTAGTTGAAGGTGACAACCATATTCCTACCTCTAGCCTTTTCCTCTTCAGATTGAACAACCCCTGTTCTTTTTGTTCCTTTTCATACACCGTATGCTCCAGCCCCTCATCATCTTGGTTGTGCTCCACTGCACTTGCTCCAGTTTGTCAATGTCTTTTTTGTACTAGGGAGTCCAAAGCTGGAGGCATTACTCCAAATGTGATCTCACAAGTGCTGAATATAGGAGAACAAATGCTCCTCTTGACCTGCTAGCAAGGGTATACTCTTGCTAATACAGCCCCAGTAAGTGACTGTCCTTCATCCCTGCAGGGGTACACCACTGGGTCTTGTTCACCAAGACCCCCAGCTCCTTGTCTTCAAAGCTTTCTCTCTCATCAATGCCAAGTCTTTACTGTTGCATGCTGTCATTCCATCCCAGATGCAGGACTTTGCATGTGTCCTGGACTTGGGAAATGGTGGATGCATAAGTGCATTCTTCTCCATCATGCTTTAAAATCCAGTTTGTAGTCATTGACATATTACTTGAGTAATACAATCCAAATGCTATTGTAGTGTCTAAGTAATTATAGCTGTGACTGGTTTTAGCCACAACGTATGGCAGGGAAAAACAACAAAATCAGGCTCTAGAGATAACAATTTAGCTTTCTGATGTGAATGTTGTGTGCGTAGGATGAAAAAAGTATCCCTTAGGATAATGTTTTTCCAGTGGGGCTTTCATTTTAGCACCAAAAAGCTATAAATATAAAATGCATATCCACATTTATTGCAAATGTTACTGTGCATGTATTTGGACAGCTATATACTTAGCTATGCTTGAATGAGATACAAAATCCTTATTTGCCTAAGTAAGCACCACTAAAATTCCTGCCACATATTCAGGCACCGGATCCCAGTGAAGGCTTCCAAGACATGCTCAGCAACTTCTGGGCTTAGATCCCTTTGCCGACTCAGCATTCAAAGAAACAGGATGAAGAGAGAGTCTTTGCCAGATAAGAGAAGGAAAAGCATTTTGTTATTAGGATGCACAGATGGGGAATTGTGCAACTCCATTTGTCTAAAACCACAATCTAAATAAGCCTTGGTGAGGATTGGCAGGTGGATTCAACAAATCGGCCTTTGAAAATGTGGCCCTACATAGCCGGCTGATGATTTGCAGCAAACTAATGGAAAAATAAAAATGTTTGTGATGGCTTTACCACCACCTCTCCAGTGCACCATAAAGGGCCAAACGGCTGCAGCACGTAAATTCTATTACAAATCATTTGCTCTTCTTATTCTTGGTTAGCTTTTACCTTTTCTTGCATATAAGACACTAGGTGGGATGAAGTCTTAGCAGAATTGAAATCAGTAGGCATTTTCAGTGTGGATTTTCACTCCAAGAATGGAATCAACGCTTCAACTCTAACTTAAGCAGTTTAAAACTGACTTATCTTTTCCAAGATAACCATCTGGACTTTTCTGTTCTCAGTGATGAGAACAGAGGTACCTAATGTGCAGATTATTCCAGCAGGTTAGATACCTATCTTGAAGACCTACCCTGCTTGTTTCAGTTTTCCATTTTAGAGGCAAATTTTACAGTTACATATAGAATTCTAAAAGTGCTTGATTAATACTTAGCATAATTTTGTGGACTTTAAGCTTCAAAAAAACATGCAAGAGTTAGGTACTACAGATATGAAATGTGGTTTTTCACTCTACAATGAAATCATAATGGTTCAATAGGGAAGCAAGTGAAGGTCTGCATCTACTCTGTTTCACTGCTTAATCTCGTTGCTCAGTTTCAGTCTATCACAAAGATCAGGAAAAGAACTATTAGAATAGGGGATGAGGGGGGTGTGTGTTAGCATTTTCCTTGGATCTGATCTTGTTCTGAATCTGATGAGGTTGCTTTACCGCCTAGTGGAAAGGATTAATATTGGGCACACAAAACTCTTAACAACTGCAAAAAGTTTGCCTGTAAAAGGTTGAAATATCATCAGTTTTGCATGCACAAATTGAGCTGATAAAAAGTCAAATATTTTCTGACCTCCTTCTGTATTTGAAATTTTTCACACAGTTGTTTTATTATATGAAATGCTTTGTTGTGGAGTTGGAAATTCCTTGTACTACTCCCTTTTTCTTGTGTAAGCCTATAATAACTCTTTTGGTAGTGGAGATCCAAGGCAAGTACAACCAAGAACCAGGCCCAGAACTTTCTTCCTAGAATTATCAGAACTTCAAAAAATTAATTCTGCTAAGAATTCTTGACAATAATAATCATAGTAATCTGGTTCATTTTTTTAAATTCTTTTTTAAAGTTTTAAATTGAGCTAGAAACCCAGCTTGCAGAACTCCCATATCAGCCCTGCCTCTTGCTTATCGGCTGAAAGTGGACTTTATAGAGAATTAAAAACCTAAAAGTCCTTGGAATTTGGCAGGTTGTAGGTTTGTACTTTGTTTCAATGGCTACTTTTGGTCTCATAGTGGAACTGTGGTGAGTGTTAATGGATCGGAAAAAGAGCAGTTAAAAATGATAAGCAGGGCACTTTATTTTGTATCACAAACAATAAATGCAAACTTCTTTAGGCACTGGAGAACTCCAGCTGACTTATTGTATCTGGAAGGCTCTGGAAAGCTTTAAAATACCTATGCAATAGCCATGGTGATCTATGTAGGGCAGAGCAAAATATGTGACCATTTGTCACATACATACTCTGCTAGAGTTGCAAAACTTTTGTGGGACTGGATGTATGAAAGATCTAGTGAGCAAAGCAGTCAAGTGAACCTGACTGTTTCATTCAGTCTGGGCATAAGAGACAGTGATTTCAAGCCATTGTCTTTCATATTTCTTGATTCCGGAGCCAAAAACTTATGAGAGAACTAAACTGTGGGAAATCAAAAGCAGATAATATGTTTGCATATTTCAAACACCTTCCCCCCATCCTTCCCCATGACCATCTTGGCTTGCTCAGCACTGAGCCATCCCACTGCTCTTCAAGCACCAGTACATCATATCCCTGGCCTGCCTGACAGGGTGTGATGCTGTGGGATAACAATGCAAAGTGGTTGCATGATTAGGGGCTGGCCCGGTGCCGAGGGCAGACCCGTGATGTATGCACCAAGTCAAGGCATGGGATTCCCAGATGGGAGCGCAGCGGTGAAGCGGTGCTCCGCGGATGGGATAAGTGCCCTCATTATTCACACTCTGGACAGCATAAGTGCCTCCATTATTCACATGTGGGTCCACTGTATATTGAGGAAAATATGTATCTTCATTGTTTACTCAGTCACAGTGCAGCACTTTATCAAGTTTAATGTTGCTGAATTAAGTATGCAAGCACATGACCTTTTTAACCTTTTTTAAAGCTGCCCCTATCGTGCCGGTAGGTGATTGCAGAACTAAAAATAGAGTGACCTATTATATCACCAACGCAAATGCTATGCCAGTGCAGGATTTACGTCCTTCAGTGGGGGATAAATCAGATATAATCAGATGGAATTACCCTTTATCATAATGAAATGAAACTACTACCCCATACATATGACTTTTTCTGATGGTGTTCCTAATCTGAAAGCCAAAATGAAAGAAATACAAATGAAATAAACGTCATTTGAATTTAAGATAAAGTACAAAAGCAAGATATGAATATTTTGAAAGATTGTAAGAGATGAAGGGCATTTATTTTCTTAAATATTACTGTGTCACGGATGGTATAAAACCATTTATTTTACTGTTATAGAGTAGTGATGAAAGTTTTTCTAACAGCCCAAGTGTATCACTTTTACTTGATATATGTCAGAAGAAAGGAGTCTGTATTCAGGCTCTGAAATTCATCACTGAAGATGTTTAAATCATTTTTTGTATATAACACAAATTTTGAAAGCTTTTTGGGAGAAGGCAGAGGGTAAATGAAATGTCCCTTTGCAGCTGTTCACGTCATATTTCTTGCCAATGGGGACACCAGGGACTGAGTGGCACTCACAAGCACTTCTTGGTTAGAAATGGCCTTCAAAAAGTTACAAATTAACATCCACCAGACCAGAAAGAAATAAGATGAAAAAGAATAGGAGATCAGCAAAGCAACTGAGGGACTGATCTTCTGCAGAACAGTACCACAAATCAGAAAGCCATTCACAGACAACTTACCCAACGGGCAATAAGGAGATGTTAATTCAAGTGCGAGAGCTGGTGCCTTTAAAAAATTGCTACCAAATTCTTGGGGGCAGGAAGATATGTCTTCCTTTCATTAAATTTAACACCAAATTTCTAGGAGCCATTTTGGTAGCACTTAAAAATTTAATTCAAGTTAAAAAGTCCCTTAAGGAAGTACTTCATGACATAACTCTATCCATTTTGGCATGGCCAAATCCTGTTCATTGCTATTACTTTGATCATGGGCAAAAGCTGTGGAAATGACTGGCTGCGTTTTCTCCTTTTACTTTGAAAATGGAGCAGGAAATCTACCTAAAATGACTGATGTATCCGCTAGAATGATAAAGTGGTAGCAGCTTAAATAGCTTCTCTTCTGCTACGAACAGCTTTATTTGGACGGGTCATGTGCAAAGATATACGTCATTTTTTTCCATTTCTAGCTTCAGTGGAAAGATTCGCAGCCGGGTGGGATGTGGAACACCTCCAAATTTAGTGCAGGCAGTTTACTGAATACGCAGACTGTCTGGGGCGAAGTGAGGATGCTTAAAGTCTCGAGGATTTACTTTGCAGCAAAGAAACAACTGTTTAGACCAGTTCATTTAATAGGCAAAGCAGAAATGTTGAGATCCGAGCTTCTGGTGTTCTGTATAGCCTGTGTCCCCACCTTGCTCTGTGGCCTGTCTTGAGCCTTGACTTTGCCTCAGTACCCTGCCAGCACAATGGAACAATATTGACTATCTTTTAATTTGATACCTTAAATGGAAAAGAGGCTGTATGAGAATGCTTTCTTATGATATGAATGCCAATTTGTTGCTAACTTAATATTTGTCTCAGATGCCCCTGGATTTTTAAACCTGTCAAAGTCCCCTAGACCAGGCACAGATCTATTGGAAAGTCTACGAGATAGCCTGAGAATTTCCCATTGCTGAATTTCTGTTTAATAAGTCAACTTTTCTTGTTATTTGTGCACAATATCAGGCCCAATGCACAAATCAGAACTTAATATCACTGTGGTAGGTACAATTCTTAATGCAGAGGCAGTGGAATTACCCATAGACCTAAAAAATAACCTTTCCTGCCCTTCCCCCTTCAGTCTGTATCAGGGTTGCTTCTGGTGCTGTTCCTGCCAACAAACAAGCCTGGGTAATCTTGCTGCTGGTCCTTCTGCTGATTGGTATTGATTACTCCTCTCACCTGAACATGAAGAGAAGTCTGCATTTCCTTATTGAACTCACAAGGCCAGATGCTGGGAATACTAACATCCTCTGCTACCTCTGCAGTAATAATAAACATTCAAAATCAGCTAGAGCACAGACCTGTTTCAACCCATTTAAAGAGATGACCAGATAACTGCCCATGACACATTTAAAGCAGTGTTCGAACCGGTGACAAATGGAGAATTACTATCTGCAGAGCGCAGGCAGTGCCGGTGCTCGTCTGGAGAAGAACCGCAGCTCTTCTCGGGAATATAAAGCAGAAACACTCAAAGGCAGTTTGATTGTGTCTAGCAATCTGTCATGCAGTTTGTCCCAATTTACTAATGTAAATTAGTAACTGACCTGACCAAAACATATCCTTTGGTGATATTTTGGGTCACTGCTAGTTTACAGGCAGAATTTTTCTTTCTACCCACCCTTACCTGTGTCCTTTGTAGACACATGCAAAATAAGGAATCCTATCATCAGCATAAAACAGTCTATATTTTCTGCAGTGTTTCATTCACTGAGAGGAAAGGAAACGAAGAATTAAGTGATGAGTGAACTGCCAGCTAACTGAAAATACTGGTTATATTTCAACAATAAAACAATTATATGGAAAGCTATAAAGTTTAGGTATTGCATTCACCCTATACTTTTACAGTTGGAGGCTTATAAATTCCTTCTACTGGGAAATATTAATCATGGCTGATCTTCCTCAACAAAGCTGACCGAGGGTAATAAATGCAAGGGAAAAGAAACATGAATCCTAAAACTTGAGCTAGCTCAAGTCGCTTGTTTTGTTACCTTCATTTACAAGCTTGTAGCTTGCACCTTAAGAACAGCCAAGGCTGATGTCTCTGTTGATGCTGTAGGTATTGGCAATTTTTCTATGTTGCTTTTTCACTTCAAGCAGTTAATTGGAGCCATCTCCTCTTCACGCACATTTCTAAGCAGAATCCCACAGAGCTCTAAAGCCAACCTTCCTTGTGTTGTCTGCATTGTTAACTACCCTGGCTGGGACTTCACTGGTTTTTTTTACAATTATAGCAGCTCCCTCTTCTTTCATCTGCACACACATAAGTTGTTTTCATTTTATACTGTTTCCCTAGGCATTTCAGCTTCCTCAAATCCTTGTCTTCAGTTGCCCCCACATACAGACAGCGAGATTCAAAATTGTAACTGTCTTGTTTTCACAACTTTCCCCTTCCTAATTACCTCACCGTATCTTTGCCAATTTTCTTTCTCTGTATAGATGGCTCCTCTACCTTGTTATCTAATACCTTTCAGAAAGAAAGCAAGTGTTCGGGGTGAGACACTATGGCATTTGGGCAATGCTAACTTTATTTTCAGGTGCTTTGGAATGACAAAGCCTGGCGGATTAATTTATATGTTAACACAATCTTGTTACCTTTACTCTTCTCTGTCCTCCCCACTTCTCTGTCCTCCCCACTTCTCTCTCCTCCCCACTGCTATCATTACATTTTTTTGTCACATCTTTGTTGAAATAATGTTGTGTGTTACCAGTAGCAGGGAGTATCTCTGCTNTGAAATAATGTTGTGTGTTACCAGTAGCAGGGAGTATCTCTGCTGCAATAGTAATAGCAGGTAGCAGGTAGCAAAATTATTGTGGATCCTGACTGAGACCTGTAGTTGCAGTGCAATAGACGTAAAGAAGGCTTTAACTGATTTTCAGTATTTGAATGCTGAGAAAGCTTGGGTTCAGCTCATTAGGGATGGTTAGCTTCTCCAGTTACATGTTGACACGTCCCTTCCAACTCCAGGCACAGTATTTGCTCCCCTCCTCCTTTTCAGCATAACATTTCTACCTCTACACATACATATATGCACCATTTGTGGCGCAGTACTGAGGCTCATTTGGCACATGGATAGAGAGGCAAATGGATCAAGGCAGGGGAGAGAAAATTTCATCTTAAGTACCACGAATTATAGTTTGAAGGCACATTTAAATAGAAAAGCATTTGCTCATGTGACATGATCCCTTTGAAGGGGTAAACTAGTATCATAGACACAGACATCTCTGAGCTGTTTTGACATGGATCTAAAATTCGAC
>RSEF01000002.1:128501982-128559001 GCA_003993805.1 Himantopus leucocephalus | reverse complement strand
TAAGAAAAACTGTGTGGAAAATGCATAACAGAGATTGCAGCTTGCCTGTTTTTCTTCCTGAAGACAAAGACCAGACTTTTTTATTAGGAAAGTAGTACAGAAGTATTTTACATTTGCCCCACATGTTTGATTTTTATTATGGAATTTTTAAGTTAGATGTTTTGGGACAGGGGTGTACACTGGTTCATTCTTCAGAAAACCATTGTGCTTGTTGATTTGACCTGGAACACTCTGTTTCGATCCAGCTTCCTCTTCTTTTCTTACTGTAGCTTTTTGTTTCATTAGAGGCTATACTTCAAATACATTTTCTCTCTTACAGTCTGGACTCCTTGGAATACTACATCCCCTTCCTAGCCCAAGGACAAGAAGCACTTCTGCAGGTACATGGCTGGGGCTCCAGCAGTAATTCACTTTTTTGGAAATCTTCTTCTTAGAATACAGCTCATGTTAACAAGCAGTGATTCTAGGACGGAGGCAATACTTTGGCGAGTGCAAATGGAAATTATTGCTGCACTGAAGAGGTGGTTTCTTTAAAATTTAGGGAGGATTCTGCTATTTCGTATGTCGTGTTGTAACTTTCTTAAGCTAATGGTGACTTTCAAAGATCTAAATTATAAGTCCCATTTAAAAAGGAAAAGGAGAAAGGAAAGGGCTAATGAATGCAGAAACAATGTCTCTAATCTCTTATATTTAAAACCACATACTTATTGCAAGACTCCAAGGCTTCCCATTGAGTCTAGCACTTAACGTCAGGTAACACAGCACCTCTTATCTCATCTGAACAGCAACATTTACCTAAATTAAGAAGTTTGTGAAAATAACAATTATTGTCTCTTCTCTAATATTACCCACACCTCCCTAAGATATTGCATTAATCCAGTCTGAGAAGAGCATTGGAATCCAATGCAAATTGATTTCATTAAAATGTTTAATTTAATCTAGTAAAATATCAAATCCTGAAATTTTTTTTTTAATTAGGATTGTGAAAAAACACCTTATTTGTTGATCATCTTCGAGATCATAACTCATTAAATTGCTGGAAAAAGTGCTCCAGGATTTTAATTTTTAGGAGTGGAGGTACCAGTTTGCATTGACAGGCATTTGGGAGGAGCAATTGGCATCATTTGATATTTCCCCTTTCTTATTAGTGCAGTAAAACCAAACTGTATCACTCTGCATTTCTCTCCTCAGCTTATGGCTATATTCATCCCTTTGCTATTTGTTATCTAACAAATACCTCAACTGTAAAACAGCTTACTTCAGAGTGGAAAACTACCATTAGCAAGGACTGCTTTTCTACTGAATGTGTATATTGTGCCATACTTCTTCTAAATAAAGAAGAGACACTATTTGGGTATAAAAGCCAGAAGGAAAATTTTCTCGGTTTTGTGTCTTCCAAAGAAAATGAAGGCATCAGTCCTTGCTCTGTTTTACTTGCTAGCAGTATGTATGGGGCAGTATGTATGCAGCAAGCAGCATTTTTATTCACTTCACAGATTGTCAGTCAGAAGAATTCCACTGTGTATTAAAAACGTGAATGTGAATATCCAGGGTTGTGCAACTATAAATTGAAGTGATTTGATGTGTCAATAAAATCATAATGGCAAGCACTAAAATCTTTTGGCTGTGAGTCAAGTGTGATGTAAGAGTTTCAAAGAATGACACAGTCCAGTTTTCTTGCCTGTTTATTGCATTAACCCCTGAGGCTGCAGTTACCAGATGTTACTGGTGTCTGAGGTACTCAGACACTAACAGATAGATGTAAAAATGTCAATATTTCTGCCTTTCAATTATAAACTTTCTATTCAGGAATTAGTGCTGCATTAAAAAAATGTACATGTTTATGATGACTGTTAGTGCCATTTAAAGTAAATAAAATAATAACTATCCCTAAGTTTTGCAAAGTTTCACATAGTCCAAACCAACACTTTAAGTAAAATACATGTTAAAAAGCCTTGTAGTTAAAGCAATTCTTTCTTATTTAAAAAAAAATATATATATTTCAGACAGTTATTGCAGACTTTAGAAATTGGGGAGGGATGTGTGTGTAGTTTTTTTTAATACAGTAATTTCTTAACCCCCCCAAACAGCCTTACTCTTTGTGCTAGAGCATCCTTTGTGAAATGGTCTGGATTGAGGCACTCAACTTTCAATGTGACATTTCTACACCTAGTTCCTCAATCCCTCCATCTTCATCTAATTTCTACAAACTAAGAAGGTTTAGTTCTTCTCAACTGCCCACGTATTCTTCATTTTCAAAGGTGCAAATCTTCCCATTAGAGTATTGTTTAACTGACAAGTCCTCCCAGTGTAGATCTGCCTGAAGAGGGTGAGAGGTTAAGCACCAAGTTAATGTGATGACATCCAAGCAACAAATAACTGGAGTAAGTGAGTGTGGGTTGTTAGAAGTCTGTTGACCTGCAAGGTGTTTTGAGAATTGCACTTCTTCTTGATGACAGGTAGCAATGGTTCCAACGAGCTGGAGGCTGGCATGTTGTTAAATTAATAGCTCACACCAATTAGATTATTTCTGTAGACCACATGGGCAATAGGAGGTTATTAAAGATAAGTGTGGCTTACAAACAAGTCTGCACCATAAATTGTTTACGTGAGTGGTCAGATCATCTTGTCAGATGTGCTCACCAGCACCTTAGTTCTGTCAACAGCTTTACCAATTGCTGTGGCATTGGTTCTCTCTTTTATTCTACATGACCCCCTGCTCAGAGACTATAACAATTAAATTGTTATGCCCATCTCAGAAGTATTTTAAATTAAGTGGATCTTAAGACTTAGAACATTTAATTTGGTATTATTCATAGGTTCTACATGACCTTAATGAAGCTTTAAGGGAATGAGCAACCTGACTTCAGACACCTGAATGAAATGCTTTAGTGCCAGTTCACTTATCAGGGCTTGTCCAACAGTCAAATGTTTCACCCTAGCATTAATTTAGAAAGTGTTTAATTAGGAGGTCTAAATGGAATGTGAATTGGTGTACTAAGTTTTCTGACTTAATTTATTTTGCAATATCTATCAAAAATGTAGTTGGAATGCTGCATGCGTCTCTCCCTCAGACAAGGCTCAGTAGAAATATTGAAGACATGCTGTTGTATTTTATTCCATGTACTGATCACTCCTCTGCTTTATTCAGCCTTCGAGTCCCTTGTCCTGTTACAGTTGGTTGAGTCTTGCTTTTGCTTTCTCTCAGCCAGATAAATCCCACTTTTTGAATTCCAAAATAAAGCTTTTATTTGCAGGTTATCTTTCAAGGGCATAAGAATGGCTGCATACAGCTGTGCAAGCACCATGAGCAATACATCCCCTCCAGTTTTGCTCCCTTTACTGTCTGTCGTGGTTTAATTGCAGCTGGCAGCTGGGACAAGGAACCACTTGTGCAGTTCTCTCCCTTCCCCCCCAGAAGGGAGAAAAGGAGGGGAAAGTAAAGGAAAAAACCCCACCCTCATGGATTGAGATAAAGTTTAATAGAAAATGGAAATAATAATAATCATCATCATAATAGTAGTAGTAGTAGTAGTACTAGTAGTAAAAGAATATACAAGATAAAGTAATACAACACAAGTCACTCTCACCACCTGGTGAATTGGTTGCCCAGCCTGTCCTGAGCAGTGATTGCAGATCCCTGCCCCGCTGGCCAATTCCCATTTATATACTGAGCATGACGTCTATGGTACAGAATATTCCATTGGCCATTCCAGGGTTCTGTCTATGTTCCTTCTCAGCTTCTATGGGAAGATTAAAAAAAGTCCTTGAATAGTATAAACATCACCTAGCAACAACTAAAACAGTATGAATTAGTGACATTCCTTTCATACCAAATCTGAAACACAGCAGCCACTAGAAAGAAAATTACCTCTATCCCAGCTGAAACTAGGATACTGTCAACTGATATGATTTACGGCTTTCTCTAGGGAGAGACCTTGCTTTTCTTGCTCTCTAGGATTTACTTGGGATGAATTTTCATGTGTTGCCTATTCACAAAAAGGTAAATGAATGTGCAATATCTGTTTGATAGTCCTGTGTAATCAGAAGATTACACAGCTAAGTAACAGCACTTCACCAAGTCATTGTGAAATATTTGGGTAACCAGGTAGCCCTCTTCAACTCCTTCCACCCCAGTTCCTTCAAGCTGCCTCTGCTGCCATCTTTTGCTCAGAGCATGGCCAGAGAAAAGCAGTTCATCTTGCCAAGTGGCAACAGGAAGAGCCTCCATCCATCTGAAAGGCTGGGGGTACTGCAGGTTTAGCAGTTAATTGTGCCAGGACTCTCCTGAAGAGTGCACCTGCCTCCTACCTGGAACAGGGAGAGGTAGCCTCTCTAAGAGCATCATTGTCTTAGAAAGGCCACTTAAGTGGAGGAGCTAGGGAGAAAGGGAAGACTGAAAGACAAAAATACTGGGTGTACCTGCTCCCCTGCGTTTTCAAATTGGGCTATGAGTTTCACGAGCCAGAAAACCAGCATGTTTGGACAAAAACCCCAGATGCAAAAAACAAGCAATAAAGATATATACTCTCTTCTTGTAAGATACTATGAGTTATTTACGATGGAAATCCTTCTCCAATACTGGGAATTTGTCTACTGTAAAATCTCCTGTCTTTCTGTACCACTTGTAGTATTAAACCAGGCTCATAATTTTTGTGTGTATTTAGAGATCAAGTTGAGGTGAAAGGAAATATATGAAAATTGGTTTTATATAGCTAGAAGCAGATAAAGCTACAAGCTGGGGTTTTTTTGGGTGTACTACATCTATTATGGGTGTGGAAAGAAAATACAGTGCAGTTAATTCAAAGATAAACTGTGATGTGCTCATGAAAAAAAGCATCTTTAAAAGAATTTATTTCTTGGGGACTTGGAGATCCAGCAGGATAGTAAACTAAATTTCCTTCCTTCCTTCCTTCCTTCCTTCCTTCCTTCCTTCCTTCCTTCCTTCCTTCCTTCCTTCCTCCCTCCCTCCCTCCCTCCCTCCCTCCCTCCCTCCCTTCCTCCCTCCTCCCTTCCTCCCTTCCTCCCTCCCTCCCTTCCTCTCTTCCTCCTTTTTTCTTCTTCTCTCTCTTTCTTTTGAAAAAAACATCTACAGATAGAAAAAGTCATGCCTTAAAAAATGCTAATGAAAAACTGACCAATTATCAAACCTGGAAAATGTTTGCTTTTGTAGAAAATCTTTTTAAAATATAATTTAATTTTTTTGTCAGTTCACTTTTAAAATGGGCTATTTATTCTATAATTGTGCAGCACATGGTCTATTGCAGTTTATACGGTTGTATTGAAATTACATGAACTGGGGCACCTAAGGGAATGTTTATATTTCAGAAAAAAAATCAGGCTGGATTGAAATGCAACATGAATCATAAGAGAAGTTTAGAAGCACATGAAGATGAATGTGTCCCTAGTGACTCAACAGAGAACATCTGGTAGGTGAGATGCTGTATAAATAAATACCTGAAAGGACCTTGGTTTTAACAAATATCAGTAAAGCATGAAAAGGTACTCTAAAAACCTGAGAAATGTATATTATTTTATTAATTTAGGAAGGATAGAATATATTGTGTATTTGTCTGGTCATGCTGGGAGATTCATGGAGCTGACAGAATAGCTAACTGGGCTGAAGTCACTCCAGAAATGCAAGGTCAGCTCTGTAGAGGAATACTGGTACAGTGCAGCTGTATGTCTTACATCTAAAGTTTAGGCACATGGCAGCCGCACTGATAAATGGAATCCTCTGGGAATCTCCTCTCAGGGGATGATTTTGGGGTGGGCATACAAATAGCTGAAGACAAAGAGCTGTCCTGAAAGTGTGGTTGGGACCTTCCCTTCTCACCTGGCTCTGCCTGGTTTCTGGCCTCCACTCTTTGGTCCTGCCAACTCTAGTTTCCAGCTGGAAGGTGGAAGGACTCAGGGGCATGTTGAAGGAGGGCACTTGCCCAACTCCCAGGATCCTTTCCAAGCCTGCCTTTTTGAAGAAAGGTCAATTATTGAACTTGATTAATTGAATTTATTCAATGAATATTGAATCAGAAACATATTGAATCAGATTTTACAACTGATTATGGTTTGCAAGACTTTTCACTGGAAACCAGTTACAGACAAATAACTCAAAATCAAACCAAGATTTCCCTAAAAAATATTTTACCTCCTTAGTTGGGTGCTGTTTTCTACATCTGTCACTATAAAGAAAGAAATATAAACTTCACAGGGTCTGGAAGGAGAGAAAATTCGGATTTTTGATTTGGCACTTGACTGATAGTGAGAAGACTTTATTTCTGATCCCCGTTTCAGGGATTTCTTAATGTTTATTTCGCAATAAACAACCATTGAATCAAATGCACAAACATTTCATGGAACAGAAATAAGGGCCACAAGCAGTGTCTATTCAAGGAAATTAGATGTGCCTGGAAGCGTTTGCTGGCATAGAGGCCAAATGGCACAAGAATGGCCCATATTCATAGTACTAAACAGTCTTAACTTCCAAAACAGGGTAGCCACATCCAAAGTGCCTTGTGGGAATTGTTTCTGGCACACATTAACTCCCAAACCATGTCCAGGATCTATTTGGAGGAGACCAGATTGGCCAGTGCCAAAACCATCCCAGAGCATGCTCTGACAGTGCAACAGTGTGGACACTCAAGCACCAGTGCCCGGGAACACTCTCAGGTACGGGCTAGCTTACCGGCATAGGCAGAACTGAACCCTTCTCCCTCATAGGTGGCTTTCATTAGGAAAAGAATGCTATGGTCCTTTTTGTTCTTTTTTTTCAGCACCCAATGAGAAAATGGCTCTTCCTCCACACACCCACGATGTCAGTCTCTGGCCAAACATGCTCTGTTGAACGAGACTTACAGATCTGAACCTCTTTGAGCTGAGGAAGACACTCTTCCACTGGAGCCACTGTCTCCTCTTCTGACTAGTTTTACTTTTACTTTTTTTTTTTTTACATATCCATCTTGTCTTCATAATCATATAACGAAAACCCAGCTGTCTATTCTTACCTGCACTTCCTTAGCAACACAAGCTGGTTTAACCTGGCAATGCTGTGGTCTCACCCTCCTCTGCGTCCCACTCTGAGTCTCACTGGGAGATGCATGCTGTCCCTTCTTTCATGCCTGAACTGGTCCTCATGTGAGTGACTATGTAAATGTCCATTTAAGTTTTCAGCCAGATCATTTCCCAGAACTGGCTTGCTGCTAGTGTTCATGTGAAAGAAGAGGTAGGAATACATGCTTATAGGCAGCTCTGAATTGTACAAACATAAGTTAAATGGAACTTTTGCAGTAGGTAGACAGGAGGAACAACACCAAATCAAGATTTAATGAGAAAGGAACCCAGCTGCTCTGCCCTCCAGGATGAAAATTGCTGAAGCACGCACTGAAGCAAAAGCTGAGGCACTTAAGAATCTTTATGTCAAAACCTCTCCTGCCTGCAGCCTTTAAACACAATCGGAGGTTATTGATGGATTTCAGTATGATACTTTAGGAAACAGGCATATAACTGTGGCCTACCACCAACTTCAGGTGTCGTTTTTTGCAAATTTGGGCCTAAATTTTCATAAGGAAGCCCAGTTCCCAAGCAATCTGAAGCCTTGAGTTTTTCTGAAGGTCCCTTCAAGAAAGTGAGGTCTTCCCAGACATGCTATTGAAAATTAGGTAGTATGCTTTATAGTAAGTTATTTAAGCATTGCTTTTCAGTATAAACAAAACATTCAATATTTTAGTTGACATGAGGTCTTAATTTCTTTTTCTTTTTTTTGTAAAAGTGCTAGATGTTGTGCAGTTGGACTTAAGCTGTGTGTTCGGTCATCAGGAAACAGAAAAAAGATGTGATCTATTGTGTAATTTACTTAGCAGCAGGTTTTTCATGTGAGGAGCTAAAGGAGAAATGAAGCATATGATATTTGCATATTTAAGAAATTGCAGCCTATATTTGGGGTGTCTTAGGTTTACCAGCCACCTAGTTTATTTGAATAACATGTTCACATCTAGTAACCTGAAGAGATATACTAAATCTTTTTACCTACAGAGTCTGAAAGACTTGTGTTTATTGACCAAAATGGAAGGAAAAATCCTCAAATTTTTTTGAACCTTATCAAAATAAGCTCTATCCATGTCAATTCACAATGTTAGTCCATAAACATTTTTTTAAGCAGGGAGGGAGGGAGCATACACACAAGTATTCAGCACAAAAATACTGTGGGTACACTTTTCTGTAAACATTAATTCCCTAATCACATGAAACTCTCCTTCATGTGAATCCAAAAGAACTATGTCTGGGCAGATACTACCATTTTCTTTTCCATGAATAGCTGAGTTTTTTTAACAAATTCATTCTGGCTGTATTAATGGCTGTTCTGTATTTTCTTTGTGTCAAAATTCAGACAAATGCTCTTATTGTCCAGCAAGTTGGCAGAAACACTGAATATTGGAGAAAAAATGCCATGTGACCTATAATTCCAATCAAAACTAATACTATCACTCAAACAAGGCCAATCCAAAGCCTATTTTAAGTCTGTGGGAGATTTTCCATCAACTTCAATAGGCTTTGGATGAAGTCCATGCTGCATACTGGCAACAAACAGCTCATTCACAAACTACAGACCACTGCTTGTTTGCTGAAATTTTGGAATGAATAATTTTGAATAATGAAGAAAAAATCCTCAAAATTGTAAGCAGCTCATGGGCAATTTGTGCACATGAAGGGAAGCAGAATTCTCTGAAAGGAGTTGCTGTGCATTAGTAAGCTTACTTTGATGCAACAAAAGTGCAGCAGTGAACTACTTGATAGCTGATGTCTAAACTCAGTGAGCATCTGTCAGGTGACATGAAACATCAGGGTTTAGGTTTTGGTTCACTTGTTATTCAGTGCTACTATATAAATATTTCAAATGGAGCTTTAGAAGAAGCTTGCAAAATAGTTGGTGGATCCTGTAGCTGGCGAGCGTTTAGTGGTAGTCTTTCCTAGCACCAGTGTCACCAGTGCAGCTCACCAAACCACTTCTGGTCTTTTGTAGTTTCCTTCTGCTCCTGTTTGATTAAACTATTCTCCCCCTGCTGCTTCAATCTTGTAAGCATATAGTTTAGTCATTACAGAATTACAGCAGGCAGACTGAAGCCAGTAGTATGTCATAGAGTCCTAGCATATACAAGGCTGGAAGACACCTCTTAGGTCTTTTGACCAAACCCTCAGCTCAGAACAGGGCCAGCTTACTTCAGTTTGCTGACAGTCATGTCTTGTTCATTCTTGATTATCTCCAAGGCTGGAGATTCCACAGCCTCTCTGGGCATCTCGGCAACCCTGTTCTAATCATGGAATACTCTCATGGTTTAAATCTTCTTTCCCTGATACCAAATCAGGATTTTCATTGCTGCATCTTGTGCCTGTGGCCTTTTGTCCTATCACCGTGCACCTAGAAGGAGAGTCTGGCTCTGTTTTTTCGACAGCTTCCCATTAGGTCACTGAACACCTGCAAGACCTTAGTCTTCTCTTTTTAAGACTCTCCCTATATGGTGTATTCTGCAGGTGCCTAACTATCTGGTAGCTTTCCTCTGACCTTGCTCCAGTCTTGTATCAGGAGCTCAGAACTGGACACAATACTCCAAACGCAGTCTCTCAAGTACTGAACAGAGGGGAAAAATCATCTGTTGGCAATCCTTATACTGTTCTTGAACCTCATGAAGTTCTTGTCAGGCTGTCAACATCCCTCATATCTCTCCACCTAAAATAAAGCATCAAAATGCAGCCAAGTAAAGCAAATGGCATATTTTCTGCTGATGAAGACCATATGGGATTCATTTATTGCTGGTTACATGGTTAGAGTCTGACAGAAAATAATACCTACTTTCTGTCTAGCTTTTTGTTGTTGATTGCCAGGTCACCAGGTCTTCACCAGTAAAAATATGGCAATAATATGGCAATGAAGTTCTGTAATGTATAAAGCAGCTTAGCAGATCCTGATGTGTCTACTGATACTACATGCCAAGAGTAATTATGTCTCCAAATAACTTGCTTGTTATCTGTAAGACCAGCTCAGAAATCTTTGACTGACTGTGGCCACTTAGATATTTTTTTGTGCATTTTGCATTTAAAGATTATCTAGCTTGGTTTGCCAAACCCCAGTCACTATAATGAGTAGAACTTATCAACTCTGTCCATATATGCATGCAAGAAATACTGCAATTTCAGCTTGGTTATGAGTAGGTGCTGCAATAACACTGAAAAGATTTAGAACTCTGTACTGCCTTGCCTCCTTAATGGTCTTTCCTGGGCTGATCTCTTTTCAAGATAGAGACGAATGTATATATTGAGTAAAACAATGAATTCAAAATGTTCCCTTAAACAAGGGGAAAAAATCCCTTCAGGATCTTGCAATTCATCTGTTTTAAGAGTTAATCAGATTCTCAGATGTGACGACCACACCTTAATTTCAGGCTGATTTAGAAAGCTGACTGAACTGTATGTGATTACTTTTGCTGTCATCTAATTTGGAGAAAACTAGTGGAATTCTTTAAAATGCCTAGACATTCTGTGAACTGCTTACAATGCAAAGCTTTGTCAGTCAAAGCTGAAAGTACAAGTGGTGATAACAAAGAAAAGTGTGATATTTTCTTCTGAGCTGACTATTTCTCCATAATATCCAAAGTGCTGTGATTTGAAAGGTTTCAGCCTGTCTAAACTTTTCCCTAAAGCACATATTATATAGCAAGGAAGAAGATGGAGTTTTTCCTGTGCAGAAAAGTATAATTTGAGGTACTCTTGAGGTGGAAAATCTAGGCCCACACTTGTATCAATATTGTATACTTCAGAGCTGTTGAAAAAAAATACATTTTGCTTACTTTACGTAGACAGGACTGTTACCTGGTGATGAGTGTAGTTAATTTTGCTCACACACATGAAAACCATAAAGAAACCAGGGGCTATGATTCACAGAGAAGGAAACTTTGTATTTTGTCTAAACAGCTGTATCAACTTACTTGCTTTCTACCTAAACTATTTTTCGGGTAAGTGGCTTTCCTAAAAATTTAGTGCCTCTCCTCTTGATTCAAAACCAGAGAAGATTAAAATGATGCAATTTTGGGAGATAGATTTCTTTCTTCCTTTACTTTGAAAGTAATATTTGAATTTCAAAGACATACATTGGCTGGTAATTTCACGTTCTTTTCTGTGGAATGCCACTGTCACAATTAATGAGGCTTCTGCTTTATTTCAGTGTTTCCTCACTGTCCTGACTATTAGGTCCCATTTGTCTCTTACTGGTTTTCTTAAAATCTCTTCATTTGTGTCAATATTTCATTTAACCAGGCTCTGAAGACACCTTTGCATATAAATATCACTTTTATTTTCAGCTGGAGCTGTGTTATGAATTTTTATGAGATGTCCATGTATATTTTGGCCAATTGCATGCATCTGATCAGAAACTTGGTAGATTAACTTTAAGTGTTTTAAAGAGAAATATTGTTCTATCTTTAGGTATGTACATACTATAATTAGTATTTCTTCCAACACAAAGATATTTGTCCAAAAGCTGGTTATGTATCCCATAATTCTACCAAGTTCCAATAATATATTCTGCACCACAGCCAACTAAATAGTGCACAAGAAATGTTATCGTGGACAGCTATATTGCCTGATTTCATAATAGACCTCACACATATATTTAATACTTTCCTTGGGATGGGACAGGGAATCATGACCAGAGGTAAGCACACTTAAGCCTGTCAGTGACGGATGTCTCATTTGCTGGTTCATTTGTGTACTATTCATTGCCCTCTGCTGGAAGTGGCTTGGCATTTATTTGGGCAAGATATGAACAAAATGTGCTGGTGTCTCAAGCATAAGAACAGCAACACCAAAAGAAGTGCAACAGGTCCCAGTGAGGTGGTTCAGAGAGTGTGCGTTAGGTGCCTGGGCAGCATGCATCATCTCAAGGCAAAATGAATTACCTTCAAAGAACAATGCACAGCACTGGAGAAGATTTTATTCCTCATTGTGGAGCTACTTAGAGCTAGCTTGCATGAAGTGCTTCTATGAACCTAAGAACATGGTTGATTTTCCATGTCATTAAATCTTGCATATCATATGATTCCATCCAGTCACTGTCTAGGACAGGGCCCTACTCTTGGGAGGCTGACATCTCGTTAAGTCTTTGAAACACAAATGGGAGAAGAGCAGAAAAGACCAGTCTTTGACACACAGTTTGTCTAATACCCTATAGGTCATAGCATTCAAAAGGGAAACCTGAAAGTGACACTTGCTGAATACCTGGAAATTGGGGAACGTGGATGAGACTCCACCAGGAGCGAAGCTGCCTCTTTGGACTACAGGGGAGCTCGGCTGGGAAAGAGGCACATTCCTGTTCAACATGGGAAAAAAACCCTCAACAAACCCCACACTGCTTTTGTGGGAGCCTGAATTCAAAGATAGGAGAACTTGCAGGACAAAAGCAAAGTGTTTACTAACTTTTTTTCTTATTGGGGTTACTTTTTCCAGATAATTTTTGTTAAACTGGAGCCTACTTCCTACCTAAGTGATCATAGTTATATAGGCTAGCATTTGGCCCTTGCATGCCTTTGGAAGGTGTGACTTATATAATGGAAAGATTACTGATTTTCTTTTCTGTTTTGTATATTTTTTATATCTTCAAGTGTTAAGAATATGATTCTAACTCCTCCACTGCATGATGCTTGTGGTTTAGCTCTCCATCTTGGTGTCTGTCATCATATAATCGGGGATTATGTGGCAATAAAATGGCATTTGATCCTAGATCTTCAAAACAGAAGATCTTCATGCCAAATCTCCCCTCAGTCCTTACCCCATCATTCAAAGAGCTTTGCTGCTCCATTGCCAACTTGTCTTTTAACATAATGAGATGTGATTGAAGTGAGTTATTATTCCCTTCCTCTTCTTTTCTACCACACTGTCAAATACTACTAATGAAGGAGTGAATGTCATGAGATGCTGACTACCTAAGTTAAATTCAGACCTTTTAGCAATAATGAGGCTATTACATGAAATATTAGATCACTTCCTGTTACACTAGGCAGCAGCTTTTTCCAGAAAAGAAAACATTTATATTTCCAGCATAAAGAAGTGCTCACAACATTTTCATTTAGTCTCACAGTATTGCAAATACAGCACTAGACTGACAGATGAGCCTACAAAATAGCACCTGGCCACCTACCTTAACTCATAAACCAGCAAACTGCGAGCATTAAAAATGCCATCGCCTTGCTCTCCTGGCTCGAGCTGTGAAAATTGTAATTATATGGGAGCCAGACCAGTCAGGCTGGATGATGTAATTTTGCAGAAAAGGAGACTGTAGTAGGATAGTTCTGCCAGTTCTCTTTACAGCCATTCTAGTGCAGAATTTGTGTGTAAAATGAGTGCTCCATAATTAATAGAGTAGTATATGTTGGGATATCTGGGACCATACAGGAATGTGGTGCATTAGGCATGTACACATGCCAAAGTTGTATTTCAATCTCCTTAAAGAAGAAACAACAAAAATCTTATGATGTATGAGACCAGATGAATAGGGGATTGCAGTCATTTGTTTATGTTATAGTTATGTCTCTTCTAGAATAAAGGTCTGCTTTTACCGAGGCACTGGAGTTGCTTCAGTGAAAGGACCAGGAATGAATACATTTTGTTCAGTATATCTGTGCTGCTGTTTTATCTCCTTCGAGCTTTTCCAAATTGTGACATCCGCCTTTTGGATACCTCCTCCACAGTACATACTGAAGCCTCCTACAGCAATGCCTTCTGAGAGATTTTGCTGAGGTAATTCTGAGGTAATCTAGGCATCTTTTGGAGAGTTATGGGAAATTCTGAGATTTTTTAGTATCCATAGTTTTTGGAAAATTTGTTTACTTTTCTCAAGAACATGTACAATTTTCCTTCCTGGAAAAAAATCCTATTCTTTTTTCCAAAGTGAATGCCAGCTTGAAGACACTACTCTCACTTCTTCCACTCCCATGGAGGCTTTGCTAGAACTGTTGAAAAACACTGTTGAAGATTTAGGGAGATATACAGTGAGAAAAATCACTGGCAAAATTCATCATGACCAACTTCTTTCTTGTGCAGATAGGATCTGAGCAAAAGTAGTGTTAACAGAAGGAATATTTGTTTTGTTGGACTGCTAATGTCCTTCATTTTGCCTGAAACAAGGGAACCAGAGAGTGGTAAGACCTCTGATTTGTTTTGTTGGGGGTTTTTTTTTGGGTTTTTTTTTTTTTTTTAATTATGTGTATATGCAGAATACTGGTAGGTTGCATCATTCTCTCATTCTTGTTCCCAGGTTACGTCCTCTTCATACAGAAGGACCTCACATCTCATGTTAGCTAGAAACAGCTTTTTAACTCAGAGCTCATGGCAATACACAAAATGAGTAAGATCTGTCCATGGTCCTCACAGTTAGCTCTTTCCAAGGGTGGTTTAACATGTAAAACACCAGCATGCTCCTGCAAAGCAGTCTCTTTCAAAGTTTTAGCTTTGAAATCAAATGTTCTCCATCAGATGATATGAGGTAATACTGTCACTTACATTTCAGTGAGATGTACAAAGAGAATTTCTGCAATGCTTTCACGTCAATGAAGAGACCAACATAATACAGTACAACATCCACCGGAAACAAGTGCGGTAGTTATGACATGGTGTATGTATGACTTTTATCAGGATAGTCCTACTAGCATGGCTAAGCCCATGAAGGACTTCCATCCTCACCATAGCTCTACAGCTGACTAAGAACCGTCATTGAAGGAAAGGAGAGAATTCTTATTTTTGGGACAGAAGTCAGAATGTAAAAAACGTCAATAGACAAAATACATCTACTATGTTGTTACAGGAACAGAAATCTTGGTGCTGACATGATTCTAAACAAGTGAAAATATGTGAATTGGATAATGCCTACTGCTAATACTACAATGAAAAGTATATTTTCTTTAAAATTATAAATGCAATTAAGTTTTAATTGCATCGCATGGTCTGTGGTGGCTATTAGAGACTGACCAAATTCTCCATAGGCATGATTTTTATGAATTTACTTGGCACGAGAAAAGAATAGATATCTAGACAAAAAGGGTAAAGTTACCCACCATGAACTGCTGGAAGTTATACCAGTCTTACTCAGAATACAGAATAAAGACCCAGAAAGACGAGTTGACCTGAATATATTGGAGCTCCTATAGATCATGAAGTATTCCAAATGTTTTTGCTATTGCTCACTTTGATAAGCTTGTTGGCAACACTTAGTTGATGAAAATCTAGTGACACTTTGCTTATGGTGACTCCCAAAATAAACCCAAACTCAGCTATGGTGTGATCTACATGCAACTATTGATCAAATTTTTTTCCTTTAAATACTTTTCTTTATATGAAATTAAGTCATATTTCATTCTTCTACTGCCTATGATTGAAAAAGAAAGATTATTTTGCTTAGTGTGAGTTAATTAGTTCAGTAAAAATGCAGGGAGAATGCAGGCTTGCTATATAAAACAATTCAGATGGTACTGACTTCAAGAAGATAATACAGTATAATAAATCAAACCTATATTTCCTGTTTCCTTTACTGAAACATCTATGTAGAGGAACTAGGTTTCTTTATTCCATAAGAGCTTCCCCTGTAAGGCGGTTCTTATTTTCTGAGAGTTTCCAGTTGCCTGAATTAGTTATAGTGTACTCACTGTGAATATGAATTCTTCATGTTACAGTTAAAGTTATTTTTCTCAATGTCATTCATGAGATACAGCAGAAAGCTAATGATGACTCCAGCCATTTAGATTGCTTTCCTTTCGAGTGAGTTCATGTTATTTTACATTGGGGAATAAGAAAAGAATATTACAAATGTTTTTGTTGACAATCAGAAACAAAGACTTGTTGAAAAAAGTATATCTGAATGACAAGATATTGAATACATGAAAAATATGTCTTCTAATCAGTAATAAATTATGTATCCATCCAAACTCAACTCATTTTACTTTTGCCTTTAAAAAAGGTGAATGGCACAGCAGCGGTAGATCAGTTTAGGTGCTGAGTAGAAGTTTTTGACAGTGGTATTCCAGTCTCCAGATTTTTGATTTAGTGTTAAATGATAGCATCCTTACAGGTGGGGTTTTAATGCTTGTTATTCATGATAATGAAAAGCAGTATATTTAACACCTAACTCAGTTGGTATCATGAATTTTCTTTTGTTTCATTTTAGAAGTAAGAAAGTTTAAAGATTTTTATATTCTAAGACAATGTTTTTACATTATTAAATGTGTATCTTACCTTTGGACTCTGACTGGTGCTATTTGACTGAAAAATGAGGAGACCCAATAAAGTCATATAAAATAATTAATGGTTAAAAGGAGCTTCGGTGTATATTCTTAAAATAAAAAGACCGTGAATTTAACAGGATTAAAGAAATATAGAGAACTGCTCTTTATCTAGATAAATATATTACCCATAGTTACGACATGATATTTTTTTAATGCTAAGATTTTCGAAAGGTGTATGAAACCTTATGTGCCAGGGTATAACTCAGCCTCTAGCTAGCAGCATTTAGGAAAAAAATCTTACAGGCAAGTTACTTCATAATTATAACAGCAATTAAGTAGATACGCATTTAGACCTACACTAATCTCTGCAGGCCTAAGGACCATCGGTGGTAAGTTCTTTCCTCAATTTGTCTTCAGGAAATCATATTAGAAAGACTATGATCACAGTACAGTTTTTTAAGTATTTGAAAACGGATATTTAAAATTCTCGTTGCTAGTGGAAAGATACATCAGGTCTGGGCTTTTTCTGATATAGTTGCGTATGTCTTTATTTGGTCTTCAATGCATCAGTGTGGGTGTTTCCTGAAATAAACAAATCTGTCGTGCACTTCTATTTTGTATTTAGGATATATGAAGAATACATAGGAAATATAAGTACATATGTGTCATTAAAGGATGTGCACTGTAGAACAGCCCAGCGCTGCCATAATTCTTTCCCCTATCTAATCCCTTGTTGGTCTTACCCTGTTTCTGACCAATCTTTCTAAAGTTGAGGTGAATTTCCTGTGTACAACTGACAATAATCTGAATTGTTCTTGTGAATTGGACTTCTATCTGTGCTTGTCCACAAAGTTATGAAGTGTCGTATCTTTGTTTATAATTTATTGTTTTGCATTCAAAGGTCCTCTTGAAAATTTACTCAAATAAGTACCACTTTGAGCTACCTTGTATTTTGACTGGGCATGCTTGGATGATGACTGGCTTGACCAAACAAAAAACAATTAACTAGACATTCTTTCAGACTCCCAAAGAGATAGGTAAGAAACAAAATCAGAAACTATGAAGAAAGGAAGAAGCAAACCCTACTTATAAACATGATTCTTTCTAGGTGTTTGGTGCCACTGCACCCAAGTGACCCGTTCTAGTGCTGACAATCCATCTCATGACTGTTTATGTTCTTCTGAAGTGTTTTTGAAAAACTACCTCTGAAGTACGTCATTTACTAAATCTACTCATTTGCCTTTTATGGTACAGCTGCTTGCTGAGTTTGCTCCTGCCCCAGTAAGCGAGAACAATGCTGCAGTTTGATTCATTCTATGCAAAAAGGAAGAAATTATATTGAGAATGTTGTTGAACTGAATTTGAACAAAAAACTATTTATTGACATTCCTAAGTGATCTGAAGGATTAATTAGTGGGAAAATGGTGCATAGAAATTATAAATAAGAGAACGGTTTCATTTCAGCTTATAGGCTATAATACTTTTATTTCCACTTCTAAAAGAAGCTTCTGCAAGGAATTAACCTTTGTATTGACATTTTTCAGTCCACAAATAGGTTTTAGGTTACACTTAAACGAGGCTTCCACTGCTGACGCTGGAAGTTAACTAGTGAATGAGCAATTCAGCAGAAATTCGTAAACATTAATGTTACAAGTTCCAGGTATCATATTCTTGTTAGAAAAACCTCAGTACTTACAATTTCTCCAGAACATTTTTTCCATAATTGACCTTTAAAATCATGACAGGGGAACAAAGCATTGGCTGACATTTAAGGTGAAATAGGAGGATTTCCTCATATTTTATTACTAAGTTTGTTTTTCTTTTATTGCAGACTATGGGAGGAATAATTTGTGTCTGTTTTTAATCAACCAGTATCGGCATGGAAAATTACTAAGGGTGCCACTTCACTGGAAGTGGAAACTATTTGTTTCCTTTTGAAAAAAACATAATAATTTATAATTTTCAGACAGGCACTGAAAGAATGATATGATAGCAGTGATCTACTCTTTTTTCATAGCCTCAGAATTGCTCCATCCATGTGTGTGCCTATTTGAGGATGAAAGGAGAATTTGTGGCTCAGTTTTGTGCCTTCCAGTTGTATTTGCTCATTTTCTTTTGGGAAATAGTCTGTTCTAGAGTTATGTAAGGATTCCCAGATTCAGCACTCTTGTCCAAAGACAGCATAAAAAAAAGCTGGAAGTAAAAATTGTTGTGACAAGTTAGGCAGACAGTAAGAACACTTAGTCCTGGGTCTCAGATCACAGGTAAAACTACTCCTTTGTGTAGCAGCATTAATTATATGTGCTATCAAAGTCTCATTTATGGGACTCTCAGTCGTAAGACCAACTCATGAGTTATTTCCTACTAATCCAGTTCTCAATGTCTGGGCTGTCAGTGCACATAGGCAGAAAACAAATCACCTAAACAGTCCGTGTGGAATGAATTGAAGAATAAAAGCATGTAACAATAAAAATGGTAGTCTAAACATCTCAGCAAAAGAGCAAGATTTAAGAGTACAGTTAGTTGATGGTTGCTTAGACAAAAAGCAGTAAATTAGAGGCTATAAATATCAGAACAGTTACAGGCTTTGTAATAACGTCCTGTAACACAATTTTGGAGGCAGTCGTTTACTATTATTACCTCTAATGACCAGACTCTCTATAAAGAACAAAAACTGAAAAGCACACTATACCTATAAATTTAATGAAGCACATTTAGTCTACAAACACACACACACAAATGTAAATGGCCATTTTATGTACAGTAAAACAAGGAAAATGGAGAAGTCCCGAGACAGAAGAGTGAATTCAAAGCTAAGTCTGACAAACACGAGTTTATTTCAACTCTCCTTTGTGCTTGTCTCACAGATAGCACGCACTGTGATCTGCACCTGGAGCTAACTCTAATTTGCGCAAGGAAGCTAATTTCTTTCTGGAGATTGCCAGTTAGATTTCATTCCTGAAGGTAGGCCTGCATGTGTTCATGCATGCGTGTGTGACAATGTTTCCTCTTTTCCTGGTCCTCAGAGGATTTTGGGTATTGCAGACCCTAGCTGTAGATTCTTCACCCTTTACCTCAAACTGTACCAGTTAATATTCTTCTCTCCAGAAGTTCCTGCTTTGTGGTGCCCAGAAATGACTACAGCTTTGACAGCAGGTTTGACACCACTTCCAAAGTCAAGATTTTCTCTTCACAAAGAATTTAGTATCTCCTTGGAACTATGGCCAGGAAAACATGACATATTACACCTTCAAGTTGCTTTCCCGTTCAGCCTGGTGGCTTATAAGATATCTCAATTTCTTTTTTTTACTGAATGTATGAGGCTCCCTGAGTTGGTTTATGTGACAAAGTGATACTGCCTACTGATGGCTCTGTGACTGAAATGCTCCCGTGTGTCAGCTGAGGTGGCTCACAGCATGGAGCCACGTGCTGGAGAGCAGCCAGGGCATGAGGGCTGGTGGGAAACGCGCACTGTCCTGTGCTGTAGTCCCACGTCTGCTCTGGGACCTGACCACATCAGGTGTGTAAAGTCGGCAGGTCTGTACCTGGGAGGGTGGAAAGAGGCTGGAACATACCCCAGGAAACAACCAGCTGTTGTTCACAGCTGAAAGAGAGGTCTGAAAGGGCTGTGTAAAATAATGGGGAAAAAAGAGCTGCTCCCATGGAGAAAAGCTTGCTTTCCGAGAAAAACTTATATGAAGTTGTAATTCAGAGCAAACTTGGGGCAGTTTCCTCAGAGAACCTACAGACCCAGCAGCACTCTGTGAGGTCTCACCTGACAGTCTGATGCCCTTACCAACACGGATTTTCTGAGGAATGCTCCTCTCTTAGCACGTTTTAGTCAGTGTTTCAAAACACAGCTACTGTCCTCTAGGTACAGTTAGTCGTGGTGATATCTTGCATTGCCATTTTCCCGCTGAAATGAGCTGATGATCTCACTCCGCGACCATAGCTAACACAGCATGACAGCTGCCCAAGTTGGGCTTCTTTAGCTTTAAAACAGAATTCTGTGAAACAAGGAAACATATAGGAAAAATATAGCTTTGTGCCTTGCCCTCTGTATTTAAGACACTACTTAAACAGATGGCTTAAATATGGATAATGCAGTAATTCTGGATATATTTACCATTGTGCTTTATTGAGGGAGTGCATGTTTATATTGTGTGTATGTGATCCCCAGAATGGCAAAGTTGTCTTCTCTTTGTACAAATGATGGGATCTGTGACAACTTATCAGAGACATTCTCCTGTCTAAACCCTCTCCTTTCTCTGTGCACACAAGTTCCAAGACGTGAGGCAATTCAATGGTATAAACACTTTTGTTTGTTTTATAGAGCCAGTGACAGCACAGGATCTGTTTTTTTTTTTAATTTTGAAATGGAAAAAAACCCCAGCTTTCTTTCAGCTCTGTTACAGTAAATTGTTCCTTAAGTGCCAAGAAGATAGACGCCTGAACATTTATGAGAAGATGCTGCGTTTTAAGTACTTACATTCCTGAGTGAGTGCAGATTAACATAAACACCAGTAGCTTATCACTGCGTTATTCTACTGTATAAGAATTTATTTTTTTTTTACTGACAAGCAATATAGGGAGAATGAAAGCCAGATGGCAACATTTCAGTTTAGTCAAGATTTCCCATAACCATTTATTTAAATATTTCATTTGATGCAAGGAAATTATTAATTGTTCTCTAAGTAATGAGCTTCAGCATTAATCGCTTCTTAAAATCTGTCTTTGATTTTCCAAGAAACTATGTTAATATTTCAGCATAACATAAAGCAATAATTTTTTTCTTATTTTCCATTATACAAAATCATAATTTAAGTATTACTGATTTCTTTAATTTTAACTTGATTTTAAAGCTGTCAAGCTATAAAACTTGCACAAAAAAATAACTACCTTTTACAGAACTTTACAGAAAGGTGACATAGTTGGTTACAATTTAATCATTTCAATAAGACAATCATTCCATTAACTTTGAGGGCAGCTTGAAATGGTGCCTGCATAATACCTGTTCCTGAATGACAGGAAATCAGTAGTTGAAGTGCTTCATGACACATGAACATCGCTTCTGTTTCTTTACCAAGCTGAAGGTAGATTTTCTATTTCCCTGTCTTCAGCAACCTCCACCATTCTCTGAGAAGGTGCTGTGCAAAGTGGGAGCAGATATGAAAGAAAGAGAAGGGAAAGTTTTGCTTACTCTCCCACCTTCCCTTCTGCCCTGACTATGTGACACTTTGGCACATGGAGCAGCCGTTTCCCAGACTGTGACTCAAATATATTTTCATTTCAAAATACAGATAGTTGGGAAATTGCATCACTGAGCCCAGGGGGCAACCTCAGGTTCTTGGGACCAGCAAGAAGTTTATGTCTCGGAGCAAGACTAGCTAGTGTTCTAAGTGCATCTCTGCTTTCCTGGCGACTCAGGTCTTGACAAGAACAAACCTATAAACATTTTAAGCAACAGAGAGAAATCTGTAGATTTAGATTTGAGTGTAACTTCATCACAATTTGTCAGCAGTGTTGAAGCGAGGATGGGGAGCTCTGACAGGTCAGTTTGCAAAAAGATGGTGAGAAGAAAATGGGCCACCTTGCTGGCTTAATGCTCTCCCCCACCCCCCAGCAAATTCTTGCAGACTGTGAGATCCTAGTTATATATGCTTCTCCCTGCTGGACAGCACATTCAGAAGCTGAGTGGAGA
This sequence comes from Himantopus leucocephalus, assembly GCA_003993805.1. Classification (NCBI taxonomy): domain Eukaryota; kingdom Metazoa; phylum Chordata; class Aves; order Charadriiformes; family Recurvirostridae; genus Himantopus; species Himantopus leucocephalus. Next base: position 128,537,038 of record RSEF01000002.1, on the reverse strand, counting down.
GGATTAATTATTCGTTATTTGTTTTGGAAGTATTTGTGCTATACAGGACCAAAAAAAAAAAATCTGCCCTTATTTTGTTGCTTTTTTTTGGTGGGATATACGTCTATGTGTGAAGTACCCCTTGTGCATTTCCACTTAAGCGCAGTGCTTCAAGAGCATTCTCCACCTTAAAATTCATCCTAGGACTTGTGTTTTTTTTAAAAACAAAACCACTCTGTGACAATGTGGGTGGCTGCGTATGTCATAATCCTGTCATGCACTTGGGTGCCCAGACTGCAAAGAAACTCTTCATTTTCAAGCAGGCAGGAGGATTTCTTTACCTGAATGGGAAGCAGGCTGCCTCCTTGGCTCTGGAAGATGCCACCCAAGTAGGCTGAGAGGAAAAGGCCAGTAAGCCTCTCCTTTTAACTCAAAATTGCCTCTTGATGAACCGTTTGATTTTGACTTGCATTGTATTGTTGTGGTATTTCTATTCCAGAATATGGAATACTGTGCTGTTATTAAAAACATGTTAGCAGAGCCCAGCAGTCGATGGTACAGGGGAAGCAGTAAGCAGAGCAGGCTGTGGAAGAACACTCCAGAAGACAAAATGTGCTATGGAAAGTAGGCGTGTTTGAGAATGTGATCCTAGGGAGTCTGCTGGGCTGCTAGACAGTTTGGGGAGCAAGAAATGCTGGATAAGTTGATGGGAGACAGGCTTTGACTGCTACTAAACGAGTTGATCCAGATGAGTGAAAATCCATTTTGCTGATAAGATTTAACATGTGTGACAACAGTATGGCAAACTTGCTGGAAAAAAGCCTGCAAAGATATCTTATAGTATCAGCCTACAAACTCTTTTTTGTTCAAAGCCAAGAAAAAAATTTGCCTGTGTATTCCAGCAGGCCTGTATCTTGTCTCGGGCTTAACTGTGAGAAATCCAAGCTACTGAAGTTGAGAAAGTATCTTTTAGCATTTTCCCTTCAATATTAAGGAAAGCTAAAAGCTGTGTGATGGCTGTGTAGGTGGATAAATCTCAGTGTGGAATGCTTCTGCTGGGTGAATAGGGTGGTTTGTAGCTCTCTGTGGTTTTGAAGGAAGCATTGCTAAGTGTCAATTATCATTTAGATATTCTTTTCTCGACTCCATTAGTTCTGAGGAGCAAGAGTGGCTCTCAAAAGCAATAGGCCAGGTAGTTCCTATGTGTTCTGGGCTTTTCAAAGTTCAAATTCCTCTAAGTCAGATAAAGTGAGTGGCTTTCCTAGTTCTCTAGCTGATAAGTGTCTCAAAGATTTACTGTTTGTATTTTATTTACAAAGAAAGATGAGTGCTGTTTGAACTAACCAGTACTTCAGTATCGAATGAATTAACTGACATGGTTATACAGATTTATCCAAATTGAAGGAGTTTTAATAATATACTTGAATTCTGTAGCATGACAGTGAGCTATGCATTCTTTGTGTCTGAGCAGTTTCTTGCAGCTTCGGCGCTGTGCTTCTGTGTCTATTTTGCATTGTTATTTTTCTTGACTGAAGACAGACAGACCCTGCAATAGAATATCTGTCATGGCTGATTCTTTTCTGTCCCTTGCTTTATTATGCTCCCCAAATACTTTTATAAAGACTGATGCTGATCTGACAGAGCAGTGACTTTACTACAGGTGGGAAGTTGTTGCACACCTATAGTTTGTCCGTGTCTACAAAATAGGATCATGTCACTTAAGTTTGCTAGTTGTATAATAGATATTCCCTATTAACAAACTATTATTTCTGTAAACTTCTAAACAACAGTCAGACAACCTTTCTTGTATTTTGCTCGCTGTTTGCAGCTGAAATTATGTCCCATGTGTCACTTTAATATGCATCTGGAAGTTTCAAATATTCTCAAACAAAGCCAAGTTGGAGCACGATGGAATGTCATTAAAAAGTGAGTTTTCATTCCACTGCTGAGGCAAACCTATTCACTTCTGAATACTTCTCATGGACACAGAGCAGCATGGAATGAGACAGGCAAACCTGAAGCAACAGCAAAGCACAACCTCGATGATAAATGTAGAATTGCAAACCACTGGAATATAGTGCCAAATTGTGGTTTATGTTGCATTGTGACAAAACACTGTGAGGCAGTGTAATATTGCCAAGCATTAGCAACAGTCAATTCCTATGTGAGGAATTAAAAGTTACATTGAGAAATTGTTCACATCTGTTCAACATTCTCTATATTAATATGGCATTTTGTCTTTGAGATATAGTATGGCAGTATTTTCACTTAAAAGATCAGCTAATTTTTCAATGTATGGATTGTGTGTTGTCGTCTGTGTTATTAGACATGGACAGATAAACCCAAATTTAAAAAAGGTCATTCACTTCTACCAACCTTACAACATGTTTTTGACTGCTAACAACATAATTTAACTGCCAAGAAATTAGTGGATACTGGATATTTTTTAATCAGTGGGCACAAGTATTAGAACTAGAGGTGAATCTTCACTTACATGGTCATGAAAGGCAGAAGAGACTGCCTTACAATTTTTATGTATATATTTATATATATGTATTTATATACAAATTTATATATATTTTTACAACTTGGCCCCTCAATTTGAAATGAAGATGTGTCTAAACTATTCAGAGAATAAAGTATTAGAAGATACTAATTGAGTAACTGTAATAGATAGAGATAAGGTAATTGTAAGTTTGGAAGAAAAATTCCTGAGAAAAGTAACTTTGGAGTAGGTTAGGTACTACCGTGAGAGCAGTGAGTTATACAGTACAGTGGTGAAGGAAATTTGAGTGGACTCCAGGAGATAAAGTTTGCAAGATCTCTTTCCATTTAGGAACACCCAATGAGTAAAGGGGAAGGGGAAGAAGACAGACAAGGAGACATGCCTCAAAAGCTGCAAAGGATCAAGGGAGATAGGGAGAAAGAAAGAAAGCAAATAAATAATCTTTGTCAGCCATTTAAAAAAATGCATTAGGGGGTAGAGGAGTGGGGCACAGCAGTAAGCATTTTGGCACAATGCTGCATTGGGAGCCCTGGAAAGTGTTGAGAGTGTGAGGGATAAAAGTGAGAAAGCATTAAACCAATAATGGAGTGAGTTTTGAAAACAAGGGGGATAACAACATCAGTATTTGGTGCAGAAACGGGAAGCGGTAGACAGAAAACAGGAGCAAAACAAGCTTTCTGAGGTGACAGTGCTATCTTTGCAAGACAACCAAAAACATAGGATTAAGGCTAATGCAGAGAGTGACCTATAAAGTAGCAGCAAAAGCGGTAGCTGAAACTATGATAAAGTAACAAGATGAAGAGCTGACAAGAGAAGAGGACATAATCTATGATTCTCATCTTGAAGGATTCTATTACAGTAAGGCAAATAAAGAGTCTAGAGGGTCATGAAAGGAGATAGGCTAAAAATCAGCCTTAAGCACCCATAGAGAACAAGAGATAAAACCAAGTAAATTATAGGAGATTATTTGTGATATTTACTTTGCTTGTAGAAAGGATTTTTTTTACTGTAGTGAATGGGTTGCCTACACTAAGCAGTTTTATTAGTCTCCTGACTCTTGTGGCTATTTTGACAAGCTAAAATGTTTATTTCAAAATTACTATTATTTACTTTGAATGGCAGTGTATTCTAGCTTTGTCTTTAGATGACTTAAACATTTTCCATCTGAGGTAAGTACAATCTTTATCACAACATTTATTTTTTACTGCCTTTGCATATGAATACTTTTTGAATTGTTTCATGAACCCCTGCAGCAGTGATTGTAATGAAGATCATATCTCCACTGCAATCACTTTTATTACAGAAAAAAAAAGTTTAACATTTCAGATTCTCCATTCCAAGAAACAGTACGAGATGAAGTGTATTTCTAAGTGGTGAAATACTATTTTCAATTGCAGATTATATATCCCAGATTACATCCACTTGATTTTTAATTCCTGTAATTAACGCTACTAAAGCACTTTAGAAGACGAAGGTTGTGGTACTCCTAGTTAGTATCATTAACATTGCTTTCCCTGTAGAATTAACACATCAGAACAAATTAAACCTTGGGCCAAATGGGTCCTATTCCACTGTTCTGTTGATCCTAAAATGACTTTGGTTTTGCTTATAGACCAGAGCTTAATTTGGTCTATAGATACAAATGTTTTTATGAAGTGAAATGCATGGGAACCAGAAACACTGAGCAAGGCTGCCAGAAGTATGGCAACATCCACCGGGTGCATTGGTATCCAGAATGATATCATGGTAGTGAATAGATAATAAACACATAGTTAATGGATATAAACTAACTAACGCTGCATGAGACCTGCATATTATATAGCACAAAGCCAATGGAATGATGTAATAAGGGATCAAATTTAGATAAAAATATTGACTTTACTATTGAGATATTTGCAACATTGCCAAACTCAAATGCTAAAAATGTCTGGTTTTAATTTGATTTAATAATAATATCTTTTTTAAGAAATGCACACCGTATTTCTAAAAATATTTTTATTTGTAGGATTGGGTGGGGGGTGAGGTTTTGTGCTTAGTAAGAACAGGCCACATTTTGAAGATTTCTGTGCAAACATTATGGACTGAAAACTTCATTAAAAAAACCAGACATGATTCTTCTAGGACCCCAAGAAACTCAGAACAAGGACTTCAGGTAAATAGTGAAATATTATGCAACTTGAGATAAAACCTTGAAAGCTTGCAACACCACTTGTGAGAGACATTGTTTTCCACATATGCATTCAACTTCTGCATCAAAAAATCAAATAACCTCTGACTATAGCTGAGGGTAAAATTAGTCTGGGCAATGGAAATCAGTGGAATCTTGTTCATGCTTTGTGGCTTGATTGGACAGTCAAGGCAATATGTAATATGATACATTGTCATGCCTGGGATTAGATCTATTTTCCTTTTATTTTACTGTCTATTCAGATTAAGCATCTGCAACTCACTTTTTCATGTCACTTGTTCTAGTCAAGCCCAAACGGAAAAGACTTAATCTAATTGACACGTATACTAAAAGCACATACTGAAAGGAAAACTAGACAGTCAGCATTAATATTACTGATGTACAAGCCCTTCTGCTCTGACCTATACTAGATCCCATGGAAAACTTTGTAAATGACTTCGGGTAATGAAATATTTAGAAATCACATTACAGAAGTTGCCAAGAAGGCGGGATGTACCCAACATTTAGTTGTCATTTTCAGTAAATTTCCATTTTATCATAGTGCCCACAATTCCACTAGGGCTCTGAGTGTAATGTAACCCCAAGGAAATCCACAGAGGCATGCAGTGAGGTTTGGGGTGTGTGTGTGTGTGTGTTGAGTTTTTTTGTTATGTGAGTATTTGAAAAACATGTTGAGTTCCTTATATGCTTTAGTAAACAAGTTTCGGTCCAAGAAGGAAAACTTGAAAATACCTGTCTGTTTTATTGTTAAATAACATAACCTGGAGGGCAGAGGGGGGGTGGACAAGGGCTTTTGACAGTGGAGCAGAACAAGGAAAGCCCAAGAATATTGTATGTTTTCACCAGCTATATTAGCTACCAGCACTAGCCACAAGATCATAAAGGATCAGTGACAGCACACTTGACCACCTCTCACCTAGGTAGGGAGTTACCACCAGGCAGAATCTACTTCATCGGGCTAAAAGCCATAGAAATGCAAACTTGCACAATTTCTCCAGGAGTCCATCACTCTAAGGGGTTGCAGGCAGTACTTGAGATTGCTAGTACTGAATCACAGGCTTTTACTACTGTGAGGAAGAGGATAATTTAATTGGCAATACAGTCATGAGTTCTGTGAGACAACTTCCGGGCAGATGAAGGACAAAGGGATAATGAATCTACTACAGTTTTATATTATTTACATGTAAATTATGGAAAAAAAAATGGAGTTCATTTTGAGACTTTTTTTTAGGGTGAACCCAAAAAGAGCTCTTGCTTCCTCTCTTGTCTCTAGATGACAAGTGCAACAAGGGGAGGATCCCTGAAGGAACGCTCCTGGAGGGTATGTGGCTTTATCCAGTGAGGAAAGACTCTAGTAACTGAAACTGTGATCAAAAGAAAGGACTCTGAGGTAGCAACATTTAAATATTATGTCAGTGATTTTAACCAACGAAGTCTTTAGTGCAGGCCGTTCACTTCAGGAGGAGTCAGAAAGTTCAGTCCGATCACAGTTTAATAGACAGATAACAACTTCAGAAAAAGCCTTTTATTTCTCTCTCTGTTCTTGGTGGTCCTGAGGGTAGAAGCACACTGACTCTTGGTGCCTCCAACGCTGTTGTAACTGTTTAATGGAGAAACAACACACTTTACTTTCCAGGATAGTCAGTGCAACTCACAAAAGTACATTTGTGTTTAAAAGTCCCTGCCAGATAGGGAATGCTGCTTACATGGGTAAGAATGATGATAGTCAAAGTAAAAAACAGAATACAACCTGCATTTGGATTTTTAATGTAATTTTTAATGAAGAGAAAGAATTCTTTCTGCTTCATCATCTGCATAGTCAAAATCTGGGATTTATTAAGGCATTGAATATGAACTGGGTTATTTTGTTCAACATTTTTTCCCTACTATTTCCATTACTCTTCAGAATAAAAGGCATTCTAAGGTTGTACAAAATCGAAAAATTATAAATTATATAAATTATAGCCTGCCTTTCCTTTATGGTATAAGGACNTAATTTGTGGGGGGGGGGGGGGGGGGCGCGCAACTAATATAGTGCTTCTTAATTGTATGTATATTTAGAAAAAACAACAGAAGTACTCTAAATGAACTACAAAACCAATCCCTTGACCTGTTTATTAAAGTTCTATGTTTGAGAACCACACATTAAAAGCCAGACACTGGGTTTTATTTCTGCAAGAGCTGGTCCAGTTATTTCTGATTAGTTGCTGAGACATTTTAGAAACTATCAGATGTATTTATCCACATTTGCTTGGCTGACTCTCAGGGAGAGGATCAAGAAAGGAAATGGAGAACACCAGCGATAAACTATTCCCAGGAACATTCTGAAGCTGGCAAACTCTCAAAATCATGTTTCACTGAGATTCAGATGAACTGCATATTATGTACAGTCTTTGGAAAATGAGCTAGAGTAATGCATTCTGTGCTGTGGTCCCTGAGTTTAAGATGAAATGTGTACTGAATCTGTCCTGCTTTCTGTCGCTTTATTTGCTGGTAAGCAGTCATAGCATAAGATGGCTCCAAACAAATTTGTGAAATTAAAAACCATACTTCTGGAAGTATGAAGAGCACGCTGAATCACCTGAGCATGCTTGGCTTGTTAAGAAAGGCTGGCTCAATGATGTCTGCTTGCGAAATTCTGATTTTTCTAATTATTGGTAACTTACCTTGTACTGTTAACAAAAGAGCTAACATCATTTTCATTGCCAGTATATATGTAAATTTTCTTTCAAGAATGTCTTACTGAGGTTATTGTAGTAAATTGCTTGTAGCTAAGTACTCCAAAGGTCTGCCTTTCTCCGTATACCCAAATGCTAGTCCCCTCTTTCAGATAAGTTACCTCTTCACCTTGCCTCCACAGAAATGTTCCTATGTTATGCTTAATTCATATTTTGCCACCAGATGCCTGCTAAATAGGTAGAAATGTGATACCAGGGAGAAATTCCTGTTGCACTTATTGCATGACAGATAATATAGTTTCAACTAGAACTATGATTAGTGACAACAGAATTGCATCTACAGAAAAAAAAATAGAAAAAATTGTTACTGAGTAGAAAAGCATCTATTTTATCTACATCACAGCAAAATTATTTTAATCACTAATAAAATTTGTAACATAATCTCTAACATAGTCAAAGTGACATGAAAGAGGTACAAAACAACTATGCTGTGGGAATTATAGACTCCGAAATACCTATTCTGTTGCTGAAGTGGCCAAGACTTGCTTCAAGTGCGGCTCCACCACTCTCAAAATCTGAAGTAAAAGAGAGGATCATGAAGTTTGAGACTAGCTTCATCCAAATGCTATGTGTCATTTATAATATCAGGTCTGCTTAAAGGAGCTGGTATGTTAGATGATAAGTTGCTATTAATTTTCAATTAACGATAGTTTGTATATAAATGATCTTCTTAGTTGCCACAGCTAGTTATTTATGCAAGCTGAAATTATAAAACAGACAAGCCAGAAATTACCATCAACTAGTAAGTCAAACTTTCTATGCTGCTATTCAGCAAAGAGAAGGCTTTAAGTAAAACACTTTATTAAGACAGGCACATTTCATTGCTGAGCTGTCAGTATGGAGATGATTACCTTCGACAAAATAATCACCCTCACTGGTTTTTCCTCTCTGCAAATTTCATACTGCTCTTGAGAGGTACCCAGAAGCTAATGTAGTGGCATTTCAGCAGGTCATTACTGTAATGCTGCTTTGTTTAGGGGGTTACAGGTATGCACATACGGGAGAACAACTGTGGAATAGTTGAGCATGATATAAACAGACAGATAGAAAGCAGAGATATCTCTGACAAAATGCAGCTCATGACACAAGGAAAGACCAGAATACTGGACACTGATGAGGGAGATACAGTGCGTTCAGTTTTGTGAGATTTCTATTGTTTGTGTAAAAACAACAATTGTTCTTTGTGTAAAAAAAACAATACTGCAAATACTATCTGTGCAAACTGCTGAATTTTTTGAGTGGATTAGAATAATAAAAAAAACATAAAATGCCTCTTTTTTGATATGTGGAAATTGAGTTTCTATGTTTTTCTACTGTGGGATCCTCATGAAGAATCAAAAAAGCCTCTGTGTCTGGCTTCAAGTTTTGCCAACATGCACTGCGTCTCCAACCCCCTCTTAAACCTATCAGGAGCTTGAATGCATATCTTGGCTTGGGCCCTCTGAAGTCAAACTTGTCTCTGTTTCCATCTGGGATTTCACCAGGAAGTGCTTGAAGTACCAAGCTGTAGGCTGATACCATGAGATTTGCAGACCTGAGAAATTCAGATAAGCCCATACAAACTTTGAACCTCCAAGCCTTTTGAAGTTTGCCTGTCATGAAGTGTAGCTCCATTGCTGTCTGCAGACAGCACTGAAACATGAATGGAAACAGATCTCTGTTTTGAAAAGCTCCTGTGGGTGGCTTAAGGACAAACGAACAAATACAACTATATATGGAAATATAATGTCTTTCAGAGCAGAACTCTCTTTGCACACGAGTATTTCCCTGCATCCATGACGACAACAAAAGCTCATAAAAGGAGTTGATTTCCTGCTCACCCCTACATTTTCATTGCGGTTGATCTGATGCAGTGATGTGTTCTTTAAACATTCATTTCTCTATTTACACAGTCAAGCTGTTGTTGTTTACGATTTTTCCATTAAGCTGGTCAAGGGTGTATATTTGAGGGAAAATCCAGCAGTAGCCAGAAGTTACTGCAGTAGAAGGAAGAGTGAATAACCGACAGGGACTCAGTGTAGAGCAGAGCATATACCCAGCCCGTGAGCCTATGCCAATTTTCTAGTCTGCCAGCTCTGACTGCTATGCGTAAAGGCACTGAGTATGATAAGACCTGCTGTTCAGAGTTAGACTACCACCCTGTTTCTAACAATGACAAATAGCAGATAATTTGGGAAAGTATAAAAGGATGGGAAAAGTTTAGGGTGATATTTCCTCTTGCAAACCTTCCCAGATTCTAATAGTCTTTGAAAAAGGTATTTCCTAAGATAAATGTTGCATAGACTTTACATAGGTGTGTTTAAAACTCACATAGACTTTCTTCACGAATTGTGGGTTCAAAAGGCTGTTTCGAGGAGACAAAATCATACGGCAATTAATTCTGCAAAGTCTGAAATTGTCTACAATTATACATCATCGAGAACTATAAATTTTCTAGGAAAAAAAGTGGTTAATCTTTTCTTTATAAGCTTTTTGTTTAAAAATTTTGCTTGCTGCCTTTTGTGCTATGACAAACACTAAGCAATCATTATCTGTCTTCTCCATGACACCTGTCCTATGAAGACAGGCAGAGACAGTTGGGGTCGTTCAGCCTGGAGAAGAGAAGGCTCCAGGGAGACCTTATAGCGGCCTTCCAGTACTTAAAGTGGACCTACAGGAAAGATGGGGAGGGACTCTTTATCAGGGAGTATAGTGATAAGACCAGGGGTACTGGTTTTAAACAGAAAGACATTAGATTTAGATTAGATATTCGGAAGATATTCTTTACCCTCAGGGTGGTGAGACACTGGAGCTGGTTGCCCAGAGAAGTTGCGGAGGTCCCGCCCCTGGAGGTGTTCAAGGCCAGGTTGGATGGGGCTTTGAGCAACCTGGTCTAGTGGAAGGTGTCCCTGCCCATGGCAGGGGGGTTGGAACTTGATGATCTTTAAGGTCACTTCCAACTCTAAACATTCTATGATTCTATGATTCCATGAATGTTGCTGTTTTACTGACCCAAGACTGAGGAGAAGGTTTCAGGTAGATCTAAATAGCAACCTACCAGTACCTAAGAGGAGGTCATCAAGAAGATAGAGCCAGGCTCTTCACAATGGGAGGACAAGAGACGCTGTACATATGCTGAAACAAGGAATTGTCAGATAGGATATAAGGTAAAGCTTTTCTAGTGTAAGAGGCTGTCCAGGGAGGTTGTGCAGTTTCCATCTTTTGAGGTTTTTCAAGATCTAGCTGGATAAAGCCCAGAGGTCACCCTATTTGAATAGGTAGTTGGACTAGAGATCTCCTGAGGTCTCCTCCAAACTGAATTTTCCTATGATCCTGTATAACACCCCCTGTTAGTTTTCTCTTTTCCAAAGAGAAAAGTCCTTCCTCATACAGAAGCCACTGATTACCTTTGATAATTTTTTTGCACTTCTACATTTTACTGTGTTCTTTTTGATACAGGGGAACCAGAACTGCACATGCATTTCAGGAGAGTGTGCACTGACAATTAATGAAGTGCACAGAGCTGTTTACTGCTATGTTCCTTAGTCCTTCAGTAGTATTTTTGTCCTAGTCTATTTGCCTTTTTGACCGCACCTCGCTCTCGAGTTGATATTTTCGGAGGATTATATACAATAGTCCAATAGCTGTGGGTAGATGAAGACCTGTCAAATGGTCACGGCAAATTTAGAACCCATCATTTTGTAGATACAATTAAATCTGGGTTTGTTTGTGTGTATTTCTTTGCAGGTATTGACCCTGGTTTTCATCTGTCGTTTAATGTCTAATATTGTCAACTCCTCTTGCAGTACTTTCAGTCAGGATAGTTTTGAACTAATCTGATTTTTTTGTATCATATGAAAGTTTCATTAAAGAGAGAACAACAGTGCAAATTCTATATTTGTTTCATATTATGCTTTTTTTCTGTTCTCATGGTGCCTTAAAATCTATTAGAAAATAAAAACTCACCAGTCAGCATCTAGATCAAAGGAGAATGAAGACAGGAAGTTTTGTTACTAGTGTCCATGCTTTTCTTCTTTTAAATACTTTTTTCTTTGTTATGATTTTAGACTTAACTTGCCAGAGCTAAAGTCAATTTCCTTTTACTCTAGTTGGACATGGCTTCCATTTCGGTGGGGTGACTGTTGTATTAGCCTCCTTTACTCTGACATTTAACTTTGATGTTATCATATTGTTCCTGTCAAGGTTATTTGGCTTGCTAGAATGTTTATTCAAAGCCTCTGTTGTCATATGTCTCCACACATTTTGGCTATTCCTAATAAATTTCCATTAATAAAGATTCTACTGTCATTTAATAATTACATATTAGACCAAGCCACACATATCTCAGGATAAACTCAAGAATTGCTTCTCCTTTTGTGTATTCTCTAATTTGTTGTTCGTAGAACAAATCATTTATGGCATCTAAACCCACAGCCTTTGTGTGAGGTTTTCATGACATCTACTTAACCCACCCAACAGACTGCATTCTTCTTTCAGCTTTCACAGTTTCTCCACTGCTGTGGCTATGTGGCTAGTTGTACATACTTATTATGGAAGCTGTGATTGGTTGTGAAGGGAAGGGTTGCAAGATTTAAGCTACTGGGGAAATCTGGATGCTTTTCTAAAGGAAGATTTGACTGTGTCAGGAGTGCTTGCATCATTTTGATCCCTCAGTGGTTCCTGATGCCCTATTAATGTGGCATTTCTTCATTAAAAGCTTATGTTTAAGACTAGTAATATAATACAGCAAACAATCTGTAAACACTTTATTTCTGCATTATCATTGATTTTATTGTTTTAATAAGCGTGGGGTTGACATTTGGGTTTGGTTTTTTTCCTGACTGAAGCTCTGAAACCATTCAGCTGTTTTCAGAGCCCAGAATGTTGACACCAGAATGTAGGCCCCAAAGCTAGAAGGCTTCAAGAGAAAAACACTAATCAGTAGGGAAAGGGAAAATTACTTCTTAAATTTCATTTACATAAATTACAGCTTTGCTCAGAAAAGATTTTTCCAGTGTTTTCAGTTATGTTTTTTGGAATGTGTTTGTATTCTGGCTGTGGAAACACAGTGTCATTACTGAGTATGCAGGTACAGATGTTCATGGAAAGGGAAAAAAGTTGCAAGAAAGAGGTCCTCAGGCGCTTGTGCATTCATAGTACTAAAATGTAAAAAGTAACTACCACATTGTCCTGGGCTGTAAAAGCTGTCCAGATGAGAAGATGAAAAGAATGACCATAGCCAGATGGAGCTGAATGTCTTTCATTCCAAACCACAAGAGAAAAAATATCCACCTACCAAGGAAAGTTTCTTCAAGCTGAGGCCTTGAACGAGTCTTGCAAAATGATGTGAATTTTGTTAGATCAGAGCCTGCAAAGCCACACAGCCTGCATCTATGGATTAGGCATTACATATTAGGTAGCTTCTATGAATAGTCTTTCTAGCCATTTTTATGGAGACCTTACTGAAAAAGAGTAACCCAATAAGAGACCAGTGAAAGGGGAAGGTCATCTGGTTCCTATTTGTGACTGAGGCCACCTTTGTGCTGAACTCTGAAGGAGTTAAGGCAAGAAAAGAAACTCAAAACTTTCAGATTTTGGTACACTATTACCAAAACCAGAGGAGAGAAGTCAGGGAAACTTACACTTAGATTCAGGCCTGTTCAACAGTTGACTGCACTGAACGTTAACTCAGTACCTGACAGACTTTTTTTTACTGTTTGGAAAGAGAGTTAATGGACATTGCTGCCTGTGTGGCAAAAGGGACTTTGCCTGAGTGCTATTTCACTCCAACATTTGTCCCTGGGTGGGATGGAAGTGGTTTAGGGTACTCACTGAAAGGATTAGAGAGGGAAGAATAAATACCATTGTAGATGGCAGTGGAGGAAAAATAACAGGGAAGTAAGCAAGTAATAGAAAAATGAGTTTATATTTGAAGATCAGAAAATATTAAAAGATTCCTATGCTAGGAATGAATAAGATGTACTTTTTGTGAAAGAGAGAAGGCATTTGGCAGAGACACCTGCATGTGGTTAGCTGATTCTGAAAGAGAAACCTGTCTGTTTCCTATACCGTCAGCTACCTTTTCAAAATAAACATATCATTAATAACAGTTTGAAAGGCAGAGATGGAAGATTATCATGAGACAACTATTGCACATCTGGTAACCATAGGTCATGAGGGAACACCCGTCAGCCAAGTGTGCTGGCACTGATGCTGTAAAGACTGTCAGCAGTACTCTATATGTTTGCATCCATGCTCTTGTGCTAGGGTCAATCTTCCCCACACCGTACTCTTCTGAACTATTCACTTAACTGCCTGTGCTGTGTAAGGACATGTGTGTGTCAGCAATCTAAAATAGGTTTAGCATTTGTTCTAATTATTGCAAACCATCCTGGAAGCTTGCTATTGCTTATTTCATTTGGCTACTGTGTACAACCGAACTGCCAGTTCAGGCTTTTTATTTTGGGTTTGTTGGTGTTGTTTGGTTTTGGTGTTTTTTTGTTTAGTTTTGACTTTTTGATTTATCTAGAAAGGTAATCATAGCAGGATACATTTTATTGCTATTTTCATGTCTTTTCTTTCTCCAAATTTAGTGAGGTTGCACAGGTGATTCTGTGGGCCTGTCAATGACCCTGTCAATGTAAACATTTTGATTAAGACTAGTCTATTTTAACCAAGTCTGTCTATCAGACTTTTCTGTCATCTGTGGTCTTTTGGGAAGTCAAACAATTGATCCAGTTCCTACACTAAACATCTGAGCCCAGATCTCACTTTGAAGTCAATGGCATGACGCCCATTGTTTGGTGGGAGCAGACTCAAGCAAACTTACTTTATGCAGAAGAACACAGACAATTTAATATTTTTAGTTTTGCAGTGGCAGACGTCTTGATTGCTAACATTCCCATGTTCCTCATACCAGATAATGTTCTAACTACAGGACAGTTTAAAAGAATCTGGGTGAATTTCAGTAATGTTGCAATATGGAGGACAGTGGGTTAGACAGCTAATTTGTCAGCTGTAATGTATTCAGCAGTTTATAAGAGGTCTGCTTACAGACACTTGACCTCATGTGCACAGTAAACATCAGGCTAGATTTAATGTAGGAGGTAGGCACAAAGAAGAGGAATCCAGTGTGCTAGAAGTGTATAATGTGCTATCTAAGGCTAACCGTATTTGTCTGGGACCTTGCCCTTTTATGTGACTCCATGTTGTAAAGAAGTACTTGTAGGCACTTAATATCTGCTGCTGTATCCTTGTCCTAAACGTAAGTATTTATAACTGCTTTCCAAAACAACCAAGCTCTACTAAAAGATATCTGGTATGACTTTCTCTTTTTGTCACATAAAAGTCTAATCTGGCTCTAACCTGGTGTACACAGTTCTCTCCACAAAGTGTGAGACCCAGGCTGTCCCCCAGGTAAGCCCCTAGCCAACAGCAGCTGCTGATGATTCTGGGCACCCAGTCCTGCTCCCTGTCACCCTCCCTCTGATGCTGGGCACCCAGTCCTGCTCCCTGCCACCCTCTCTCTCTAGCATGATGAATGTAGAACCGATGCCTGCACAATAGCTTATCTTCAAAGTCAGGACGTCTCCCCTCCCACACCACCCTGGTGCATTGTTTATAGCCTGAAAGTTTACAGTCTTGTGGTTAAAGTGTTTCCTGGGAGATGTGGGTTTGCTTGCCTGCATGCCAGGAGGATATTGCACTTCGGCTTCCTAATTGCCACTCGTCTATTGTGTGAAAAGGGAGGGGGAGAAGAAATCCCGTGGACCCTTTTAGAAAGGCAGGCACATCTACAGAGGTCCCGGGAGCGCCTCCTGAATGGCTTTCAGGTGACCCTGGCAGAGGCACTGGGGACACCACACTCTGGCCACTGAGTCCTTTCAGGATGCCATAGTGGTGCCTGTCACTCTGAGCTTCTCAGGTACTTTAAGGTCACAGTGTGGTGTTCATGAAGTTAAAGTAGATGAGGTAGCACTTGACCTAACACGTTCAAGATGCAGTTTTAACCCTTGATACTCAATTCCTGATATTTCAGTTGCTTGTGATTTTTTTACATCTAGATCCCAGTACTAATAGCCATCAGAAGCAGGGAATGTTTGAAAGGAAATTAGTTTATTTTGACACCTGGAGGTAAGTGGGCCAGTCTTGTGCTGAAATGAGGACTCTTTTGGATGCCTCACCTCCTTTGCATTTTGCTTGTGTACTCCTGAGATTCTATTAGCGTGATCCTTCCCAAAAGGTTTAGCAATGCTAAGAGGGAAAGGTTTTGGGCCTCTTGCTGATGTGATGTTGCAATAAACCATTTTCTTCCCTCTTGGTGACCAATGTGCAATGTCAGGTTGAGGAGCCTGATAGAGCTGAACAGCATTACATTCCACCCACATTTGCTGAAGCTGGGAACTGCTGGTCTAGAGCTTTGTTCATCGTGTAATTTGGGGAACTGCAAAAAGGCAAACTTCACAGAGACACAGGCTTTCCAGACCTCCCTTATAATATGGGATTTCCTCTATTGTGCCATCAAACTCTATGTCCTGTATAAAAAGCACACAGGGGATAATTTTTTCCATATTTTTCTTGTTTGGCTCCTATCTGTTCTTCCCAGGCTGCAGCTCTGAGAACATAAGCACTCACAGAGTCACAGCAGGAGAGAGGGAGAGATGGCTCCAGCATTCCTATTTTTATATTTAAAATCTATCATCCCTATACATCCACCTTACATGTTTTACCCCATCATTATATTCCAGTTCAACTGTGCTAGGAGACACAAAAAAAGAGGGTTTCTGTAATCTATAAAACTTCCCATAGGCCTTTCAGGCCTCCTATAACTTCAGTGAAAAGTTTCTTACTAGTGATTCATTGTTGTTCTTATTTTCTAACTCGTTTGATAGAAAGATTTTTCTGAGGGACAGAAAGTCCCAGGTACATTTTTAATTTGAGATGTTGCATTGAGGAACCTCGGTGGTTCTTTTGCTCTTCTGGCATCAGGATTTTTGGTCCAAGAGAGAAGTACATGCCATGAACTCATGGTCCATGGCATTTTAATGCTTATTATGAGTTCTTGCTTCCTTAAGAAGCTAAGATAATTCAGTGTATTAAATAAACTGGGACTGGGTGGAGTAAGCAGGAACATCTGCATGTCTTATGTTATGACTCCCCTAGCAGTCATCTATAGGGCTGTATAGTTCCAGAAAATCTCTCAAGCATATAGATGGTGGCGTTCCAACAAGCTGGAACCGCTGGCTACAGCTGATGTTTCAGCAAGTCATTTTATCTGCAGCTGCTTTCATCTGTTGCTGGCTTTAGGGAAGAATATCAAGTGTCCTTAGATTTTGTATGCTGAAGGAGTGACAGAATCCCAAATGATAAAAAACTAAAGCCAAAAAAAAAAAAGAAGAAAAATACAGAAAGCAAAAAAAAAGAGGAGGAATACCACCAAGAGAAGACTGAGACTGTGCAAATGCAAAATTTTAGAAGAGGTTATGCCAGGGATGCCTTTAAATTATCTAGTGGGATTCATTGCATGGAATTAGATTTACATTAGCAGGGTGATCTCCTTGAATTTAGTCACTATGAAACAATCCACTATTGTTAAGGATGGATTTAGATGATTATGCAATCCCAGTAAATATTCCTAATTCTTACAGATAAATCTTATCTTATCTTATCTTACAGATAAAAAAAATGTTATTGTGGATGAACAAAACACAAATAAGTATTTAAAGTAGAATTGTGCTGTCACCTTTCCTCAGAATTATGAACATTTATTTTAATGGCCAACTTAAACTTGGTTGCTTTTTTGTGTGGGTAATTTCACTTTCTGTGCTATGAAAATATGTTACCTCACAAGAGAAAACAGTTCATAAGCTCCAGCAACCGCAATAGCAGCTGTCAACTTGCTCAGTTTATCATTATTTTGTTGGTAGATGTATCTGATCAGATAGGAAGTCTAACTGCACAATCCTATTTTATTTATAAAGCTGAACACAATAATAAAAGGTGTTGGAAAGGAGTTTCTCAAGTTAAATTGTACATCAGTATCATTTATCCACCATTTCCACTACTGCAGTTCTTGCCCTACTCCTTTTGCCACTTGGGCTCAGTCCAGTGAACAGTATTTCCCCTACCCATTGTCCCTCTGCTTCTTCATTCTCTCAGATCCACCTTAAGTGAGTAATATTACATTCTGAACTGAACTATTTAAAAACATTGTTGCTATTTCATAAATGAAGACTGAATTAGTTGGTTTTAAAAGAACATCTTTGGGGTTTCATCGAGAAAAAAAATACATGGCTTTAATTGATTTGTTGGACAAGGTGATATGTATGTTCCACTGCATTTTACTGGCAATGAGCTTTATTCCTCCATTCAGCATTTTGAGCATAAAGGAGAGAAAAGAGAGAACATTCCATAATTCTACTTATTGTCAGGTTGACAAGCAGCTGTGAAGCTGCATGGGCCATTCAAGAGACATGCCTTTTACTCAGAAATGTTGAATGCTGATAAGGATCAGAAATTCTGCTAAGAAAAAAGAATCCCCACAGCAACAAGCCCTAAAGCCAGACTTGAGACTTACAAAGAGATTTAGATTTAGAAACTGATATAATTGTGTGTGTTGGGATGGGGATGGTCATGAGGTAAATCTTTGTCTTTTTCCCCATTCCCAGTAGTATTCCTAACCATATTAAGTCCAGTGGACTGAAATTTCTCCTCTCTGTTAAAAACACCATCACAATTGGAAATCATGCTGTATTAGTAAAGTCACTACAGCTGTGAAGATCTGAGGAAATCAGCCTGCTTGATCCACTCTTCAGCTGTCAGGCAAGTTTTTTGTAAGAACGAATATTGCATGTTAGACCAGCTGAAATTAAAAAAAAAGAAAGGAAAAGAAAGGAAAGAAAAGGTAGTTTCACTCCACATAAATTTTGCTTCATAATTAGACACATTTTCTGCAAGTGGATTTTCCTTACTGGAGAGAGTGAGAATTGATAACTTACTAGAGAAAAAGAAATTTATAACGGCCAAGATTCGCTCAAGGTGTTGGCGTTATTGCTTATGATAAATATGTCTGCCTTCAGAACATGAATTTGTAGTTCATACTTCATAAGGGAAAACCACTACCTTATGCATAGCACAGAGCTTCTCTCCTGGTTTGTCCCAGATGTACTGGGGTTTGCCACCCATATTTCTTTGTGTTTTTAACTGCATTACAGTGCATGTCTGGACTTTAGCTCCAGAAGCTGTTTCTTACTTTCTGTTTATGTTACTCTCCAGCAAAACTGATTTGGGAATAAGATGTTTGAATTGTTCTAAAAACCTGAACCCAAGCTGAATGCAACAGCCGCAGCCTTCCTGCTAAACTCAGAACATCACTTCGTCTCGAAGGGTGACAGCTGTATCCATTAACTTTATGAAAGGTTTCCTAGAGACAACATGAAGCTACAACATAAGTCATGCATTTGCTCTGTAATGCTCTGGTTCAAAGTGCAAACAAATAGTTTGGGGTGTGGTATTCTTGCTGTTCATAGCAACCTCTCTTCACTACCTCTTTGGACTAGGCAAGGTGCCTGAAAAGGCTCAGTTATTGGTCTTTTTCATTTCACAGTTAATTTCACACTGATATCACCCCATAGCCACAAAGAGCTATTCTGACAGCTGGGTAGAGCTGGAGCACAGCGGTAGTCCACCCAGACTTCAGAGAGGCGAAATTCCCAGCAAGCCAGTTAAGCTAAATCTGCCCCATGAACTTGCCTCCAACACCTCCAAAACTTTTCAGGTCCAAGAGAGCACACATCACTTTCCCAAAATTAGATGCTTAGTTCCTAGTGGTATTTGAAAAAGATCATGCACCATCATTTTGATATCAATGGATTTTATTCTTAGCCAGAATAACTCCAACCCTTAAGTAAGTTCCGTTTTCAAGTCCCCCATGACACCCACTTCCTTAGGAAGCAGTGCTCTGCTACGTATTATCTCCCTCTCCTTCACCAGGTTCTCCTCTATGGCATGAGTCCTATCTGACAACTGTGAGGAAAAGCTGGAGAAGCTACTACGTGGAGTACGATTTTAAGTATGTAATACAGAACCTGGGAGAGCATGGAACAATGTTATCCTTTTCCTCATTCAAACAATAGACAAAGACTGCAGCGGTGGGTTCATATTTGTAGCACTTGATGCTTCAGCCTGGGGAGTCCATGTACGCAGAGCTTCTGAACCGCAGTTGAGACTAAGGCATCTTTAACGTCTACTACAGTGGTTGCTGTGCTTTCTCCCCAAAGTCCTTGTGTTACGGCAATAGGTGAAGAGTGCCCTCCATGTCTGTATATTTATCACTAAGAGATATTAGTAGGTACAGTGGGCCCATGTCAAGCAGAGGAGTACATCCAGAAACTCAGTTTTCTATCAATTGTCTTCAGGAGGGTAGGATTTGTCCCAACTGCATTCTTCTCAGCAGGAAAGTAGAGCACTTTAAAAACATATTGACCAAGTTAGTCACACATAAAAGGACTTTGCAGTCAGAAGGAAGAAGAAAGGCACTTATAATTATAAATTATAAATCAAAGGGACTCCACCAACTTCAGAGCAAAACAAAACTGAAGAAAAAGCCAAGATGAGAGAGGCTCCATGTTGTGGAGAAACTGTGCCCAGCAAAAGGACACTGAGGGGATCTTAACCCATGTATTGCTCCCAAGTGGTCAGGAGAGGATGATGAGGTAAGGATACAAGTGTTCCTTGTTTTGCCCGTGCCTATGAATATCTTATTCTGCTTGAAGAATATTCTACTAGTTTGAAGTAAATTCTGCTCCTTTATAGTACTTGAAAGTGTACAAAATCTCTATCTGTAGGCCTTGATTAGATGCCTCTTGAAAAGTGAGTTTTAAATTAAAGCCCCAACAAGATAGGAGGTATGAAAAGGATAAGTTTAAACTGGTGGACAGCTTCAACACAGAATTCTAGTGTAAAAACCTTCACTCAAAAAAATCCATGTCCAGAAGCAGTGTCAGGATTATCAGAAAAAAGGTGCAGTAATCATACTANNATGCCCTTGTAAAAAGTCCCTCTGCAGTTTGTGATATTCAAGAAAAAGATCCTATTGAATGAACTAGCCAAAGGATCTCAACTAATCTGTGCTACACAGGAATCACAATGATTTTACAGATTTTGTTGGTTGTTTGTGTGCATGGTGGCTGATTTTCACTATACTGTGAAAATTCTTTAATGCATAGAGAGGTGGACTTCCAGAAAGATATATATGAAATAATACAAAGTTTGAAGTGTCACAGGACAAAAGGAATTATTTTACTGTTCTTTATTTTATTTTGACGTCTGTTACTTTCCCCTTGCCCTTCTCCCTCATTGTCAAGCTTTTAATCAGCGAATTAATCTTCCTTAGCTATTTACCTGAGAAACTTTCCAGGAGATGGCATCCTGCAAGATTTGCATAAAACTCTGAAGGTCCCTGAACTAGGTTTAGTTCTGTTCTAGTTATTTTTGCTCATATGCATCTTTCTTTGTGTGGCTCTCACTTAGCACTGTAACTGTTCCAAGCCAGTTTAACAAAGCAAAGCTCCATTTAGCACATACACAATGAAGGCACATTTGTATCCTTTCAGTTTTTTCCAGAAAGCTGATGCCACTTGATGGTGGTTGAGTATAATAATATCTGTCTCTGGGTGGATTTAACATCAAAATGTGTAAAGTAGCGTGAACATCTGATTAACATATGGAAATATTTTTTAAATAAGGCTTTCTTTTCAAGTGCTGAAAGTTTGACAGTCTTTTATACTGTTTTATGATGCTGTGGTAGCAATTCCATGGTTATAGCTATAATCCGCTTTCAAATTTGATTTTGGAAACCCAAACCCTTCTGTATCTCAGTCTTGAGAAACAAAAGTATTGAGTATGACATTTTTCATGTGTGGTCTTCAACAAGAGACAGAATGTACTTATGGGAAATAATCATATGAGATACAGAAAAATGTGACAGTTTGCATAACCAACCATTTCTTCTTTTGAAAAATCTTCCAAACCGATCATAATGAACACAGACCACTGCACAGGTATGTACAGAACACTGTATCATATAGCAAGGTAGTGTGGCACTATAAAGAAAAATATGGGAAAGGGTCATACTCTAATATAAAGTGAAGTGTTATGATTATATTTACCAAAACTTTTATACAGAATGTCCAGAAAATCCAGCTTTAGTTTTTAGAACTTCTAATACAAATGCTCTTGTTTTCAGCCAGGCATTGTTGCTTCAAGTGAGAAAAATGGGTTATAAAACTTTGTTTGCTTTCCCTCAGCTGAGTTCAAAGCTGAGGCAGGACTAAACTATATTAGGCTGTTCTCCTTGAGATGGTCAATTTGATCTGAACTTGGATGGATCTGAAATATTTTCGACAGCTCACTCACTGAATTGTGATGTCTAGTTGCAAAAATGAACAGATAGAAAAAATGCATTAAAGATATGACAGAAAAAAGTGTGGAAAGACATCAAGTATAGAAAGGAAAACTGCCATACAATAAAATACTGTCTACGAAGGAATTGAAATATGCCTCTAGTAAGTCCTCTTTTGTGACAGCTAGATATCCTGTTTCTTATACGGCTGTTAAGTAACCGCTCAGTTTTCCTGAGTTTCTTTTCCACAGCAGAACTTCTCAAATCAGAAATCAGCTACAAATTAAGTGCAGTAATAACAGTATTTCTTTTATTGACTGCCTAACTTGTGGAATTGAGAAAGTCATGCAATTCACCAATTGTATATCCTGCTTACTGTCTGGAACATCTCTGGCACTGGCTCTGTAGCAACCTTGTCTGTGAAGGAGGAGCTTGAGTGTCTCCTGTGTGCAGTCAGTGGTGCATTTATCTGTTGCGTGAACAAATGCTAACACTTTGTGCCTGACCTCTTTCCTGTAAGCTGCAGGAGTGTTGTAACTGCCCTTGAGAATACCCATGCCCAGAGGTCAATGTTGATGTCATCACCCACTAGGACATCTGAGATTTCTGTGAAATGTGACTTTGTGGAACTGGGTCTCATGCTAAGAGGAATCTTTTTTTTTTTAGTCCACTATTCCATTGGACATAACATCAGGGAAAAAAAAAATTGTTGTCTTTTTGTGTTAATGTTAAGAGGAATGTTAAGAACATGTGCTCTTCTTTCATCGACACTATAAATCATTCTTTCTCCCAGTGCCATATACACTGTTAAGAAACTTTTGAGTAAATTTTGTATTGCATTTGTGGTAAAATTAACCAAGGATGAATAATATTAAGGACTGTGCTTTTAACTTTTTGAAGGTTACTTGAAAAGAAAACCCTTTCAGATGACTTGAAAAAATGATTTTTAATAGAATTCCATATTCAATATTTAAGAAGTGTCCTAAGTAAATATACAAAATTGTAATTTGCCAAATTGGAAGAGCACATGAGGCAGTCCCACAGGCCATGAAGACATCTCCCTCATTCCAGACGGAGAATCCATGAATACAGTTTACACAAGCCTATGCTAAGTGCCTCTAATAAGCTACAGCTTCTGGTGGAGCTTGGAAACTCCAGAGAGACAATATCAAATAAATCAGCCATAATGATGTTCATGGAATGTTTGTTTCACACACAGCTGCTGGGTCCACATGCATTCACAGAAATTCACATTTTTTTCAAAAAAGACACAGAAACAGTCATTATGCGTCTCTTGCACTCAGTACAAAAATAAACAATCTCAGAACTCCAGTGCAGCCATCCTGTTTGAAATGGCCTGGGTAACACAACTTCTGAAAGTCACAACACAGCTTTCAATGTGTTCCCAGCTTTCCAAGTGCACGTGGGCCCTGCATTTAGGTAGTTTGTGGCAAATTTGCTTTTTTTATCGTCTTCTTATAAGAGCAAATGAGAACAAACAACTGAGATTACTTCAGATTGAGGTTTTTTTAATTTCTTTTTTTCTGAAGACTGAGGTACAGAGCCTTGAGTGCATGCCACCTAGGACTGTTACAGGGAAGGAGGACCTCCAGGGGGTTCTGAATCAAAACCACAGGGATTCACACTACGGCAGTGAGTGTTTTAAGTAAGCGTTTTGGGTTAGTCACCTACTGTACCACAAAAACCTTCCATTTGAGATAATATGAAAACCAGAAGCAAAAGCAGCAAGGAAAGCATGTTAATGGAGACACAGGCTGAGACAAATGTTTTTGTTATTACAGGACTGGAGGTAGGTTTGGATAACAGCTTCCTGTCTGGCAGCTAGTGCTGTCAGTTAGCTATCTGATTATTAGAGTTGAATAGAGGAGTAGGTATACTGCGGTTAAGCGTCATGCCAAAATACCTAGGAAGACAGCAGGTCAGGTTGTTAATTGAAATGGAGTATAACTCACCAAGATTAAAAGCACTACAGTAGTACATGAAATATCCTGATGAACACAGACATTCTATGCTTCTAATCTCTATTTCAGGTAAAATGAAATGTGCATTTATGGAACAAAACATAGTGTTATTTACAGACAATTACTCTAGAACCAAAGCTATAAGCATTTCATAACAACTCTATAGGTACTGGTCCTGGTAATTAATGTCTATTTTCTTGCTTGTATTTTCTTTTTTTCTATTTTTGTGAAAAAGGAGTAAGCTGTCAAATATCAGGGGTGGCTCTATAAGGTTTTTTAAACATTAAGAGGTATTTAGCATTTAGACTCCCTCTGTATACAATGATATCCTGCTTATTTTAGAGACCTTTCTTAGGATGGAATGAATTGCCCTCTGGAAGTACCTACATCTCTCCAGATTGACTGAGGGGCCCAGATTACCTTTTAGGACTATACAAATAAATTTTAGAGTGCTAAAATACATTTCATCCTGGATAAATCAATACTTGTTCTGTTCCAAGGCAACACATGTAATCTCCAAGTCTATAATGAACTCCACAGAGGTGGAACACATGGCGGACTACCTCCACTCAGGATATTGTTGTGAGTCTAATGGCATATTGGGGTTTTTTTAGTTAAACATCAAGCAGTCTGTTCTAACTTTTCGTGTTTTCCCTGTATTGTCTGTTACCGAACTGTTATAGCAATAGGCAGAATTTTTTGGTGTATGTTTTACAGTCCAGCAAGGATAGGGAGGGGCAGCACCAGACTTTTGCTCATGGTTGACAGAACAAGGCAACTGCTCTTTCAGATCATAGATGAAAGGATAAAAGATGAAATTATGTTGCTTCCTCCTGTGAGCAAACAGCCAAAATATTGGAAGTTATAAGGGCTCATTTATATTATAGTAGGTGGTAAATGAACCATTCCCATACTATATGACTACACTAAATGGGGTAATCTCTACAACAGCGGTTTTTCGTGTCTTTGTGGTATTTTTAGGATGGTTGGTGAAAGATTCATGTGGCACAAAAACTGATGATAGGCCTAATTCCTGCTTCAGAAACAAAACAAAGCTTTGTGCTATTTGAAAGTTGCTAGCAAGACAATGTTCTTAAAGCTGGATTTGGAAGGGTTTGTTTGTCTATTTGTTTACCGTGGAAACGGCATTAACCTAACAGGTCCTATGGCACTTCTTTAACCATGATATAAACTTCACTTTTTCAAAGGGATAAAAAACCTTTTCCCTGGTAAACCTGTCCTATCATCCTTATTGTCTCTTCTGCTTTGTCTTGCTGATTTTGGAATGGCCAACTGCAGCTGGTACCACTATGTTGGTTAGATAACTTCTTCCTTGCAATTGTTCTTTTTATGCCATCATACTTCCTGCCTCATTGCCTCTTATAAAATGACCAAAATATCCCCAAATGATTGTCCCTTGCAGGTGGATTTCAGGGCCTGTGAATTTTGGTGCACAGTGTTGTGTTCTAGTTGTAATGCAGACCAGGAGGGATTAGTATCAAGTGACACTTCAGTCTTTGTGATTTGTCTTCGCATGTTGTTATGTTTTTGCTCTAGTCCAGAATTGGTGTGTCACCTCTTCTCCAAACTCGCCTATATCTCTTACCTCTCAAGGACTAGAATGGCCTTTTTTTTCCAGTGTACTGCCACTTCTTTGAAGAATCCCAGGCATTGTGTTGCAAAAACCCAAAGTTTCATAGTTCCTGTGTTTCACTCTGTCTCTCAAACAGTCATCAGTGGGTTAAATACCAAAAGGAATCAGGTAGGGTTTCACACAGCCTGTGGGCAAGTGATAAGAAAGGCATGTTGTGGCTACACAGAGCCATAAATACTCAGAGATGTGCTGCTAAATGCTGGAAACCTCCCTTCTATTTGGCAAGCACAGCTTCCATTCAGTTGTGTTGGTACACTAAACATTGAGAAACTGCTAAAATGAGGAACGTTTTCAACATTGGTTGCAACTTGTTTTGCTTAAACTTATTAATATTTAAACTGTCACCTAAGAATTGCACATATATTAATGTGTAGCCCATTCATTGGCTTACGCATCCAAAATTCTCCAGGGAATGTCTCAAATCCATGCCAAGTTTTCATAATGTTTTATTTGCATTTAGGTGAAAACTTTGTAAAATCATAGATTGCCAGACAATTTCCTGTTAACTAAAGAAGAGTCTTATTTATTTAGTCCTCTATAGAGATTAACATACAATTGGTGAATTAATTTCTGATGTACATGTTTGTGAGAGCAGGATGGGAAAAGCTG
The DNA here is from genome assembly GCA_003993805.1 of Himantopus leucocephalus. Classification (NCBI taxonomy): domain Eukaryota; kingdom Metazoa; phylum Chordata; class Aves; order Charadriiformes; family Recurvirostridae; genus Himantopus; species Himantopus leucocephalus. Next base: position 128,511,002 of record RSEF01000002.1, on the reverse strand, counting down.
CAAAGCAATGGAAGGAAACCCTATTTTTAGTTGAATCAAATCTCAGAATTCTTTCAGTAGCACCCAAATCTGCTAATAGATATTGGTATCTACCATATAAATTCAGAAAAAAAGAAAAAATTAACACCAACAAACAGATATAATTTCAGAAGTGTGTATGTATGTATATATACTTATGTGTTTGTACACACACATGCACATGCATATACATATACAACATATCCATACATATATAAACACATACATACATATACACACAGACAGATAGATATATATGGTCCTGTAGCCAGCTTATTAATATAGAAGCTGAACAAATACTAGTAATCATACAGTGTAATTCGCAGTCATATTGTTCTATCTTGGTCTTATTCATAAGTTCTCAGTCAGCTTTTCAAAAATACATCTAAGAAAAATGCCTGACCCTCTGTGAAGACCATAAATAACATTATTATGGTAACTAGTAAAATTATCGATTTTGATTTTCCATCTTAAGTGTAGATTTTAAAGCTAAAATCAAATTACACAATAACATTTCCAACATTTATTAATTAATTTGATTTTTAAAAGCTGCTAATTAGAAGAAAAAATGCCATGTTCTTTATAACATGGAATATACTTTTAAAACTTTTGCCTTTTTTAGGTTTTGTAACGTTCCCAAAGAAATTTGCTCAAAAAATAGGCATCTAATCAGTTCAAGGGCTCTAGAGTAATTTGAAATATCATTGGAATACCATTGAAACATTTTTTTAATATGTACTCCCTTTACACACATAAAAGGAAAAGCAAAATCAACATATTAACCTATTAAACTCAGCTATGTTACTTGAATAAGCAATACTCCTTACATCCCTACTTGCTTGCTCACACACTGAAAAATTGGTATTTACCTTAATTTTGCCATAAAATTGCATGGGATTTTTTTAAGTAAAAACCTCAGTAAAGGAAAATTTTAATTATTGCTATGTATCAAGAAATTAATATGCATGATTAATATGCAAAATATAATTAGAATTTTAAAAAATTTCCAGAGCAAAATGTCTGTATTGCAAAACTGTTGTACTACAAAAGCAACTGTATGTCAAATACTTTGTGTCTTTGTAGCAAGCTGAAACTAACTGCTTTATTTAAACTAAACAGGTAATTTCTAGGAAGACTTTTGTGATTAACAGAAGTATCATCAGTCATCCAGAACTCCAATTGTTCCACTTCCTAGAGTCGAAAGAAACCATTAACATTGACATTTGTTTTTTGATGTTGGAACCCTGTGCTGAATATAACTTCAACAGCTTTGCAGACAGTTTCTGGACAGTCTCATTTGTTACAGATTTATCTGTTGCATAGTTAAAAGGTGCCTTTTTATTTTGGGTGTGCAACAGTTAACTGATTCACAGAAGAAAAACTTTTTAGAAATATTTCAATACCATTCTGTTCAATTATGTATTCTTGAGTGAACTAAAGAGCTTACATTTCTGACAAAAAAAAAGCATTAGCTTGGACATTGAGGAACTTAGGTCACAGTCTGCAACCTCAGGGTCCTGAAGACACACTTTTATTCACTATCACTACTCTTACAGGTACCTGGATGGATGACAGCTTTCCTTATACTTGAAAATGAAAATGAGTTTTTATCCTTCAAAAACACTTTTCTTCTGAAAACATGTAAGTCTTTTGTCTCCAGGAATGAGTAACAATATTGGACATAACCAGATAGAAAAGTGTCACGCTAAGAGAGAATATGCATGCATACTTCTCAAATTTAGCAATTTATGGCTTAAATTTGAAGTATTAGAGGCCTGAGGAGAGCAACCCAGTGACCAAATTTGTCAAGTGATCTCCAGCTCCTCTAATGATGCTGTATCCTGATTAAAACTTTAGCAGAGAGATGTTCAGCACTCACTGAGATGTCTGTTAGTGGAAGTAATAGATCTGTACAGATTTGGATTAAAAAAGTGCTTCCCCCAGATAGCTTAAGAACCTCTAATAAGAAATCGAATTGGAAATAGGTGGAGTGCACTACATGTGATCAACAAACAGCTTTGATTTCTTAGTGTGATTTTCTAGGGCTGTGACTACTAGGACCAATGCCCAAGAGTTCACTTATTTATAAAACCCAACATTTCAGGGAAGAGGTATCTCATCTGGCTCTAACACCACTACCACAGGAGCTGGGAAATGATATGCAGGGACATTTAAACTGGCTACTCGGAACCCAAGTTTGCAGAGAGAGCAGCTAAACTAAATGAATTTTCTGTTCAGAGTGGCTGGGAGACTGACTAAGGTGTGAAGCTCATCAGGGGGTCACACAAATATTTCCCAAACGCTTATTATCTGTCCTGTTTGCTGTGCTTCCTCACAGCACGAACATGCCAGGCAATCAGAAAGATGATGGAAAGTGGTGACTCAGCAATGCCTGTTGACCTTGACAGATAGATTGGACCTAATTAATCTCAAGAGAAAAGATTGTCATAGCTTGAAAGTGCATCCATTGAAAGATCTGCGACTCTTATGTCCCTGGGCACTAAAGATGGCTATGATTCTAAAATAATTTCCTCAAAAAATTCTGAAAATTCATGTCAAAACTGTCCCCTATGAAGCGCCTGTCATGGTCTCAAAGGTCTATACAGGAATTCAGGTTGTTCCTAGAGGTGAAATTCTGGCCTTATAGGCAAAAAAAAAGAAGAGTTGGCTAATCAGAGTGTTAGTTTTAGGAGCTGAGGCAGTTTAAACACCAACTCTCAAAGCCTAAGACAAGGGACCAGAAACAATCAGTACAAAGCCTAGAGTTTGAAACGGGCTGGATGCTTTCCAGACCTGGCTGGCATGGAAGCGTGAAGCATTCATATATTCCTATTCACAATATTCCTATTCCCAGTGCTAGGCCTGTGTGCAGTATTTTGCAGCCATCAGTCAAACATCCTTTGAATATACGGGAAAAATTAGCAGGCTTACAGGAGATGGCCTTGGTCACTTTGATCAAACAGAGCTCAGTTTTGCAGGGTTCTGTTTATACCTCCAAAGGTTCATCTGCCAAATAATCCTCTCCTCTTCTCTATTCAACATGTATTTGAAATTAGAGTAGAAAAGTCATTGTGGACTAAAATAACAACAATATCCTAAAATCATTTTCCCGTTCAGCACATTCAGGTTCAATGCAAACAGAACGGACTCCCAGCTGTCCTAATGCTTGATTGGGATCAACACTGGTATAAAGAACATATGGGTGAAAGTAACTTTGGGATGATTCAGGTGACGTTCATAGAAAGAATGAAATATATTTACAAAGTTGCCCGCTTTGGGGGTTGGACTAGATGATCTCCAGAGGTCCCTTCCAACCCTGAACATTCTGTGATTCTGTGATCATCTGCCTGTAAGAGTACATCCTCCTTGGGAACATCAATTTAGACACCTTTCTGCTTCTTGCATGTTCAAATTGCCATAGTTGCCAAAAATGTTGCTTTCCACATGCTGTGTGTAAGAACACACTAGACTCAGTGTTAGACTTGCTAAGTGTTCCTCTTGCTGTGTTCAAGAGGAACACTTGCTTAGTGTTCCTCTAGACTCAGTGTTAGACTTGCTGGCCAACCATCATCCCAGGATGAAATTGTAGTAATAATCTCTTCTTAGATATGAAGTCTCTAAATATACCCCAGCCAAGCATTCCTTCTCTGACTCCATGGCTAGTGAAAAGAACAACAGCCAAGTTGCTTTCTAATGTTATCAAGTGTTTCCATGAAAAAAATACAACTGAAGTCCCACTCTCTCAGTTTTTATTTTAAAAAAAAATTCCATGGGAATGTCTGAAGGAATTGTCTGATTCAATGTCACCCCCCTGAAATTCCATCGAACACAAAAACGTTGAGGACATACAGTGTGCTGAGGACCTTCTGGCAAATTGCTTGCAGGAAGGTCACCTCACAGGAGAGTCAGAGAACAAAATGCAAACAAACAGCTCTTCTTGAGTCCTGCATTTTCACAAAACACGTTACCCCCACAACAAAGTTGATACCCATAATGAGGATACAAAGTTTCATCGCCAAAGATTAGAAGGAAGAAGAAAGAAAGAAAGATATCTTGTGTTACCTTGTATCATTCAGAGAGATAAAATAATTATTATTATCACATAAAGACTGGGATAGGCTGAAGGATTAAAATATAATTAACTGGTCAGGGAAACTGTCTACTTCTTAGGGAAAGGAAATGCATACAGTATAGGCAAGTGCTTGACTGTATATTTCAAATCACAATTACGAAGTGATCTGTAACTGGCAGCAGAACTGATCCCTCAGAGTTATAATCTTTGAATGTGTTTGTGTGTGTATAAATAAATATACATTTTATAAATATCAATTTTAATTATATGTTTTTCAATGCAAGCAAAAAATACAATAGCTGGAGGTACTATCACTGTAATTTTCAAATCATGTTTGAACAGCTCACTTCTACCAGTCTAGATTACTTCAGGTTTACAATACCAAGCTAGATACTTTCAGTTCTGCACTAGCAAGGCATCTGATCATAGCTGATTTGTAGCAGTGAAAAGGGGTGCTGAAATTCCCAGCTGCTTCAAAACCTACATTTTCCTCCCTCTCATTTATTATATATTAATAATGTCATTTCTGAGAAATTTTTGAGTTCATTGTGCATCAAAATAAACATAGCTGTTTGGTTTTCCTGTTTTTCTTCCATGCATTCTGAAATGCCTAAATCATATTTTTAAAATCATAATTCCTATCTGTTGATTGCGAATGATTTAGCACCATAATGAAATAATTATGAAAGGCTCCATAAGGACCACATATGGGAATTTACATCAAAAGGCATAATATGGAATTCATAATAGCATATAAAAATATATATATTAGATCAAATAGACTCTTTTCCATGAAGCTTTTACTCTACCACTTACAGTGAATAGATAATATTGAAAGGCTCATTAAACGCTTGATCCTTGAGCATCAGAAAGAATATTCTAAGCAGCAGATAAAGGCATTGCACATTCCCACAACACAGTGGTACAAAATCGTTCTTTATAAAAAATGTGTAATGGTCATCAAACATAGGAATGCACTAGAAAAAGGAGCTACTTGTATTAATATCTGTTGTGGCTTTTTTTATACAACGGCTTCTGCTTCAATTTCAGCAAAGGAAGATTACATGTGGTGTTATCTTGTTGCATCCATTCCAGCAGTGATGCAGTCTATGTGCCTGATTGTCCTCTACTTCCAGTGGCTCACAACCAGCATAACTCTGTTGCTTGTTTTGATCACACTACTTTTACCCAACATATCAAAAAAGTGGAATATTTTCGTAAGTCTTTTTTTTCTTGTCTGTTTCACTTTTTTCATGCCATTGAAATTCTGGAGAGAGGTGATGGGTGTCTATGTTGCAGTTTTGACAACACTATGGTTGTGTGGTTGGAATAATTTTCATAACTGAAAGGGAGTATTTCCTGCTTTGGAATACTGCAAAATAATCTGCATGGAAGATGTGATAACCCTAGTGCTCATAAACACAGACCCCAAAGGCAAATTCGAGATGAAAAGGATTGTACCAGTGTTTTCTTGACCAAGATGAATACTACCTAGGTTGGATAAGCCAGTCCATAATTTCTAATTACACAGTCAGCATACTCAGTGCAATTTCCAGGAACAACAATATTCATGAAAAGCATTCTTTAATTGTGAGACGGTAACTGACATGTGTAATTTTTCTCGGATGGTTTAGTGTTTAGGATCTTAAGCTAGGGCTTAAAATACTTTCATGTAATTCTTTGTTCTGCTACTGACTTTCAGTGCACTCTTGGGTGGGTGACTGAACCTGCATCTGTAATTACCTGCTGGTTTCTCAGTGGTGCACGATGGAGCCTTGCCAGAACATGCTGCAGCTCCTGTCTGCGCCAGCCCTCTGACTCCTTCCCGGGGAACGCAAGGTGTTCAGAGGATGCGCACACTAGTGTTCCCCAATGTAAAGCTGGGATAAAGCTGGAGCATGCCTCAGACTGGAGAGTTCATAAACACCCCCAAATTCTTATGTCTGGCCATAGCTTGGGGCTATTATTATGTGTCACAGCCCAGAGACAGCATGTGCTAGCACTCATGCTAACTCCCAAACTCTCACGCTTAGCCCAAGCTACTGTGCTTTTTCTCTGTGCACTTAATGAGGCTGCATTGAGGGTTTCATTCTGCTGCTTCTGCTGGCCAAGCTACAGTATCCAAAGCCAGGAGGTCTGGTAAATTTGCACAGCAATGCAGTGTTTTCTTCTGCTTGAATGGGTTGAAAAGTCAAGAGAACGATAGATCCCCCATTTCTCACTTCCTCCTGTTTTTTAGCAGAGGTAAGCCTCCATATTCAGCTTGCTACCACTTACCAATCTGTCTAATTCCAAACTTGCTTTCCAAATCTGCAACAAGACAGAGATCCTGAGGAAAGAATATTCTTTTGCAGCACAACTCTGAGGTAGTCATAGCAGAACTGCACACTGTTCACTGAATAAAGTAAAAGTGTGTAAAACTAAATACAAAAAATATACATGATTATCTAGGTAGTACCTATACTATAAAATAAGCCTAATTAAGGATGCAGGGGATACCAATTCTGGTATTTCTTAACTCTAAGTGCTTGGTTTTGCCATTCAGCATTGTTTTTGCTGAAACTGCTGTTTCTTTGTACTGTGGCAGCAACCTGAGTTGTCAGGAATTGCATTTACTATGCCTTATACAAACCTAAACATAGACTAAGGGGGCCAGAGCCCCAGAGGGCTGACAACCAACATACCTAAGGAGAAACAACGGACTAAGATAACATTTGTAGTAAGACCATTATAAAGTAAGAAGGGAGGGGCACATCATACTAGTTGTCAAAAGAGTTTGTAGGACTCGTGGCAGTGGTAAACATTAAAGAGAGATTTAATATTAGGAGTTCATCCTACTCGGAAGATGTGGCATGGATCAAAAGGCAAACACTGAAGGGATTTTTTCTGTGATAAGTAGTGAAAGCTAGATCATAAGCAGAGAGGAATCGAAAATAAACAGTTAAAATTGCAAAAAAAAAAAAAGTAACCATGGCAGAGCTAAACTATGTATTAAAGGAGAAGACAAATGGTTTGTTATTGATATATTACAGCATGAGACCTCCTGGGTCACTGGAGCAGTCTCCTTGTCACATGACGGTCCTATAATGCTGGGAAAATACTTATAAATAAGTCTAGATGACGGGTACCCAGATTTAATTTTATTTTGTTTCCTCCTTCCTGTTGCAAGACGGTTTCATAACCTGATTTCTCTGTGTGCAGTGTATATTTGGTGCTGCCAACAATTAAATGATCAGTTCCTAACATAGCAAAGGTAGTTTCAGCCAATAAATACTGCCATAATAATGAAACTGGTAGTGGGTGACTGAGATGTTGCTGTCCACTTCTAATGTTCTCAGACCCCTTTCAAAATACTGTGTAATTAGACGTTGAGGAATATTGAGCTAAGCTAAATAAGCCATGCTTCTCCTGCCTTTGCTCAAGAAGTTCTTTGTTCGGTGTTCCCCACCTCTTTTCAGAAATTCTTCTCAGAATGCTGGTGCTGATGCTTGGGTGCCTTCTGACTTGTATAGTGGCACTACTACTGCTTTACCCATTAACACTGCTATGAATATCCATCAATGAATAATCAACAATATGACATTATTGTTACCAGGAATACATGTCCTACTGAATCCTGGATTGCACTTGTTGCACTGAAAAGGCGCCTTGTGTTTCTGTAATGAAATAACATGAAAGATGTGATTCTATGATTCTGTGATTCTGTTTAGGTCCTTTTTTTTCCCTCTCTGGATGCTTCCCACCAGTAGATTTCTAGTGGGCATTCCTTATTGCTAGTCCTGGTGACAAGGCTCTGCAGGGTTTCTGTAAATCCAACAAAGTATGTGCAGTGGCTGGGGGAAGGGAAAGGTCGCATCCTTTCTCAGGTTGGTCTTACACTGTGCCATGTATTGCTTCTCTGCAAAGCACATAGCAAACTAAATATAAATCAAAAGGCGCTTGTACAATTGATGCTTCTCATGGTATTGCACTTATAAAAAACATGCCACTCTATATTGAAGAAACCTGTAAACTAGGCAACAGTAGAGAACATGGTAACCAAACTGTACTGTAAAAATCAAGACTGAAGCACAACGTTGGAGAGAATAAAATGGCATTGTCCCTTGTGATTTTCTACTACCCAGATAACAGGACTTACTGGGGGCAGCAAGTGGACACGCATGATCCTGCCAAGGTGGGGCTAGTAAAGGAGCAGATGATCGAGGGCAAACAGCTGCGGACAGTTCTGGTCATTCTCTGCCAAAATAGAAGCAAGAAAGATGCAGTTTTAAAACTCTTTAAAACATGCCCCGGAGAGGAGATTGCAGAGTCTTGTTAGCTGGCATCAGAGACTACTGAGGATTCTTACTGTCAAGCACAACCTTAAGAATGTGTTTTCCTTTTATGATGTGATTCTAACATCTCCTTACAGTTTCAATACATGTAACATTTTGCCTTTATATCTTTACATAATTCATGGATCTAAAATGCTAGACATCCCACTCACTTGGGCGTGGAGGATCCATGATTCAAGGATGGGCAAGTCAAACTACACTTCACCACTGAGCTGTGAGTTCCTAAGAATTCCTTGGTCAACCCATCACTGAACACTGAAGACTTGGAGGATTGTGAAGAGATTATTCTTTCAGCATTTATCTGAGCCATTTTTTACAAGAAACAAATAAGAGGAAACAACCCAGGACTTTGGGGTCTCTGTGAACTCCCTTCTAAGATTCCTGTATGCATGGTCCTGTTTTTTTGCACTAGTCTGTTACATCTCAAGCACCTTTAATGTTTTTCTACGATCTCCAGAGCTTTTTAACTCTAGCTTGTTCTATAATATTCACCTCTTTCTAAAAATGCCTGCTATCCTCTGTCATTAGCATATGATACTGAGGAAAAGGACTTGGGGTGTTGGTTGATGAGAAGCTCAACATGACCTGGCAATGTG
>RSEF01000002.1:128491854-128501882 GCA_003993805.1 Himantopus leucocephalus | reverse complement strand
TGAAAATTCCTAACTGTGAATAAATCTCTACCACAAAAAGTTTATGCTGACATTTGCTTGTGAGAATGCCTAACAGGTTTTGGTTCAAACCTAATTAAACCAATAGAGAGCTTTTCTACTGAGTTCATCTGTATCTGAAGAAAGTAGAGTTTAAGTACATCACCCTTCTTCTGTGACATGTTCATCCTCCATTGTCCTCAAGGACATCCCTGGTCATATTTAGGACAGTCTGTTTATTTAGTAGGTATCCTTTCATTCTCCATGTGGAATCATACTGTTCTTCTTTGAACTTCTCTTTACAGCTCTCGTTCATCTGCCTTTCATCTGTACACATGCCTCATCAGATGAAGTTTTCAAAATCCCAGCTGGGGTTTTCCCTCTTTTTTGCACATTGCTAAATGGTTCAACTACAACCTTTTCAGAGTTTTCCTATAATACTCTCATCCAAAGAACAGCACTTTCTTTAAGTAACACTTACCATGAATGTTTACTCAAAACCAGAAGGTGGTACTGGAATGAAAGACCACTCCATCCCAGCATTTGTTGTGTGACATATTTCAGCTTTACATTGCCGGGCAGGGAGGCCCAGAAGAGTGGGTTAACGAAATGAAATGAGGCTGAGGACCTAAAGGCACCACTGTATAAGATTTGGAGATTTCATTTTGGACTAGTGCTAGTCTGGTCTTGTGGATTGAGTGGCCATTTGTGGCTGGAGCAAATTAAATGTACTCCTGGCCTTCCAGCCTAGTTTCATCCAAAGGAATTCAATTTGTTCACTCCACGATTACTCAGTGATGGTAAGAGGGGACAGTTGGGACATCAGTTTCAAAGTGCACTCTGATACAAACTAAAATGCACCCATAACTTCATTATCTGGGTCAGGAAAAGGTCTGAGGATATCAGAAGAAATTTTATAAGAATGTTTGGCAAATATTGTCGAGAGATGAATGCAGACAACACTGAAAACAAGCAAAAGGTTGTAATATTTACCTGAATGGCACAACTGAACAACTACTTCTACATTGAAACACCATTATAAAGTAGAAGATAAGACACTGAAAACAAAACAGTGAGAAAGGAAGAGTCTAGAAAAAAAACCAAACATTAGATATTAATTAGAAAAAAGCAAAACATTAGAGAAGGAACATAGAACTGAGAACCAGGAGCTGGCTCTTAAAAGCATACATCTAGTTTATGTTAAATTATGGTTCTGAAATATAGAGTTTCAAGCAATTTTTTATAAAGAAACTGTTTCTTAGGGGAGTGGAATTTAGATTTGTACTTTACTGTCATAGCATATATATAGCACAGCAGATTATAAATAGCACACATATAAAACAAAAATAGAGTCATTAGCATCTGTGTTTTCCTTGATGCACTTAATTAGGAAACTTCTGTGGTGTAGTCAGTGTTCTTTTCCATAATTGCTTAATATGGGACAGGATGATACAAAGAAAACATGTCTTTGAGAAATTTTAGCTCACCAATTTATCATGCATGTGTTTTAAATGTTTTTAAAAGGTGCGTTTTCATCATAGAAAGAAATTGTACATCATAGAAAGCCACCAAGATATAAGATGTCAACTGCTTTTAGCTTCAAAAAGCAGGATTTTTTCTAGATTGGTGTTTTTCTTTTATTTCATTTTAAATAATTTTCTTAAATGAAAGTATAGTTAAGGGATGGCTTACATAGGGATGGTTTACACAGACAATATTGGGACTGTATTAAAATTAATAAGAGCGGAATTTCTTTCTTAGGAAGGTTTTGTACCTAGGTCTTGTAACACATGAGATTTTTAAATCTCCTAAATTGGCAAAGGCCTATGAGGTATTAAAGTACAAGAACGTAGATTAGGAAAGCTAAAAATTAAATCTGAATTTCATGATTTTTTTTTCTATTGAAACATGAACACTATTAATTTTTAAATATACTTTTCTACCATGTATTTGTTATAGTTAAGAGAAGAAAAGAAAATCTATGTAGTGCTACTTAATAATGTCCAATGGCAGAAAAAAATAAAATGTAGTGCATTTTTCTCCCACTTATAAAAAAGTGAAAGAGAATAAAAGCAAACTGAAGGGAAAGCTTGTTTGTGAAGACAGAAATGTTGGGAATGAATTTGTCTGTGAGTGTCCAGGCTTGGCTGAAAATAGACCATGTCAGAAACAAATCTCTTAAAAGAGATTTTATTTCTTCCCTAACAATTGTTGCATGACATCCCTAGCAAAAGCTGTTGTTTCATTTGCACTTTTATGTCCTTTTAAAATCTTTACAGAAATTAACTATGCACCTATGACCTAAGATTCCTGTAAAGCATGGCAGGTCAACGTTATGACAATATAATCTGTTAGTATTTGAATTAATAGTTTTGGTTGCCAGATAATTTCTTTGGTTTTGTATTTGTTTTCAGTAGACAAAATATGTAGGTTAAGGGAGAGCGTTAACCTTTTAGGAGGGAGGGACTGTGAGAATGAACTTTTATTACTTTTATCTTCCTCTTGTTTTCTTATGGTCTGGTCTCAAATATTACTTCCCATCTTTAGTTCTTGATCTGTGGGCAAAATAAAAAAAAAAAAGAAAAAGAAGAGTGTTGTTTGACCTCCCATTTATCTATATTCACAAGATTCTGTCACTGGACTGTTGAAAAGCCACCAGAGAAGGGTAGGACTATTGCGATGGGGGGGGAAAGGGGAGGCAGTGGGAAGAGCAGAGTCAGGGAAGAAAGGTAAGGAGTCAGTCAACAGAGCCTGTTAATTTTGAGATAGCTGTCTGACTGGTTTTGTTTTGGGAGTATAGACTTTCTCACTGTTAAGTGACCAAATTATTTTTCTTTTTGTCCACCTTGGACTGTGGAATGATGAGGGCCCCCAGAAGAGTAAATTAGAATTTGATGGCTGTGGTAACAGAGGGGCTGAAAAGTCAGCGAGGCTGTTAAAATAAGCCTTTCCTCCCATGCATTGCCATACGTGCCAGCACCAAGTGTTCATGACAGGAGTGAGAAAATAAGTGAGATAAAATTCCGATTAGATCAGCTTAATTCAGTGATGAAGTTGATGTTCTAAGCACCAAGAAAAAGGAGTGAGAGCAAATACCAAAGCTGCTGTAAGACAAACTCCTAGTTTATACAGTTAATGACATTGAAAAAATCCTGTGGTTTTTTATTTTCCTCCTGGTTCATGAGGAGTCATTTTTCTGACATGTTTTCCATTCACAGTCCCCTCAGATTTTACCAATGTATTCAACTTGTCTAACAATTAATTCTGAGAGAGTGACAGCTTCTGGTATATACAATCAAATGTTAACACCGGACCAGTAAAATGTTGTGAAGGTATCTACTATAGAGTCAGAGAAGTATAGAAAATCATATGCAAATAACAAAAAAAAAATCATTGAAAATTTAAATTAAAATTGTCTTAAATTATCCCTCAATTAACAAGTGTGTCAACCTAAAAAAATAGAGGGTGACAAAGTTGACTGCATGAAATATCACAAGCATTATTGGACAGATCTGATATTTGTTTAGCAGTATCTTAGGGCTAGTTCCCTTCATCTGACTACACTCAGTTTACATTATTAAGAACTAAAATGGACATGAATAGTTATGTAATGCAGATTTTATTCTGTCTCTCTAGAAGACAACACCTCTTACATAGTCGGGGTCCCAAATTCAGAGATAAAGGGGTTATCTGAGGTAAATTTGGACAGTATAAATATTTAATGATGTTATTCTGCTGGTAGAAAGCTCTGTTAGAACATAATAAGGACAGTTTTCAGGCTTCTTGTAATGAGTCCTGAATGTTCAGCAGATAAATAAAGAAAAAAACAAGCAAGAATGCATGGGCTTTGTTGTATATTGCGCCTAGGACAGAGATTTTAAAAGCCTGCTAAAAAGAAAAGGAAAGATGATTTCTCTGTATTGAATATTTTTACTGACTATTATTTATATTTTTTATTAATCCAAGCCTTCACAGTTTTCTTGGTCTGCAGCAGTAACCAAGAAGATGTTATCCTCTTGCTTTATAAGGGAGAGAGAACAAACGGATGAAGCAGTGGCTAATGACCTTCTTTTATACAGTCAGAAACTTGCTGTGCTTTGGACATGTTTTGTGGGGCAAGATCATTCCTTAGTAATACTCATAATCTCCTGGAGTTCAGTGGCGCAACCAAAACTACACTCTTTCCCACTGCAGGGTCCTTTGACCTTGTCAATGGTTTTGTTTCTCCTACTGTTTGCCCATGGCATATTACAATTTTGGATTTTTTTTTTATCTTCTAAACTGTAAGTCTTAAGTTATCAGAAACTGGGAAGCAGTATTTGGCACAAATATCCTACAGGCTTTTCTGGATCAAGCTTCTGCTTGTGATTACAAGAGTCTGGACTTGATGATCCCAGTGGGCCAAGTGTGTGTCACTAGCTGTGTCTCTAAAAGCTTTTGGTCAATTTTCAATAAGAATGGTGATACTGAAGATGGAACAGAGGCATGACAGCTGTGGGAATGTGGAAAAGGAAATTACAACAGCTGAAGTGGAAACCAAAAGTCAAACAACTTAATTTACTCAATTTGGGGGAATTAGATAATCTCCTTGTAATACTGCATGAACTCACACACCTTCCAACCTAGACATTCTATGATTCTATGAAGTTGCAGATCCAGCAGCAGAGCTTTTTAATAAATCTGTTAAATCAGGGAAGGTATAACTGGAAAGCAGTCAACACAGGATATACATTTACGAAATAGAAAACAAAGAACGGTCTACATAGCTACATGGTATGTTAGTAATGTGCAAGGCTTTAGAACACTTCAAGAATGATTAAATATGTAGAGGTAAATGAAAACAGAATGCAGCATGGATTTACCCATCTTGCATTTTACCAAAACAACACAATGTCTTTTTTAGACGACTGATTTTCTAAGACAAGGAGGCCAAACCAGTCTAATTTCTTAGAACACCAGTGAAGAATTTTATGTGACTTCATGTAAAGAATTTAATTAGTTAAGATAGAGCCAATTAAATTCATTTAAGAATTGTCAGGCTTTACTGACACTCTTTACTCAAAATGTCTTTATTCAAAAATTCATCGAGTGGTTCCACTAGTGATTTTGACACAGAAAGTAGGAGCATGCAATGATTTTTACTAACAAAGTTAGAAAATGTTGTTAATACAGAGAAGGACAGGAATATCTTATGAAGAACTGAATAATCCCAAGTACACAAAGATGCCAATGTAGTGAATGTAATAGTACAATAGTGAAAAACTGAGCATTGATGAACTAAGAGGAGTTTCTGCTAAGATGAACCGACTGAAACAAATGAGAAGGTGTGTAATCTTGGAGAACTAGTTGATCATAAGATAAAAATGTGCCTGTATCATGAAGTATCATGAAGCTAGGAAATGTAAAAAAACAGCTGTAATCTTAGGCATTATCTTGTGAAATATTTCCAGTACATCTGACACAGTAATGCCATTATCAGAGAGCTTTTTGTGTACGGGGAATTTAAGAAGAGCCTCCCAGTCTGGCATAGCCACTCACTATTCTGCTTATCTATCTTTAGATTAATTCAAGCTGGAATGGGAGCAGAGGAAAACTACCAGCAGATCAAAGTGATGAAGAGTCAAGCATGTAAGAGAAGGCAAAAAAGCTTGGCTTGTTTTTTAATGCAGGGAAATGACTGACAAGAAAGCATATATTTCTCTATCAATAAAGACGGAAAAGCTATGTAAACTGAAGGATGCCGCTGATATCAAAATACTTGAGTTTAAAATGGCTAGTAATTCATCTAAGATGGAAGGTTCTTAATCATCAGAAGATTTCTAGCTCAGTCTTCTTATATTATTAACGGGTGTTAAAAACACCTCTGTGGTTTCAAGATGTAACTTGGTAAATGTATTAATGAGAATAATATGTGATTATGTACATATTACGTCTGTACGTACTGCCTGGAAAACGGAATCCACTGATCACCCATCAGTCCTGTATTTCCTCAAAAACTGGCTAAATTGTAGGCCCTTTAACTTAACAAAAAAATGTAATGACTTTTACTTTTCTTTTTGCTTTCCATATCTATTTTGTTCTTAGACATGTCTTCCAAAGTTTGAGGGCTGCAATCCTATTTTATTTTCTGTTAAAATTCTTATTTCTCAAATAATAACAGCACTTCAGCAGCAGTCTAAGAATTAGAAATATGACTTATAATAAGACCCCAAAACCCAGCCAATTCTACATGGTCAGAAGAGCCAAGAGGCTTCAGTCAGGCAGGTCTCCTCTGAGACCTTCTGATGACAAGGAATAGACAGCTAACAGAGAGCTTTTTTATGCCTCTCCACAAATGCCTGATGTGCACACATTTTGAACACTTGTGTGACATCCTGTTTCCCCCTCCCCCGTGTCAAGAAGGATAATGTAGCAACAAGTAAATGTTTGGAGAAGGATGCTCTGGGATTTGGAAAGGCATTCATCCATGCAAGGTGCAATGAATTAGGACAGGACTCTTCAGCCTGACAAGAGATGACTAAGGAAGAATATCATAGGTATGTATGAAATATAGGGAAGGTAAGTATGGATCAATTGCTTACTGCTTCTTCCAGTAAAAAGAAAAGAACAAGGATGCTAAATGAAGCTAGAAAGTGACAGGTTCTACACAGAAATGAGGGAGGCTGGTTTACCAATAGTGTACAGTCAAGCTGTGTGAATCCTTGCCTCAGGATGCTCCCAGGCCTGGCTCAGAAAATCTCTGAGCTGTCTGCTGTTGGAGATGAGCCGAGTATCCTGGAGAAGCATTGTTAAAGCTTGACCTGATCTTACACTTTTTCAGTCTTCGCTACTGCCAGCATCAACTGGGTGAGGTGGAGTTTTGTCTTGACCTGGTATTTCTCTCTTCTTATATTAGCTCTGGTAAAAGCTGGAAATGGTAGTTCAGCTTTGGAGCTTGCAGAGGAAACGTACTCCACAGCAAGTTGTGTACTGATGTGACCATAGGTCTTCTGCAAGCTGCACATCAAGAAAAACAAGGGTTATTTCCTTTCTGACTGCCCCACAGGCAACCAGCTGAAGATGCCTGAAGATGCAGCAAAAAATCAGCAACACAGTCTCTTTTCAGAATCCTTCCGATAAATTCAGAAATTGGTCTAGAGAATATCACAGGGCATTTCAACACCCTCTGGAGCAATGACTAACCCAGGTTTCTTCCTATCTCCAATACGCTGCCATTCTTTGTAAAAATGGCATCCTTTACAAATGTGCTCACCGGTATACTGTCTCAACTGCTTCCTTCCCTGGCAGAATCAGTTCTAATTCTTGCTTTTCCAGCCCCTCAAGCCCCTCAAAACCAAGTTAGGAGGGAGCTGCACTGCAGCTAATTGGAAGGAAATGAAGGAGATTTAATTCATCCTCCTATTTCATTGCAAATAGAATTGTTCCAGTCAGCTTCTCACATGCAATGCTGGTGAATACGTGTGACAGAGCAGGTTGAGCTTTTAACTGGTGATTATTCACAAGAAACAGAAGACTTGGCTTGCATTTCAGAGGGCAGGCTGTGCTTCCAGGGCTTTGTAAGAAGAGGAAAAAAAATGAACTGTTTACTTGCAAGCTGAACATACTTTATGTGGAAATTATGGGGAGATAATCAGTGTGAAATCCCATGCCATGGTTTTCAGAATAAAACCACAATTTAAATTAATTAGGAGAAAGCTGACTGTACCTTTGTCTTATTCTCTTTAATGGCAACACTTGCTGTTTTCTCAGTATTTTTAAGCTGTAGGGTTTATGATGCATTCAGGTTTTGTTTTGGGCTTTTTTTGGCATTACATGAGTAGCAAGAGTTTGATCTTCTTTATCTCCTCTTTCTTTTCATCTTTTCTTTTCTATCAAGCAATATAAAATGGTGACTCAGTGGAAAGATGTTTATTTATGACCTGTCTTCCCATAGGTCCAATAAATGCAGTTGCATATCTGACAGTTTTGACTTTGAAGACGGCCATTATCTCCAAGAAGTGGAGACAGGACACTTTGTTAAGTGCCTTTGAGAAATTTCAAAAGAAAATGCAGGCTTTACATCCTTATTTTAGGGTTCAAATACCAGACACAGATTGCCATCCATTTACTTAAAGGCATAGCTGGCAATTTATGCAGAAAGGTTCCCCTTTTTTTGTCATAACATTTGCAGTTGCCAAGATGTACACCTGTTAGTTTGCTTGATCCTTGGAGCATAGAACTTGATTTCCCATGCATGTTTAAAAAAATCATCAGCTTTAAGACCAAAACTAATCAGGCAACTCCTTTGGTTCCAGTGCACCAAGCCTTCATGGCTATCTGTTATACAACTGTTTTTAACCAGGACATTTATCCAGCACAGAAATTGGGAGCTACTGTAAAACTCTTCTATCAATAACAGTGTTTGAAATATGTGCCTTGGCCTCCTGCTGTTCAAGCATTGCAAATTGTCAAATTATATGTGACAGACTGATCGTGATTTGTCTTTTTCATGACAGGAAAAAGTGTTTTTGCTCACCCTGGGGGGAAAAAAGCATTCAACTACATTAAGAGATTGTACTAATCCCATTTAGCTGTTATTTCGCAAAATGTTAGTTTGTTTTAACAGGCAGCTGTACATTTCTCCCAAGATAGTATTCTATAATTGGCATAGGTCTTTTCCATATTAATACAGTCTTGTATAAACTTTATAAAAATTCTGTGATTGAAGAGCCTACCTGATGACTTGTGTTAATGAATGTTTTTATCTATTAAGCTACAGGAAAATTAAAATATATTTTATGGTAATTTCCTGTGCTGGTGTACTACAAAGAGAAAGCCATTCAGTGAGAGCTACACAATACCTCACTTCACCTATGGAGGAACAGCTGTGGTTGTCCATGGCGGAAAATACTTGTGGTGTGAATGGTGCATTCCAGTGTTAATGTATTGAACACTGGGGATAACTGTGCCGGAGGCATATTTGGGTACCACAGTTGCATATATGCAACATAGGCATTGCTTCTTAGGCATGATTATTCATCACGTAAAGACTGTGTTATAGCTGTTAGAAAATATTCTCCTCTTTCATCACAGTGTAGGATAGACAACATCTGTTAAAAAGATCCTAAAATAGATCTGGTGTGAGAAGTAAAGCGCTTTTAGAAAAAGAAAACAGGAACAAAGAAACTGCATGCACAATTCTTCAAACAAATACAAGGATCATAATTTTCTGTACTGGTTAGCTAGTGGAACCAATAGCTGGTGTTCAATAAAAAAAATAGCCATCTCAAAACCTCATTGCCCACTGATGCTGGCATGTAGAAAAAAAAGTAGTGGGTAGGATGGAACAATATTAAAAATAGGTCCTTCAAATTTTTGTTAAAAAACACCTGTTCAGGATCACATTTTTAAATAATTCATTGAATTATCTAAGCATACTATTTGCTGACATCTTAATTAGATAATTGTGTCTTAATTATTCATTGTCCATAATGCACAGCTGCCTGTAGCTGAAACTCAGCAATTGTGGCTAATCGCATATTCTGTAATGAATCTTGAGTGAGAGTCAACAGAACTCTGCTTCAAATTGACCTGTGCAAGAGTAATTTGCAACATAACTAATATCTAATATTCCTGATTCTTCTTAGATCTGTTTTACAGGTAGCCCTTCATTTAGATTAATCTGTAATTTTTCTGTATCTATACAAATGGATGTATTTATATGTGAGAAATAATGCAAAAAAAAGGCAAAAATGAGAATGAAAATCTCATGGAAATTTGAAAACAGCATTAGTAACACTGAAAACATGCTGTTTATCATGAAACTGATTTAATTTAGACTGACATGTTTGTCAATACTATTGCTCTTTTTACACCCTGTTAATGAGTATTTATAAAGATCATACTATAAATACAGTATACTAC
This sequence comes from Himantopus leucocephalus, assembly GCA_003993805.1. Classification (NCBI taxonomy): domain Eukaryota; kingdom Metazoa; phylum Chordata; class Aves; order Charadriiformes; family Recurvirostridae; genus Himantopus; species Himantopus leucocephalus. The sequence continues at coordinate 128,491,982 of RSEF01000002.1, read as the reverse complement.
AATGAGTATACATAATATTTTGGGAATTCAAACCTAGTATTGGCTCTGCTTAGCTTCCTCTAGGCATAGCTGTTTATGTTCATTACTTGGTCATTTGTAAGCTACTTTCATAGAATCATAGAATGGTT
>RSEF01000002.1:128441764-128491754 GCA_003993805.1 Himantopus leucocephalus | reverse complement strand
ACCTGGTATGATACTGGGAAGTATTTGGTGAAGCTCACAGGACCGTACTACAGCAGGTGCTGTGGCTGGGAGGCAGGCGTGACAGGCAAGAGGCTTTGCACATGTAAGCCAAATCGGAATTGGAGATTTGCTGTTATTCATCAGCAGCCTGTCAATGTTAAGGTGGGGGGAAAAAAAAAGTCATACAAGCTATTTTCACCCAACAGTGTGGGATGTCCTCTGGAGTGTTTTTGGAACAGGTCAAAATTCATATATAACTGTCACAATTATCTGATTAACTTCTAGCCAAAAACTTCCACATAAAAAATTTAAGATGAAAGTATATACATCTTCAGAAGGGAAGAGCTTCACAGACTAAGGGCAGATGCTTTGCACACATGCATGTTACTTTATTATGCTTTAATCAGCATTATATTGTGTTTATTAGAAAAATCATATAAACATGTCTGAAAGGGTTTCAAAAGATGTTTGTCCTTTAGCTTTAGAAAGTGAGGATGGTTTAGAACTATTTTGATGAAGCAGGAAAGATTAGAAAGTCTAGGAGTGGCTTGGATCTTTTCAAATGCCTTTTTAACCATGCTGAACATTTTACAAAGCATTGCTGTGATCGTACTTTCACAATGGGGATGGTGGTTCATACAGGATATATTTTAAACTTCCCTAGCTTTTTTCTGCATGCTTTCCACAAAATTAAGGGGTCCACTGAAGTATAGCAGCATTAGGAGGATGTAGGTGGAAAATCAGACTCCTAGCTGTGTAAGGGTGACACTGATAGTCAGGGCAATGTCATGCATAAATATTGTAATAATGACTCTGCATGAGTTGTATACATGAATAAGTGTTCTTCAGAAAGGTTTAGCTTACTGAGGGACAATGATCCCTCCAAAGTCCTATAAGTCAGGAAATAGCTGTAGCTCAGCTTCCCTCCTGAGGTATCAGAGGAAAACCATGTCTGTGGGAGCTGGGGAAAGAGAATATTTCTTTGTTTTACAGCCAGTGTTTGCTGAAGTATATTGGTCCCCAGTATGGGCAAATTTTTCTGTCTTGTTTTTGGACAACATTAATTTATTTTGCTGCTATAAAAGTCCAACCTTCATGAAAAAAGATATCGCTCAGTACTTATAGCAACAACTCTACCAATAAGCTTGATAGGGGCAAAAGTTTTCACTGAGAGTGACTATTGTAACTTTGATCTCCACTGGAGACTCTAAAAACAAACTCCTCAGGTTTCAAATTTACGGGCAGTCTGGCACATCACTGCCATAAACACTAAGACAAAGAGAAAAGATTTTTTATATGTCTGCATATAGAAGGATATTAATTATAAATAATGAGTTGAGACTGCCTGCAGAGCAGCTGTGGTTCTTTTAATGAATATTGTCTTCCAATGGCTGAAATAAAATGTCAAGACTGGTGGAGATTTGCAATTGGAAAAGCTATATAAGCTATTTATAAAAGCAAATCAACTGTAAAACCATTTTTGCTAAATGTTTGTGGCTTCTATAGTGCAGCTGTATACTGAATTTCTTAGTGAAACATCTATCCTCATCCCTGGTATAACCTCCCAGAAGTAATGTACACGCAGCTGACTTGGTGAAGATTAATTAGAGTTCTCTCTTCTGAAGCTGGAGAATGTCTTTGCATTTTCTATAAAGCTAAACCCAATGATAGCAACCACACTGGTGTTTTTGAAGAGAGGCATTAGGGGGTGGTAGGGCTTGCACTTTACCAAAGGATTTTCCCGAAGGTTATATGAAGGTGATGAGGACAAAACAGCTTTATGAAGTAAACCTGGTTTAATAATTGAAAATTTCGCTTCGGCTAAACAAACCCATCTGAAATTGCGTAATTTCAGGCAAGCTATCATATTTCTGCAAAGTTTCAGCAAGATCCACCATGGTGCCTTAGAAACAAAAGGGCTAGCAGTATTACAGCGTGACTGTCCCACGCTGCAGGTGTGCCGGTGGTGGGCAGGACACGGGTGGGGAAGGGCCGCTCTGGGCAGGGCGGCAACCGTGGGGAGAGCACAGCCCTGCGAAGCCTCTCTGTAACCTGCCGGGGACGACCAGAGCGCTCCCCGGCCTGGCTTTGCTGCTTTGGGAGAAGCTTCTCCTTCTTTTGGGCTTCCTCAGCTTCACCCCGGGAGATGGAGGCGGCGGCGGCGGCGCGCTGGGGATGCCGCGATGCACCCTCCGCCCTGCCCTGCCGCCACCGGGGACCGGGGGGAGCCCCGGGGGGGAGGAGGGGGTCACGGCTCTCAGCGAGGGCGGCGGGCGGAGGAGTAGAAAGCCCCGTGGAGAGCGGGAGGCGCCCCAGCAGAAGTTTGCCCTCTCGCAGCTTGGCCGTCGGGGCTGCGCTTCAGCTCCGCTACCGCTGCCGCCGCCGCGATGGTCCCCCCCTCTCCCCGCCGCCCTCCCCGGCCCGGCTCCCGCCTCCCTGCCCCGCAAGCCCGCCGCGAAGTGAGTCCGCCGGCTCCTTCCCAAGCGTCTCCCCGCGGTTTTGGAGAAATCCCGCGGGATGCCTCCCTCCGCCGCAGCATCCGCAGCAGCATCCGCAGCATCCGCAGCAGCAGCGGTCCCTCCTGGGGACGTCGGGTGTTGTGAACCGAATTGGGCCTGTTCCAGCGTGCAGGTGTTATACGTTTCTTAAGGAAACTCCCAGGCAAAACCCATTAAAAACAAACAAACAAACAAACAAACCAACAAACCAAACAAAAAAACCCCAAGGATGTTAGCTTGCCATTATTAATTGCCCAACAGAAAATGAGCTTAAAATGATGCTTGTTGTGGGGATAAGCTTAAAATAATGCTTAAAAGAGAGGGGATGGGAAGGAGAGGGAGCACTGAAGGAGTTTTAAAGAATTGGATGAATTCATCTTCATTGTGGAGGAAATTGAATGTTCCTGCTTTNAAGTTACCAACAGATATTTTATGAAGTTAGCCACAGCTCAACACTCTGTTTGTTGGAAAATATTTTTGTTTCAGAGCGGATAAAACATTAGGAGTGCAGTAAACATTTTAAACTTAGAACTGCAACAGATACAGTAAATCACATGTTGTTTGCGTGTCGGAGCAGGAATCCCTGGAGCTGCAGCAAGTTCAGTCCCCACAGCAAGTTCACCTTGGGACAGTTCCCCAGAGCATCTTCGGCTTTTGCAAGGCGCCTTTTATGGTTCATTGTATTTTCCCTATGACACATAGATTGCAGTACTGGCTGATAGGCAAAGCTGGCCAGATTTCAGCCGCCTGACTTGTGCCAAACGCAGGAGGTGAGTAAAAGTAAGGTGCTTGGCTGCATTCCTCGACCGTCAATGGAAACAACGGACAAATCCAAGTGTGACTCTGACTCTTTCCCTCCAGATCTAGTTCTGGAGGTGGTTTGATCTCTCTGATTGTTATATGGGGAACTGGCACTCTAATGCAGCCACTGCAGTTTGATGTCCTCACTCAGGTGACATCTACCCCGGCTTTTGTGACTCAGTGTCTGCTGCAGACAGCGGTTATTGCTGGTGCACTGAGTATCTCCTGGTCTGACAGCTGTTGGCCAGAGGACACCAGTCAGCTGGAGAGAACTGTAGCTGTCTCATTTCTAGATGGTAAATAGAATTAAAAAGAAGTTGACAACTCCCATTCCTGTCTGTTTATGGTGTGGGGGGGGGTTTTGTTACTTCTGAGCTGAGTTCATAAACTCAGTTACCATAGCTATTACAGAAATATTAGCTGGTTATTGGTGGGGTGGGAGGTGGCCCGCAGTCTGTATGGGAGGGATGTGGTCTCCTTTAAGATGTGGTTCACAAAATGGAAAAGTTTGTGTAAGGGGAGTTGTCTCTGTTCCGCTCTTTTTTGAACCGGTGCCCACATTACAAACACCACCACAATTGGCAGTATTAGCAGAGAGGTTAATAAATTGGCTGATCCCAGCTATTCTTTCCAAATATCCTTGTACTCTGAAATGTAAAAGTCCTGCTCAGTGAGAATAGCTCAGTAAGATGGTGGCCTGCCTGCACTGTCACCTCTTCCATGTGTAAAAGGGTTTTAGTATTTGCTTCATTTTCTATACTAGAAGTCTTTATGTAGGTTAAAAGATTTCTTCATCCTTAAACTCCTTTCATATCTTTTTGCATTTTGGCTCATAATAATTAAAACATAGAGGGGCATCTCATCACCGAGTTTTAAATGACTTTTCCAAATTTGCCCATAAACTAAGATTGAGTCACACCATGGGGATGGGGGAAGAGGGAACAGTTCTGTGACAAAGCCAATTTAATACAGCCATATCTGTGTAAAGCAGAGACTGGCAGGAGTAAGCGCCTCAGAGTCTAAGCTTGTTAATTAATTAAGTTATTAGCAAACTTTTAAAGTAAGCTGCACACTCAGGAAATGAAATGGCTGTAAAAGAATACCAGGAGAGTGATCTTGTTTCTTTCCACAATTCAAATAAATTACAAGCTCTTTTCACTGATGTTCAAACACAGGGAAATTGGACGTTTCACCCGAGTTTTCTTTCAGTGCAGAAAGAATTAATTCTAATCCAGGATTGCTGTCTTCATTAATTTAAGCATAATATTTGTACAATTTGTTTTGAAATTAGCTACTATTTAAATGCATATGAACATACTGGTTTAAGCATGCTATTCAGTAGATTCTTGAGTGGTTTACAGACTGGAGAAAAAGTCTTATCTAACTTTTCTGGATAGCTGATCATAAATATGATAATATTTTCTGTTCATTCTGACTGCATCCACTGCTAGTGGAACTTATTTTTACATGCTAATAGCTAGTGTTAATGCTATACGTATCTAATGAAGTATTGCTTTTCTTGCTTGCTTGCTGGAGACAGACGTGTCAAAACCATGAAGGCCATTTATCTTCACATTTTCCTTACTCCAACTAAATTCTGCTCCACTTGTTCTAAGTCCATAACTGTTGGTACACATGTTGCTGAGACACATGGGATTCAGTGATGCTTTGGGGTTGCTGATGTCCTCCTTTATATTTTTTTCAACAAATACAGCCAGCGGTGTCACACAGATGACACTGCAGTTAGAAAGAGATAAGCACAGGGAATGGAAAACCTGCTGGCTCAAAACCACTGGTATGATACTATTGATAGAGAAATGAACTGCCATGAGTTTGCCAGGTGTCTGTTCCAGGTCCCGTTGTAGGTATCAGCGTTCCTGCTCCTAAGGTGGTGTCCAGATTCGTGTTGGACTTTCAGGTTCAGTAATAATAGTAACGATGACAGATGTCTCTCCTGTTCTGCTAAAGGCCAGGCACCACTACCATTTTCTAGACGGAGATGTATTCCTCTTCAGTTTGAATTATTGCAACTCATTTTGTCACAGTTATGGAAGGTAGAGCCAAAATAATTCATTACGTAAGAGAGAGCTAATACAAATAAGCTTAGGGTGAACACTCCCATGACCATACTTTGAAGGTTTTCCTTTCTGTTGTTCCTTAAGCAATACTTCTGTTGCTTATATTGCATGGGAAATATCTCACTGGCTTTACTGAGTTTTAGTTTGCACTTTTTAAGACAATTCAAATAAAATATGTATCTACTGTTTTTTAAAAAAACCCCACATTTAAGAATATTTTATCTTCTATTTTCTTAGTATAGAGCACAACATACACATTTCATAAATGTTACCAAGGGTACATGATATTACAGCTCTGTGGTAAATGGAGACGGGATATTAGACATAAACACGGAGGTCACACAGCGCCGGAAAGAACTGGCAGACACGGCTCTAGCCAGAGGAAGGAACCAGCTGATACTGGAAACAACTGCTGAAATCAGAATCTATCTATATACATTTCAGGCATGAGTAGCATTCAGAGTCATGTGAAAGCAGTTGATGTGATATTTTCGAGAAAAGGGCATCAAGGACAAATTAAGGACACTTCAGAGAATTTACTGTAACAATTTTGTTTCTTTTTTATAAAAAGATCTTTCAGTTAAACTTAGATCAAAATAAATCCAAAAATATCTTTGACAGAGTCAGAAGAGATTGGATGAGCTACACTTCCAAAATACAGGTCTGGAGGGTAGTAGATGCCAAGCAGGGAAACAAGAAAACATAAAATTATATGACTGCAGCAAAGGTGCCAACACACCTAGGGAGGTCATAATTTAGCTGTCTGGTTTCCAAGAATACACATTTGAGTAGCACATGGTTTCTTTTTCAAGACAGGCATCAAAGTAGCAGTTCTGATCTATTAGCAGACATGCAGACTGAGGATGTCAATAAATGCAGCAGTCTTTCATGAAATGCGTTTCTCAAATGTGGCATGTTGATTAATATGCTAATTAAAAGTGAATGTACGGAGTGACAGTGATCGCAGTCTTGTCTACCCCACAGCTCCACCATCGCTGTAGCTGGCAGAGCACCCTGCAGTACATACTGTTCAAACTGACAGAAGGAGTTTTTCTGGCATAGTTACACCACCTCCCTAAGTGATGTAAGTTGAGCCAATATAAGCTCTCCCCTTCTGGCAAAGCTGCGTCCCCATCAGGAGTTCTGCAAACATAGCAATATCTGCTGGGGATGTGAATTTTTCACACCGGGAACTGACACAGCTATGTTGGCTAAACATTATAATTTAGAACAGGCCTAGAAAAAAACACATTTATCACCCCATCCTCAGCCATTTGTAAAGCATTAGAGAGTGCTAAATACTTAACTTTCTGATAATAGTTATATTTTACAGATAGAGATTCTGATTTCAGTGTGAGGGATAGTGTGTTACATTTGTCAAAAATGCACCGCTTCCTAATTCTTAGCGATTTCTGTCACTAAGTTGTCTAGTCGCTTTGCTCATATCATCTAGAATATTTATAAAAGATGTAAATGACCGAATACAATTTGACTGCTCTACAGAAGCACAACACTTCAAGTGACTGACTGCATCTTCTGTTGGGCTGGAATCTGGCTCTCCCATCTGCAGCTGGACCAGGCTGGAGGGACGGCGTGTACAGCCATGGTTCCTGGGACCACACAACCTAACTGTGCGTGAGCTCTCCTTTTTAGAGTTACGGTCAGCACCTGTAGTGACCCAAAAATGGGATATTTTTTTTTCAAAAGAAAGTATTTTTGCTTTAAGTAATCATATCAAAGTACGCAAAAGAGCAAATTGTTTTTGCAACACAACCACGGTGATGTCTACACAAAGCTCATGTAGGCCTGGTTTAATCGGGCACCTTCAGTCTGGAAGAAGTTCAGCCTGTTTCGTTGCAGTCTGTAGCTGTCACTTATCACCAGTCATTCCCAGTTTCCACAGAACATCAGGAGCAGGGAGGCAAATATGAATGTTTGCATTTGCATTTCCCCTTCTGCGGCTTCAAAGGTTACCACCAACTTTGCTGGGGGTTACCCTCTCTCCCGCCAGCTAGATGAGAGGTGGCTGGGAGGCTTGTCTAGCCCACGTCAGCCAGAAAGAGATGGGTAAGCAATAATTCACTGTTTAAACAGGCTTTAACTAAGCTGGCTCATTTTAAGCAGCAATTGTAGCAACAGCTCAGCCAGAAAATCGGGAGTGGGAGGGTGTGTATAACCTCTAGGAAGAGGGTGGTGACAAGTAGCTGGCTGAGGGCTGCGTATGGAAACCACTTCTAGTGGCACAGCAGCAGCCAGAGAAGAAAGTATGACTATACTGACAGTTAATACTGCTGGCAGCTTGCTACTGGCTTTATCTGGATGTAAATCCTCTACAACCCTCACTTGAAAACTGCCTACAACTGTAACAACGGGGCAGGGGGTGGAATTTCTAATGTTCATGGGGGATCTCATATCTTTCACACGAAAAAGAGAAGGCAAGAAACTTTCTTAATCAAAAGGAATAAAGTAAGGGCAAAGGTAGGCAGGATATCAAAAAACGTCCCTGCCAGTGAAATCCATTAGCCTTGAAGTAATCTCCTAAGGGAGCTGAAGACATTCCCATCGCTTGGGATATTTAAAACTAGGTTAGACAAAACACTAGGAAGTGTACAATGTGGGACAATCCAGAATCAGCAGGGAGAGGGATTAAGTCGTTTTAATAAGCCTTTAACATCGATGCTGTGATTTCAGTGCCAAGAATTCACATGTGCCCCTACTCTCTCTCCTCCCTGCAGCTGCCATACTGGGAGATAATGAAATCACTGTAAATGTGGCAATTAACTATTCTAATAGAATTTGATAATGTAATGGTTGTACATTATTCTTCCTCTTAGTCTCAACTAAGACTCTCTACAGTGGATTTAAGTTGACTTTTAGTAGAACGATTGTGGTACAGAGGCATAGTAAGATTACTCTGTGTTTCTAATAATTGGCTTGGGTTTCAGACAGTGATTTTGGTTTTAGCTTAACTTGTCTTCCCCCCCCCAAAATTTCAAAATTACTAAGTTGTTTATCTAAAACTTCTGGCTTTTACCTCTGTGTTTAATCACTCGTCATCATTATCCCATATCTTTCTAAATCTGTAGTCTTTTGAGAGTGTAGAACAGCCAAGGGGTTAATTTCAGTAAGATGAATAGGTAAAAGATGTACTTTGTAGCATAGAGATGAGTTAGTATTTATATCTCTGTTCTGTAAATGTTAGGTCACTGCTGAAGTATTCAGATCAACAATGTATTGTTTATAAACATTGCCTAAGAAGAATTTATTGTTTCACAAATACCACTGTTTGCTGTGATCTCCGATAACTTTTCACATTTTCCTGGCGTGTCAATTTGATAGTGTGTCCTTAGGCCCAGACGACTGCTTGAATCATGTTCACACTGGAACAGGGTGTACTCTGTTTAGTTTCACTGGGGCGAAAGCCATTACACTGTGGTTTAGAGGTCTTACCAGTGGAGATAACTCAGTAAAACCGTGCTTCATGGTGTAAGTAAAAATCACTTATAATGACTTACAACGACTTGCAATTGACACAACCTTTGAAATCCTTTCAGTTTTTTCTCTGATGGAATTCCTATGAAGAATTACTTTCTATCTGCACCTCCAAAAAGCCAAAGTCACGGTGCGAAAGAATGAGGTTTCAGTAACGTGTTTCATTCTGTGGTTTCTTTGTGTAATTTTGCATGATAAATATCGTGCCTGTAAATCACTGCTAGTCAGTTTTGGTCTTTCGAATATTTAACAAATTCTTTAAGTAACACGTGACATTCAAGTTGGTGTAAAACTATCTTCAGATAGTGGGGAATTCAGAGCTAGAGTAAGGATCTTACACAGAAAAATGTTGTTGAATTCAGAAAAATAATATTTTATAACAGAGAGGTTTTTACTGTTCTGTAGAATTACAGCTGCTAACATGAATGATAGATGGAAGTGGGGAAGGAATATAATGATTGAAATGTGAAGTGGGCTCCATTTTCTTTTTCATACCCAAGTGGTGCTTAGAGAGACAGATTCTGTTCTGTACCATCGTTTTCAGTGGGACTGAGCGGATGGTCACCTGCAAAACCTTTAAATGGTACACACATAAATCTAGAAGAAGCCCTCACCATAATTCCATGATCCAGATTGAATTTTCAGTATGTAACATCATTAGAAAGAAAGCTCTATTCTTGGTAATTGATTTTTTTAATGTCTTGAGAATTAATTTCCTCTGAGAAAGTTTATGGTAGCATTTTTACAAATGAAGTAAACAACTATATTATACTGTGGGAGCTGGATCCTGACATACCTATCCATCTTAAGAGGACTCATTCTTCTCAAACCTCTTCAATTTTAACCTAACTTTTTGGATGACAAAGCATTGCTGAAAGGTTGTGAGAAACTTATTTTATATTACTTGCCGATATTTTATTATTATTGATCTGACATACAAATAAAGGTCAGTGAATTTAGAACAAGGACGAATTTAGCCTTTAAACTGCATCTATAACAATGTGATTACCAGCCTATTTTTCCCTTGCAGCTTAAAACTCAGTATAAGTTGATATATTGGCATGTACAGTTGTTTTTAACTTTCTGCATCCTTTTCTCTTGAAAAAGAGAAAAGAGAACACATGGCTTACAGTTATGCTGGTAAATTTAAAAGTGCCAGTGAATGCTGGCGTGGAGCATCCCACATCTACCCGATTACATAGTTTTCTGAACAGTGACCACCTGCAAACTGCCTGTCTCTGCACTGTGCCAGCTCCCAGACTCTGCCCAATAACTGCTGGGAGAATTCAAGCTGGCCCAGGCTGAAAGCACTGCAGGAACTGTTCTTACAATTTAATGGTATAAGTTTGTGCATACCACTGTATGCCATTTTTCCCATGTTCAAAATGAGTTATGAGCTAGCACCATGTCTTTAGGATTTGCTTTGACATATTTATTATTTTTTTGTTCTCTTGGTACTTAAAAAAACTCCTAAAGATAAAAAATTAAGCCAAAGCACACAGGTGTTCCTTGGCAACATGCTCAATGTACAAAAACAATTAGAAAGAGGCACCCAGTGATAACCTGTACCGTGCTCCTGTTCAGGTAAATGACAACACTGACAGAAGGATAATATTTTTTTATGTAAATAGGCTGTTCTGTTTCTGTTTGTGTTCTCAGGCATGGAGGCAGAGGATTTTCTGCTTCTCTTTGTAAAATGGAAGCTGCCTTTCCTCTGATAAAGTAATTGCTAGAGATTATACATCAATGCTCAACACCAATTGAAGTTATCCAAATTTTCTCCTCTGAATTCAGTGAACTTAAGAAAGATTGACACTTGAGAATATATTTTATGTCTTCGGGGCATTTGTTTGTTCTAAGACCCACTGTGACCCGTGGCACTGCTGCAGTGATTCAAGGACTACATGAAGATTTTGCGGTATCTAGGAATCCCTCCTCATCAGGAGAGATGCTCCTGCCCATAGCTCTTTCCCACACCTACAGCACACAGCTCTGGAAACAGCCCTCATTAATATTACTGTTACTGTCACGCCAATGCCATAGCATAGTAATTTACTTAGAAGACAGATGCTTTTTTATGGTGCAAGTCAGGATCAGGCCTTTGGAAAACATCTCTTCATATTTAACAATGTAGTGAAATGAACTTTAATGGGTTTCCAAGTAACTTGCTAATTCCTATTTCAAATGAAATGTAGTTTAGCATTTAACTACTTGATATTGCTATTGTAGATGTGTTAATAAAGTGTTTCTAGATGAAAATTGTGCTGTCTACGCTAGAATTTTCCCTGAGTTTTAATATAAAAAATAAGACAAGAGCAGACACAGCTTGCTTGTCTTCTGGAGAAGGGCCCTAACCTTGGCATAGCTGTGTGAATCCTTGGGAATTGCCATGAGTTCAGCTGGCTCCAGGGTACGATGAAGAACCTGTCCAGGCACACATTTATTTCAGTTGGATGGTTTTGCTTACAAAGCTGGGATCCCAAAACATCCATCTGGAAAGCATACTGAAAGCTTAAGGAAGCATAAACAGTGTTCCTGATGATTCTGGGAGAAACCGTCTAAGGAAATTTGGTAAGACTCCAACTCATGTTTGCATTTCTTTAACCCCTTTTGTTTAAAATGCTGACTGGTTGACTAAGCCGGAAAAAAATCAGCTGGGGTATCCTAAGAAATTTAATCTGGGTCTCTCAGTCACATAGCAAACCAATGAACTCAGGCAAGGAAATAAGGTAAAAGTGGGTTAAATAACAAAATGAAGAAATTGGCTTTTAATCATAAAAAGTTCACTGTAAACTTATGAAACATGTAGAGAGTAGGTGGCTGATCATGTGATATTTGCACATGAAAGATCTTCTAACTGTATCTGCAGTTAGAAGTGAGGTGATATTACAGCGAGGTGATCAAAAATCGCTCTCCATTGCGGGGAATTTTCATCCTGAAGAAGTTGCCTGCAGTGCCCAAGTGAGTAAGGCTGCTTTGGGCATCAAGTCTTTCCCGTGAATATGACATAGCCAGCTGCTCGCGTATGGGGATTTTAGTATGACGGGACAGATTAGGTCTGCCTTGATGGGACTATGCAAAGAACAGACCCAATCTGAGGGACTGGAAGGGTGTGCTAGGCTGCTCCTACGCTTGCGTCCCTGGCTGACCTCTGGTGCACGGCTGTTCTCTTTAAACACAAAGGATATTTTGTCCCGGCAGCCCTGCAAACCTTGTCTGGGAGCTAAGAATCAGCCCACTGCATCTTGTGCTCCGTATTCCTATGAGTGATCATTCTGCAGCCCACACTGTAATCATACTTTATTTTCAGGTCATTATGCTCTGCCACACTGGCACAACAACAGTTATCCTCAACAGGATTTATATAGATGTCTCTGTAAAAAATGTGGCTTTGAGGTAGAGTGTTCTTCCAATGTTAGAGATCTGAGAAGATGCTAAACCTATTGTTTTATTTTAGCTGTGCTGACTGTAGAATATGTAATTGAAGTATTAAAAATGTTTTTCCCTCCTATTAAAGTCATACAAATTTGAATACTTTAAGAGCAGCACGATAATGGAAAAGGTGTCATTTTCATATAATTCATTCTTGGAGTAAGAGTTCTTTTCAAGTGGTTATCAGTTTTATTTTATTTTTTTGTAAAAATTCTATGCATACAAAATAATTGAAGGTGCAATATTAAGATTTTTATAGCTTTAAAACAATAAGATATGGTAAAAAAATAGTAGAAAAATAGTCTCATTATGTCATCCTTTTACTGAAATAATGCTACTTTCAATACAGGTAATTAAAATCATTATTTCACTGAAATCAGTGGGAAAATTTCTATGACTTTTAAACTGAGCTGTGGCTTACATCCTTTTTCTGCTTTGAATGTTTTTCATATTGCATTACTCAGATTTACATTTGAGACTCCTAAATTTTTCCAGTTGAGTATATATATATTTATACACATGTGTGTGTATGTCTGTGCAAAAACAGGCTCAAAGAGAGTTATCTGTTTGTTTTTTTGGAGAGAGCCATTGAAATGTCAGTGTTTGCCAGTGTGTGCCACAGTTACCTCTGATTTCAGTGACTATAGACAGCTGTAGCATCGTAATGGCACTACCTGAACAACTCCTGGTAAACAAATGCTGGGTTGACAGGGAATACTCCCAGCTTAGATACCATACTATATTGCTAAATTATCTAACAACCCATTCATGCCACTCATGTAAAAGGTTTCAGGCACAAGGGTGAAGGTTTTGATAGCATCACACAGGTTTGCCTCCACTGTCACGGAAGCTGATGGGAGCATTACTCACGGCTTCAGAAGAGCGTGGTTCAGCAGTGCTGTTTGCAGAAGTCACATCCTACAACTTGCTCCTTCTACTTACTCCAAAAGGAAAAAATGCCTTGACCTATGCATAACTTTCTTGTCCTTAATTTGCCGGCTGGTGAGTGTCACATGTTTAATTCGGGCAATGTAAACGGCAATCTCTTTAATAGTTAACATTTTCACTGACAGCACAGTCACTGAGCTTAGACAGCTGATCACTGCTGCTGTAAAGCTAAGTCCTTAAATATTATCAAACTAATACCCTTGTATGGTCACACTGGATACAGATTAGTGAAAGCCATAATCCTATTTAATTTAACACAGTCCTAGGGATTTTCCTCTACAAAGAATTTGGTCACATGCATACTGCATAATATTTTGCATAGTTCTTAAATATATGGCCCCTCTCTGGGAGCAGGGCTGTCTGCCAGTTTTAATGGCACTTATTAAATCCCATTGTACTCAACACCACAGTCCAGATGCAGGTATCTGCTAGAAAAAGCTCCATGGTTAGTAAGAATTTGTTGTGGCTCTGCGCTATGCCACAGCTCATTCTCTCAAGTCAGCTGTTTCGCCCTCTGAAGAGGAGGTTATCCCTCAGCAAAGTTAAGATGATGAGGGACTACAATTAATTTTACCCACAGTGCAGCCCAGCCAAGTCCCTGTCGTCTAAGAACTCAGACGTATAAAAACTGACTGTGCTTGAACTGTCACGGATTCTGAGGTCTGTGGTTAAGCAACTTACTTCTGACTCATAGGAAAAGCCTGATTTTTATGTGCTGAGCACAGTTAAGTCCATTTGCCTTCAACGCTATGTGATATCTTTGACACAGCAGCAGATTAGACTTGTAAAATTAGAGATACCCTGTGTAAAATCTTCTTTTTTTCTCCCCCCTCCCGCCCTGTAGAAATATTGTCTGAATGGAAAAAGGAGGCTTTGGCCCTTTTTCAAGGTCTCTTAGCTAACACCATTGCTTATCATGGACCAGCTGTAGATTGCAAGGACCACGTGCTGGGTGTCTCACAGGTACATTGCAGACCTTGCAGGACACATGCTGGTACAGCTCTTTTGTGTGGCCCTGGGCAGACATACGGAAATCTAGAGGAAAGGAGACATGCTGAAAGCAGTAAGCTACGTGGTCAGTTGTGTGTTCAGACAACAAATATTAAATCCCAACAGGCTGAAACCACAAGATGCTCTGTCACCTAGTCGGAAGCTGGATTTCCAAGCACAGCATCAGTCCAGTTAATCTTTCAGGGCTTCCAGCTCAAGTTTATTCCTGGTACACAATGTTTGGAGCATTTTATAGGCTTTCAGTACTTATTGCAGAGAAATAATGCTGAAATTTTGATCAACAGATTGCTGGGTAGTGAAACATCTCCAGACAGGGAACAATCTTCTGCCTTCATTTTCTTGACAATTTCCAGGCATGTTGGGACAAATATGTGGCCTGGGTGGTTTCCATGTGAGAGTGGCCCTGCTCTCCTCAAGAGTGTTTTGTAGGTAAAGGCAGCTTAGGCACAAAGACTTCTCCACCTTCTCTAGCACCGTGCTGGAGGTAGAAGCTTTCCCCTCGAGGAACCAGAGTGAGTGGTTCAAGTTGATTAGGTTTCCAGGTTATTTTCAGTAACTTAGGCACCACCTGAATGGGTGTTGGCTTAATGCACAGAGTAATTATTAGTATTATTACTACTATTACTATTAATAATAAAATAGTGCTTCTTCCAAAAGTGCCTGAGGAGCAAGCTAAGGTAAGCTTCATCTTGCTAGGTGCTCTGCAACTTTGGGCTATCATTCAAGAACACAATAAATCCTGCTTCAGGGCTCCCACTACTGGATCAAAAGCACCAAAGCCACATGAGCCAAAATGCTGACACTGTATGAAATAATTCTGCAAATTCAACTGTATTTTTAAATGTTGGTAATTTAGCTTTATATTGATTGGCTTTATGCCAGCTTCAGTATCACCTTCCCCTAGACATCCAAAGTTCTACCAAACCAACTGCAGCCTGTTTCCTCCGCACTGGTGCAGAGTCAGCATAAATTCCAGGTCAGGTGCTCCTGAAGCTCAGTTTTGTGACCTCTTCTGGGTCAAATCTGTACCACTCACAGATATGGTGTTAGTTTTCATGGCAACATGGTCTCAGAAGATCCAGTGACTTTCTACTGAAGATCTTGCTACCTACACAGACAAAAGAGCTGTCAGAAAAGAGGTTGAATAGTAAAGTGAAGGGGACAGAAAGATTATGGCTAAACTCATTACTCATTTTTGGAAGGGCCGTGAAGAAGGAGTGAAACACTGTAAAGGGAATACACACATGGAAAGGCAAGGGAGAGTGAGGGCACAGAAAAGCAAGGAGAAATAAGAAAGGGGACATGGATGGGGAAGCTGTTAAAAGATCTGGCTGAGAAAGAAGAGAGGGAAGAAAGAGGCAATCAGAAGGGAACTGGAAAGCCTGGGCATAACTGTGGAAAGTTGCTGTACAGTCTATATCCCCTGCTTGGGCTGCTTTTGCTTCTCTCTGCATTTGGCTGCAGCTTTTCAGCTTCTCCTCTCTGGGTTTTCCCTGATACCTTCCTGGAAGAGGACCCAGAAGGTGCTCCTCTTGCTCATGGGTAGTAGAAGTACCCAGCTGAGCCTCAGGAACCAGTTTGTGCCACATCCAGAGCTGTAGTCTCTCATTTGATCTACTCTTCTTGCTGGTCTGCTGGTTCTTACAAACCCTGCTCTAGTCTGGCAGAGATGAGGAAGGCATAAAGGACAGCAGCTGCCTGAAGAGTTTGCTCATCACAAAAGGATGAGCCTCTCTGTCTTCTGAAACTGACACCTTAGCAGAAACACAGAACTTGATGACATTTAACTCTCGTTACAAATCTTTACACGTATAGTTAAGGCATGTCAAATTTACTGCACTCAGTCATGCATAGCAGAGTTTGGTTTATTTACAGTATGTTTTCACATGTCATACATCTTTAATCAGACTGGAGTATGGACTGGTTTTATATTTTTTTCCATTGATGGTTCCTGCATGTAGATTAGAAAAATTGTTAGTGCTTTGGCTTATCTAGTGTCACACCATGAAGAAATTATTGGCAGTAATAATTATTATTATGCCCTCCAGCTCCTTCAATCTGATTATAAACATTTGGATTAGTGACATGTGTTTTGGCTGCCGTGTCAAGATCCAGCATGAGTCTTTTCTTTCAGTATTTCATGTGAAAACTAGAAGGCAGTGATGTGTATGTATCTGTATAGTGAAACCTATTATAATAAGTAAGGTGATTCTAAACGGGTATGGTATCATCTGATATCAAGATTACTAGATACCATGGTATAACTCTGTCATCTGCAATATCCATCTTCTGCCCTGCTCTGGGCTTCTTTTTCCTTACTTTCTTCCAATACTTTCTGCCCCCCAACTCGGGGTCATGCTGCCCCACAGCTGCAGCTCCCCCAAAGGAGCAGAGAATAGGTCTGGAAATGGACCATGGTCTTCCCTCAGCCTTCTCCCAGGTGCAGCTCCTTTCAGGTAGTTGTAGAGAGCAATAACATCTCCCCTCAGCCTCCTTTTCTCCAGACTAAACAACCTCAGTTCCCTCAGCCGCTCCTCATAAGATGTGTGCTCCAGACCCCTCACCAGCTTTGTTGTCCGTCTTTGGACATGTTCCAGCACCTCAATGTCTTTCTTGTAGTGAGGGGCAAATATTACAGTCTGTATCTCCAAGAAGCCACGCTTTTCTGCCTACTTTTTTTCTCCTGCTGACCTTCTGATTTTTGTATAGCTTTTAATGAGTTTAGGCCTGCTGTCCCTGTTTCACAAGAAAAAAACTTTTAGTGGTGGCTCAGTATTTTCACTTGGCATCTTTTAGTTTGTAAAATGCGTATAATCACAAAATGCTGAGAGGATACACATCGCACAAGGAAAACGTGGCTTCTGAATTGTCCTGGCAAGCAAACTGAGGAATTAGTTTGTGGGGAAAGGGGAGGAAGGGACAATGGATCTGGCAAATGAATCGCCATATAACTACTATGGTTGAAATATCTCTAATTTACTAAAAAGAAGAGGAAGGTAGCAATCTAATTTAGAAAAACTTCAAAGTTTTTTGAGTCATTCTAAAAATCTGAGGTAAGTAGATCCAAAAAGAAAAATCTTTTAATAAGTAAATAATAAGTGATTTATTATGTATGTTACAAAACCCACAGAATATTACACTGCAAATAATATCTTCTGAACTAATAGTAAGATCACTAATCCATATTCTTTGTTTCTTTTCTGGTTTTAAAAATACCTTAGTACGTAAATGTTTCTCTACATTAACAGAAGAATTTATTTTACTGAAAATACTAATGAAGTATTAGTTGCAATTGGTGTAAGCTGAATGCTCCATAATTTTATTTTTTCTGAACACTGAAGCAAATTATGAAATTATACTCCTTGAAATATATGTGGATTACTTTGTATTATCTAAACACTAATTTTACAACTCTGCTTCTATTGGAAATGAAACAAAAACTGCAAAAGGTTAAAACCAAAGGGAATCTGCCAGTTAAGAATAAACTCAGAAGAAACTACTGTGATCAGGGTTATCTGTCATTGTGAGAGAGATATATATACACACACACATATATATATTTCTGTCCTCAAGATTTACACGGCTTTAGCGATATTCCTACCCCTCGCTCCTTCTTGGTTTTGAGGAACTTTTTTTTATGTGAAGGCCCTTCACCTTCCCCAAACTCCTGTGTGAGTTTTCAGAGCAGTAGTCCAGAATTTGCAATTTTGTGGGCTTCCTTCCCTCACCTCCCTCCTTCCCCCTGGGACTTTCACATTTTCTTCTAGAAAGCCTGTTTTATTAAATAAATCAAGCTTAGATTCAAATGTGTATCGAAACGTGCTCACAAAGCTGGGACTGTTAATAAAAGAGCCTGCGGGTGCTAGGGGCGGTGACAGTGCTCTCCGGGGGAGGACAGGTGACTGGTCAGCCTCACGTACCACCGTGATGCACCGCCGCTGCCAAGGGAGAGCGCGGGGGGAAGAAGGCAAAGGGCTCCTTTCAACCTCTCCAGCTCGTGCTACAAATCCTGTAAAAACATCTGGTCTGTACAGATTTGAAAAGAAGAACTTTTCTTTTACATAAGAATACAAATTGGGAAGCATATTTCTTTACCAGCCCTTGAAAATGAGTGTCACCCACCACATATATTATGTCCCTGAACTGAGCTAAATTGAAGCCAGACATATATTTCTCTTTGATGACTCCATCAAGGTATGTTTTAACTCCTCTCCCCAGTCCTTCAGCCTCTCAAAAGATACATGTGCAGATAAGGGAGCAGCCTCAAACCCACACAAAGTAACAGCCAAACAAGTGGCTTTAAGAAGAAAAATCCAGCTTTGTAGCTCTCTCTTCCTGCGAACAATTTCCTTCTCCGGTTATAAATTTCACCTGCTAAAAAAACTTCCCTGAAAGAGGCAGAAGAGACAGGAAGGTAAACGGACTTCGAGTAACCCTATGTATTCTGAAAGTGGAGAAATTTAACTCAAATTTTCCAGGCATCTCTCTCAGGTGTACAAATGATGATGTAAAGCACCTCTATGTTGCCTGGTTATGTGTCCAAGCAGTAACTCAGCCAGTTTTGGCATCTGTGGGTGCTTGTCACACATCCAGTGGTGTTTGACAGCGTTGCTCTGTGGAGAGTTTGAGTAGTGTACAATTGTTTGATAGCATGGTTAGTGTTAATGAGATTACTGTTACTTGAGAAATGCTTTTTATTCTCTATTACCCCTTACTGAGTGTCAAACCCGGCCTACTAGCTTATCTATATTTGGCAAATACTGTCAGGTCTAAGAACCAGAAAGTGTTGTGAATTACACTTTGAAATGCTGGACCTGGTGAAAATATATCAGCTACCCTCATTTGAGGCCAAACTTAACCTTGCTTTTGCAATTGCTCCCAAAGATGTCATCATTTCTTGAGAGGGAGATAAATGGCTATAATGGCCCCTTATAAGATCAGGAAGACTGGATGAATCGGGAGAAAATGCACTTCCTCACCAATTCCCATCTCCATAGAAACTCCGCAGCTCTGCTCTGTCTTCTGCCTATACAGATTAGGCAGCCCGGTTTTCCAATAACAGACAGTGAAGTCTGACGCCTGCATTGTCTCGCAGAGGGGTATCTCGAAGAGCAGAATTTAAGGATAAAAAGAGAACTTTGCCAAGTGCTTAGTGTCGCCTCCCCCAACTTTCAAATTCTTCCTGTTGCTTTTCAGGTTCCTAAGAAAATTTCTCATGAGAATCATCAGTATTTGCTGCCAGGGTACCCACAACTCTGATGATGCTTTTGTCAACTACTTTTGCTTCAAAGGATGCAGTGTCATTGAAAAACTAGTGCACACTACCCAGTATCACAATTGATGTCACTTTTGGGGAAGACAGGGAATCATCAGGAGCAGACTACGGGGTACTGATTTGAACATAAAGCTTCATTTTCAAATTCATTGAATAGTTTATGCATGAATGGATGTGCTTTTTCAGCAGTTCAGAGAAGCAGATAAGGATAGTATTTTTTTAATGAAGTGAAATATACGAGAGAACATATTCATTGATTATTGTTAGGAAAAGAAGAAGATATTAAACTGCAGTAGATAAACATCAGCATGCAAAGTTCTTTTGTTAATAAGAATAAATTGATAGATTTATAGACTTTATATTCTGGCAAGATCATTTGATTGTCTCATCAAACCTGTAAATCAAAGCCACTAAATCTCACAGTTTTAGCTCTGAGCTGAATAGAGCTAGACAAAACATGTTGGTAAAGCAGTACACGAAACAAAAGACGCAATTCAGCTTGACAGAAGCTTTATAGCTTTGGGTCAAATCCTTAAGTTTTAAAAATAGAGAGAACAACTAAAATGGAAGTGTCATTTTCCCCAGTTTTTCAGCTTTGGCTAAGTGTACTGTATTTTGGTTTATCTGTGAAAATGGCACGTCTGTTTTCTTTGTTCTAGACTTAGTCCATAACTCACACACACAGCAAAATCATACCCCTCAGAAAAACACCCAGTATTGACATGAAGATTTCAAACAACACAAGTTTCTAAAACTTCTCTTGTTTCAGACGTTGATCACCCATTCTGTATGAAAACCCAAAGTGCATAATTTCTCATATAAGTATGTCCAGCTTCGGCTTCCAACCTTTACCATACCTTCTTGACTGTTAAAGGGCCCTCTATTTTCTTCTCATAAATGTAGTTATACACTGTAGTCAAGGGACTCTCAATTTGCTTTTTAATGGACTAAATCCGTTGAAGTATTTAAGTCTCTCCTAGGAGGGTATTCTATGGCTCTTGAACTGTGACTCTGCTTTTAAGAGCTCCAATTTTTCCAATATATCTACCTTTCTAATTAATTCATTTTTGCTGTGGAGAAAAATGAAGATGTCACCCATTCTTCCTACATTTATACATCCACAGATTATATTAGCCCTTTGGCCACAGCATCACAGTGGAAGCTTATGTTCCATTGCTTGCCTACTTTGACCCTAAATCGTTTCAGAAAGGTTGCTTTTCAAGACACGACTCTAAAAAGATTTCAAAATGCCATTTTAATGTATGCCCTAGGTTTCTAAGTCTGCAATAAACAAAACTCAAATCAGTTTTGTCTTTTGAAAAAATTTTCTTATCCAGCAGTTGAGATTACTTTGTGCACATGCTCTGTCTTCATTAATATATGCCAATGTTTGTGTTATGTGCAAATTTTCTGCAATGCTTTGTATTTAACAATTATTTCCACTTTAGGAAAAGAAAGTCACATACTTTGATTTCTTTACACATGTGTATTTAATCCCAGTACTTCTGCTGCTGCTTCTGCATCCTTTTCCCCAATGCTCCTTGTACCTCTGTGAGATGTGTTCCCTATCGCAGGCTCTCTGATTCATTGCTCGTATTATCCTCATGTTCTTGTCTCCTCCACAAACTCTCCATCTCAGCTGCATTTTCAACACGGTTTCTTTTCACAGATTTTTTTCTCACGATTGTATTTTCAGATACCTTCCGCGACCTGTAGTTCAAATTACAATATAGAAATAGTATTGCTGGGATGAAAGATGAAAAGTTGTGCACTGATCTCACGCTTCACCTATAAACACTTCCCCTTCAGTCCAGAGCCCCAGTGTTGGGCAATTTATGCTGTATTGATTCCAAGGAGGAAGAATTACCTGTCTGACAGCTATACCACATCCTTTATTAGCATCCAAAGTAGAGTTGGGATTTAGCTAATGAGGCTTAACTATCTCCTTTTGCAGCTGCTGGAAGAAGTAGTCACTTCTGAGGTGCAATTAATATCAGGGCTATGTCCTCTTGTCACATTTAAACACCTGAAGCACATTGTCCTTGGAGAATCTGGGCCTTTGCCTGAACACCACGTGGGCAGAGTTGTAATGATTTCTCTGTCTCTGCTCTGTCATTATTTCAGCATAATAAAAATATGGAGAGAGATGGGATTTTTACAGTTTAGAAGTAATTAATTGTTCTTTTTGTCTTTGCATGCAGGATTTTTTCCCTAGACCTTCTGTAATACTGAAATAACTAGGTAGCTGTGCAATGTTACATGTATTAGGCACAAAATAAAGGATCCTGAGACATCCCGACCCTGACTCTCGATATGTCCAGTACCCCCAAAGCAGAAGGCATATGTAGTTGTTTCCAGCAGCAGCCATTGGGCTATCCTTCGTAATTACATATCTGATAAGAGTTTTTCTCTGAGTGATCATATAACTTAGGACAATGTAACAGATTTTCTTCCTTTGTGATTTATGAACAGCACATGATAGAAAGTATTACAAGGCTAATATGAATTATTATAATAGCTTGCTTGGCTCCCTTCTCCCTCCTCTTCACTACTTAGCCTTTTAACATTACAAAATGGCTCTGGCATGAGCTGTCAGAAAGCAGTTCACCAAAGTCACTACTGCACGTGAGGCTCTCTGCACACATTAATAAGGAATTTGCCACCACCGTTAGAAATCCTTGTTCTCATTCTTTTTCTGCTTAGGGAGTTCTGGGGTCACTAGATATTATCATTTAAACCCACTCGTTCTTTGCACCGTCCCTTTGCATGCTCAGGGAATTCATGTGAACACCAGCTTTGTTATTTCTCTTGCACAGCCATGGGTCAACCGTGGCACTCCTTGCAACCAGGAGCAAACATGGGATTTGTCACTTCTACATAAAAGTACTAAGCCAGATACATAATTGTAAACTAGCATGGAAAGTAATATTTTCTGAATCAGTCTTACCATAAACTGCAGCTTGGTATTTGCTTTTCTATTCCGCTTCCTCTCTTCGTTCCCTGCTTTGCTCCATGAAGGAATACTGAGATTTATTTTTTTTAGGAAGTGCTCACAGTAATCGGGGTCCCTTTGTCCCTACCATGCCCCTACATAGATATCATGTCAGATTATCCCTTAAAACAGTGTCCTTAAACAGCAGGGGACAAATCAAAGTGCAAAAGGGAGTTGGAGGGAGACGTCCAACTCACAGAGCTGGAATGTACTCCTTCCTGGGGACAGGGGGAAAATGGGAAGATATGGGAGGAGGATATGGGAGTGAGGGGGAACCCTTCAGACTCAGAGTGGTTGGACAAAACAGAAATGTAACCTGAAGTAGCTATTCAAGTGTTAGTTTTATGGGTGATTTTTTTTTTTTCTGTTTCTATTTTTCTCCCATTACCTAACAGCAAATAAATGTTAATCTTTCTTTCCTAGGACAAAAAGGGTAAGCCATGGAGGTGACATCACTGCTTAGTTTTTCAATAAATACAGCCAGGTTTTCAATGGAAAGTTTCAAACTGCTGGGCCCATTCTGTGGGAATGTATGTAACCGTTGCCACAGGGATGGGCCAGGACAGAGGGAAGAGCTGGTAGTATTCTGATCCAGGTCAAAGCACATCCAAGTGCCTGGTATGATTCCAGGCTAGATTTAGAGAAGGTATTAGGAGCTTCCACTGGCAGTCAAAAGTGATAGATTACATCATTTCCCTCCAAAATATCCTGATCTGAAAGGATTTTATTGTGAACTGCAGCACAGCTCTATAAAAATTGTACTCTTCTGTCCTTTTTTTCAGCACCTTGTTCTTTTTCTCCACTTTACTATTGAAAATTCAAACTGTATTGCTTTCCCATTTAAGATGTCTTCAAATGTTTCTTAGCCTCTAGAGAAAGCTCAAACAGCAACCGTATATTGGTCTTTCCTCAGCTGATGCCTATCACTGCCCTTTTCCTCATAGTGCTACTCCTGCGCTCTCCAGGCCAGCTTTTTAATTTGTACTTAGAGCAGGCAGTTGCCAGAAGAGTTTCTCTAAGGGAACCCCATCTACAGGAGTTCAGGTACTTTGCTAAGAAAGCTTTTTTCAGGCACCCTTTCAAGATACTTAGTAAAAAAGGAAGGTTTGTTTTGAAATTGCATTTTCTGTAATTTTTTCAGCTTCTTTCAATCCCTGCTTTGGAGAAAATAGTCATTAAGAGCTCACAGATACATATATGATTGGTATTTTTCCCAGAAAACATTTAGCACTGAGTCAGTTGTGTCTTTTGAAATATTTATCTTGAAAATGATTGTAATGCACAACGAGAACTTGCTCTAAACACTTTACAAAAAGAGTTTCTTTTCTTTCCACAGACAATTAAAACAGAAATCCTTCTATCGACTGGTCAGGCATTTGTACAATTTGTTAATGATTTTCTTAAGGGACACATTGGTGGTATTGATTTACAGCTGAGGAGAGGAACAGGTTCATTACTCTGTTTAAATGTGAGTGCCAAAAAGATGACTGTTAAAGGTACTAGAGGTTGGCTAAACACAGTCTCTTCATGACAGGGTTTCTTGTATGTTACTTCTCCCAGAAAGCCAAATTAAATGCTATATGCCCAATTTCCCCTGTGTTTTCATTCACCATGACAACTAGCTAAATGTGACCTTGACTTGTAAAACCATGCGTTGCTATCTGTACTAAGAGAGAGCTAAAGATGAAAAACTCCTTAGCATTTTTTCTCCCAAAGGAAAGGCAGGGGTATTATGTGATTTCCTCTACCTTTGGACAACGTGGTAGGAAAATTCTATTTAATTAAAAATAAGACAGAAAGAAAAGAGGTGCATTTGTGTTTAAGGCATGAAAAGTCAAAGTCAATGTTAAGGCATGTTTTACTAGGTAGTTATTAGGATTGTTCAAACACTTTCCATTGATGCAGTTTTTCTATGGAAAATAGCTTTTTAACAAATTTTTTGTGCCTGAAGTATTTGCTTTTTATAAAATTCTCTCCACTTCTCTTTTTTTAAGGTTCTCAAGCATTGAGCTAGAATCCATTTTCCAAATCAGGTTCACTGGAACTGCTGTTCAGGTCTCTTGTGTCCCATATGAACCAGGTTTGCAGCCAGATGTCACCCCCTGGGAGCAATCATAGGGACTCCCAAGATCCAAATTGCCTGGGAAGAAGGGAAAAAGGAAAGAAAAGACCTTTGGGGTTTAGATTGAAGGTAACCCAAAAATACCTTTTTTTCTTTTTCCTTTTTTTTTTTTCTTAGCATTTAATTGGGGAAAGCTTTCAAGAAAATTAAAGTTAATGAAGGGGAATTTTAAGAAAGTTAAAGGTTGGTAAATTCTCATTTTTTTCCAGAGAGCCTACTGGAAAGCTGGAATCAATTTTCTGATCCTCCAGAGGATTTTAACATATATATGTCCCATTTTCTAAAGCAATGTTGCAGCCATCAAACATTAGAGATTGGAAGTTCTTCAACTAAAAGTTTTCTACTTTGCTAAAACAATTATGCTTCTCATATAGGGTATTCTGAGGTAAACGCCCCTCAGTTGTCCATGTGAAATGATCCCACCCAGGCTAAAACAAAAGAACGTGCATTTCTGACACAAGGTGGGAGTGACTCAGGCTTGCCTTGCGTCAGGAAAGGGCTCTGTTATTCTGTTACCCAAATCTGTCCAAAATTTAAGCCTTTTTAAATTGTAGTTTGAACACTCTCAGTCGAAACTTTGCAAGTCTTTGGCAACTCTGTTTCCAAAGAATATTTTTACATTTGAGTTGGATGTGTAATTGAAATAGACTGTTTTGGGCTGTTAAGGCTATCAAATCCATTTAACCATGTCCTTAGGGATTTCCTGCCAGGTCCTGGCAACATGGAAAAAGAAGGTGTTGTATTTGAATGAAAAAGAAACAAGGCTTGTATAGCTGAGCAGCAACGGGAAAACTAGAGAGAGATGGCAATAGGAATTAAAGAGGGAAAGAAATTGGTTGGAAAATACTACTGCAAGAGGAATTGGGGTGGGAAGGGGATTTGGACCTAAGGTAACTGGGCCTGACTGGGTTGCGGGGTAGATAAGACAGTGGGGAATAGGCAGAGGTTTGTGCATGCCCCAGCACACTTCTTTCTAGAGGATAAGAAAAGATCACAGTGCTTCAGAGTCTCACTTATCTGCAGGCAGGACACAGCTCTTACACGCCATAGCAGAGCTGCCCGTGCTGGATACGCTCCAGCTCGTGCAGATCCCACAGCAGCAAGCAGTTTTCCATACCCACAAGTATCAGAAGTTATTGCGATGGCACAAAGCCTTCCAGCTCTGGGGATGTACAGCACAGGTTTTGATATGAAAACAGAAGGGAAGCCTTCTATTTTCAATCAAGAGTTTTGTGAGTAAATACACAAGGTTGTTTTTTTTTTTAAATACCAGCTTGGAAGAATATGATGTTGCAAAGCTAAGCAAAAAATGATGAAAAATGCCAGAAGGTAGTTTGCCTGCAAAACTTCTTTCTCTTGTGCACCGTAACCTGGCACCTGGCCTATACAACCCCGTCCTCCTTCAATTCAATGGGCTCACAGGGGCACCCAGAGGGAGTCCCACTGACTGACACCATCCACCCCACTGAGGTGTTCAGAACTGCTCTTTGGAGGCACTTACCTCTCCTCCTTGACTATGCAGGAGATAGGTTCCCAGTTGTAAGGTAGATGCTTAAGTGTGAAGACATCCAGATGATCTTGACTCTGCTGTTATCCCACAGGACATCATCCTCACTGTACAGAAAAGCTAGACCTTTTCTGAGAAATAATCAAAGCTACTTAAAAAAGACACTGCTGTTTGTGGAACTCCTCTGTTTGCTAAAGGCAAATTGGGCAGAAATGGCAAGAAGGGGAAAATAAACCTTGTTGTTAAATTTTGGGTTGCTCTATGATTTTTGGCCATTCAGTGAGGCCAAATTTTTTCAGATGGTCACTCATTTTTGGCATGCCTTTCTGGAGGGATGTGGGCAGATTTGTAGAGAAAAAAAACCCCTCAGTCTTGGAGCTGAAGTAAACAAAGTTATTCATGCTTCAAATAGATGAAGCTTTTCTTAATGTGAAGTCCTCTCAAAAATATCAGGTCTTTAAATTACATGCCCAAAATATTTTTGGCCTTTTGACCTTAAGTTCCCCCTCTATGAAATGATGATAACACTTGCCTCTTGCAAAGTGTCCCTGTCCTCAGAAACATGTTGTAAGAATAAATTCATTTTGTTCACAAAGCCTTTAGATACAATATTGTGAGTAGAACCATGCAAAAGTTCATGGGGAATTTAATAACTCTGTCTTTAAAGCAGGATATGAATTGTGTATAGTAAATAAGGCCTGCAGGCACAAATATTGCGTAGCTGCTCATTATTTGAACTCTGCCCATCCTGTGCATTGAACGAGAAGAGAGGAATGGAGGAAAAAAGCCGATTTAACTTTTTATATTTGCTTTTACTTAGGCAATTTTACTCTTGATACTTCTCAGCTTCTGAACACTTGCCTTGCCAGCTCTCGTGGACTTTTAAGATATATTTAACATGCAATTAAAAGAGCGTTCTTCAAATCAGCAGGAGGTTTGCTTTGCATGCAGCTCCCAAATTGCTCCTGGCTACATCCATGTTTTGATTCAGATGAGATTCTAGGCAGCTGAAAAGGGTCCATAAATATATCTGTTCCTCAGAGCAGGCCTTTTCACTGCTCCCCTCTCTTGATGTCAGGGAATCTCAGCTGCTGTCAGGAAGAAAACCTGTGCTGATAAGAAACCCTCATTGTATTTTTTGGCGCTGAAAATAGATACAATTCCTCATAGAACCAACTGCTTAAATTAACATAAAATATTTTTTTGAAAAAACTCTTTTTTATTCCCAACCATTTTTTATTTTAGTATTTAAAATTATTTTATTCACTCCAAAGTTTAACAAAGTTTTTTGCTTGGAGTGTCCTCTTGTCTCTGAGTTATAGTGACCATTGTCCTGGAAACAGCACTGTTCATGAGAATAAATCTTTCAAAAACATAACAATAACAAGGTGAGATGTTATTCCATGTCATTCTTTTCTACATTCTATTTAGATAGAAATCTTTGCATGCTCCGTGTAGCTATAAGATAGATGGTACTGATAAATGAGCTTGAGTATAATTTGCTTTCACTGGTCTTGCTTATTTTCCATCTTTTTTTTAAGTAACAGTCAAAGATATACTTCTGTTTGGTCCCTGAAAAGGCAGGGAGAAGCTCTCTGCAGAAATAACTAGCCGCTATGATGGGGTGAATTGCCTGCCTGCCACAAGGGTAGCCAGAATGACCGGGGCTGAGCCCTGCCTGGGCTGGTGCAGAGCCACAAAAGAGTCAGTCAGGTTTTACCTGTTCAAATTTGAAAAGATAGCCTCCAGTACAAGTTCATATCTGAGGTATTCAACTTTGGAGCCCGGTTTTCTTGAAACAGCTGCATCATGTCATGCATCATCGCACATGCACCTCTCCACTGAAGGCGGAGGAATTTCTGTTAAACCTAACCCCCTGCTTATTATATACCAAGCCTACTAAAGCCGAAGAATATCTTCCTCCTGAAATCCCTTTTTCCCAGTTAGCCATTTCAGATATCTTCAAAAATAACCATCTGTAGTACAGATGCTACAAGTTAAAGATCAAGTGGTAGACTTACTGCTGAATTTCACTTTTATGTTTAGACTTGTATGACCAGGTCTCATTCTCTAGTGGATTTATATGATTCTATTTTCCTCTTAAAAATATACAAGAGAAATGCTCACAGATCCTTAAATGTAGTAGTATGAGTACACCGCTATAATTAATGCCCTGGTCTACTCCCTCTTTTTTTATTTTCAGTGTACAAGTCCTGTGGAGTTTGCAGATTGATTCAATTGCAAAGTTAGATTCCCACTGTGACGGCAGTTTTCAAATCACTGGGCTTTTCTGCCTGTCCTGCCAGCCAAGGAACAATGGGTGCTAATTAAAACCCTGCTTAAAAGGTTCCCCTTTTACTTCAGCGTTTGAGGCTTTCGGGGGCAGACAGGGGAAGGATGCCTTGTTCTGTTTATGCATATGCAAGCACTTAGTGAGCTGGGGCTGACTGGGTCGAGAAAACACTACAAAAGCCTGGTGCTTATAGGAAAGGGCTGGATTTCAACCTGATGAGGTTAGTTAACAGACTAGACTGAAGAGGGCCCAGCTGTATTTTCTTTCCAAAATTTGAGGCACATTTCAAAATAGGGCTTGCTTTTTTATCATTTGCTTCTACTGAAATGTTCAGGTCTCTGTCTTCTTGTATTAAAGTGAGGAGTTTTCTTAAAGTGCAAGGATAAGAAGTAATAGTTTCCTTTATTTTTACTAATAAGATTAATATTTTAAACAACTAGTTTTGTTAATCAACTGGGCTGCCTGTGCCAAAACGTATATATATGGAATAAAATGTCTTTTCTCCACCGAGGGTTTGTTTCTTGAGCCACTATCTTTTTTTTTTAAATGGAAAAGATCCCATCAGACATTTCTGTTGCTCAGTGACGTAACTGAATTCTAAGNAGTTTTGTTAATCAGCTGGGCTGCCTGTGCCGAAATGTATATATATGGAATAAAATGTCTTTTCTCCATCAAGGGTTTGTTTCTTGAGCCACTATCTTTTTTTTTAAATGGAAAAGATACCATCAGACATTTCTGTTGCTCAGTGACGTAACTGAATTCTAAGTATGCAGACTTCACTGGTTTTGAGGAGGAAAAATCAGAAAAGAACTATACCTTAGAGCTTTATTTGTAATGTATATAAAATTGCTCAGTACCAGAATATGGCAGATAAAGAATCAGCTTCATTATGTCAAGCAAATTCAATATGCTTTGGTTTTCAGCAAAAGCAAAGAACAGAAAACACAGCATTGCAAATAAACTCATCAATAAGCCACACAGGTTTTTGTTTGATGTCATTTGTAACTGACAACTTGATCAATCTTACATTGAATAGTCCCTTAGAAATACGAGAGTAATAGGAGCAGAATCTGTCTCATGTCTTTTGTTGAATAGCAGTTCGCTTGGTGGCATTCACAAACCTGTCCTAGCCTTCTTCAGCTGTTTTTCTTGTATAAAACTATCTCACCCATTGAGATAGCACAAAATATTTCATGGGACAAATTGCACGTCATAGATAGTGAATGGTCAAAATGAACGATTCACAGATAACCTCATAGTTTGACAGGTATTATTCTAAACTTTTTTTTTTTCAGTCTCTGTGAAGAATGAGTGCTTGTGCAGAAATCCGGAGTGCCTTGCAAATAACTCACCCACCAAAAAAAGACTATTAATTTATCTTTTTTTCCTGTCTACAAACATTGTCTAAGAGGTTAGCTGTATAGCTATTTTAATTAAAGGAACTGGTAAGATTTTTCTCATTTTTAACTTTACAGCCATATGCTGTAATAATTAATAATGCTTAATAGAGCTACTTGCATGCTGAAGACTGCTTAAAAGACTAGATGTCTAGGATCAGGGCATATGGCCTTTGTTGTGAGCCACATGCACCGAGGAATAAAGGCAGCTAAGCCCAACCTCCTACTCTTACTCTGTCACTCAGTGGCTGTTCACACTGTGATTCCTGCTGCGGGGAGGAGACAACTGCTTTTTTTCTCCTTTTTTTTTTTCTCTTTTTATTTTTTTTCTAATTGTTTTAGTTCTTCATAGAAATGGGGAGAGGGGTAAGAACGTTTGGGAGAAACCTGCCTCTGCCCCTGCATTTTCCTTCCCTATTTACCCAGCTGGGCAGGCAGAAAGGGAAAGTTCCCAGAGCAAAGGGGACAGGGCCTGATCCAGTGGGCCCCTCCAGTCACCCTTCTCCTGGGCACAGCTAAATCCATATGAATGCAAAAGCAAGGTGCTTGTGACAAAACAGCAGTCCCAAGCCCAGATGCACATGTCGCTTCATGGACCAGCAGAGGCTTTGCTGGTGCAACACTCTACAGAGCTACTCAGCTCCAAAGGGGTACGGCTGTTGTGCAGCCTCCACGGTCTGATCCCGTACCCACATATTCTCTGCCTTGGCAGGACGAAGGGACAGGAGCTGCCTGAGGAGCCTCTCTGTATAACAAACACCTACAATGGGTCCTAAGGACCCGTTCTGCAGAGGTCTCTGAAGACCTCTTGAACAGGCGCTTCAGAGGGTGAAGACGATTATGGGAACACCTCAACTAGACTGTTACTTCTTTATTCACTGGAGCTTTTTCAGGGAGGCTTTTCACTGGAGCTTTTTCAGTAGGAACTGAAATAATCAAATCATAAAGGCTGTTGCCAGACCTCTGTTAACAAAGACTGAACAGCATTTTGCCTGGTCACAGGAGAAAGTGGTGATTTCTCAGTTGCTGTGGCTACAGGCAAGAATCCAAAAAAGATTAACAAAACCCTGTTAGTGGATAATCCCAGGAAAGGTACTCTAACAGAAGACTTCTCCCTCTTCTGTCAGCATCACCCGGTCTTACCTAGTTTCTTGCTTTGATAGCTAAACCTCAAGAAGGTGCTAATTTCAGCTAGACAGCTGGCCAGCATCTTACAATCTTGCTGTAAAAGAGATGTACATCTAAGCAGCAGGTGCCTTCTGGTCTTGTTGTCTCACCTGCTCATTTTCACGTTTGCTGCTGCTGCTCCCACCTCAGGAAAAGGAGATGCCAGCTCAGGGCTTCATTTCTCATCAGATAAATAGATCGGAATGGTCTAACTCGCCTCAGTCCATCTATCTCCATTTTCCTAAAGGATCATACCATCTGTTCCTCAGCTTGATGCTAGCTAGCCAGGAGCAGATAAGAAGATTCTCTCTGGAACATGCTACTGATTGCTCCTGGGAAACTAAGTCAGGGATTCCTGGGAGACTTCGACAAAATATGCCCCACTGCGGTAATGTAAAACTGGGTACTGCATTTCATCTGTCCTGTGATCTTCACAAGGATACTGTGTGAGACGGTAGCAAAAAAAGGATTTTCACCATTTTCACAGCTATTTCATACACAACAGTTGGGCTGTCTTATCTGATGTTTCCAATCGCCAGTGACATAACTTTATGTGCTCTAAAGCCAAACTCTCTCTGTTATGTACTCTTTTACTGCACTCTGCCAGGTATGGACAGGTCTGGCGTAAACCTGAGCAGTCAGCTTCTGGAACAAACTTTCAATCCGAGTAAGGTGGGGAGAGATGGGTGGAGGGGAAAAATATTTCTGATTTTAGGGACAGTGTGTATATGAAGGAGCTTCATGATCTGTGAGCAGGTGGCTAAGTTGATGACCCAGGAATTTGCTTCCAGACAGCCGTAGTGCATAAATTTGTTTGGTGAAGGAAAATGACCCAACTCTTAGCCTTGGGTAAATCCAGTCTGATCTAAAGAGGATGCTTGAACTTTGCTGCATGACTGGCAGAATATTGTATTAAGATGCTGCACATGGGCTTTAAAATATTGAGTTCTCACCTTTTTGTCATATTCTCCAATAAATGATAGTGTGTCTCTGATAAGTAAATCTATGTTTGCTCAAGGACAGTAGATTCAAGGTTATTCACCAAATTCTTCTCTTTTCAAACACCTAATTTATACAGCTGCTGAGCTTCAATCTTGAATGAAGTGCACGGGTGCCACGATTAACATAATTATATGTCAATCAATTTCTTCTTATCCCCTGTTCCCCATTATGACTAAACTTTAATGCCACCTGTGAGACTGGCGGGGGGGCCACGTCTGCTCTTGCACAGAAGAACTTATGCTATGCAGAACTGAGCCGGTCAGGGATCCTGTGGGATCTTTCTCTCGTCCCAATTACCTCTGGCTCTGTGAATCGGTGTGACTGGTTAGATTGCTTGATGGCAGAAAGGTCAAGGATGTATGGAGCCTTCTGGGAGTCAAGGCAGCTCTGCAACATTTCCTAGCCCGGCTGTGACAATGCTCGTGCTTTAGTGTGTGCTTGTGCATAAGAGTTGCCCTAGACTCTAATGAACTAAAAGCTTGTGGTTACTGTAGTGCATGTTTTAACCTAGATCTGTCTAATTCAAGCAGGTGGTTAAATAACCTACGATTTAACCCAGCCTTTGCCCTCTGATGGAGTCTAGCCAGGAGCTAGATACACTGGATGTTATGCGAAGCCAGCTTTGAAATGTCCCGAGTTTAATCAAAGGCAACCTCATCAACATAATTCTGGTAAGTGTAGTCCATAAGAGAGATGAGCTTCCTCTGAAGTTTCTGTTCTCTCTGTTCTGAGGGAAGGATCTGAAAAAAATTCTTAAGAGTCTATATACCAATGGGAAAGTATTTATTGTCATTTCACTCTCTGTTGTTAATTTTTACCTGTTGCCATGGAAGTATTCATAATTCTCAGCAACCAATGTTTTGATGGGTGACGGTGATGTGCTGTGAAGTGTGTTTGTTTATGTTTCTGATAGCCTTTGGAAGCCTATGCCTGAGCATTTTTAAGAACCCAAGAGCAGTTTTTATTTATTCTACAATTTGCTACAGTAGTGCAGAAGAAAAGAGCTTTTGCACTGGAGCAAAACACGACACCATTTTGTGGTTTTAAATGTGTTTCTCCAAGTATATGTGGATGAAACTTCCAGCAAGGGGTGACAGTATATGCGTGAATGTTGATCAAATAGGTGAATAATTGTAATAAATTTACACTTACCACATCAGTTATAAGCATCCTTTCAGTATGTGGTAAAGAAATATTTTGAGAAACTGTGCCCCTTAATTTAAATGTGATTTGAGTTAAGCAGATTCTACTGGGTTTGGTAACAAAATGCAGGCGATATGGACAAAATAGATGTAGTGAAATCGTACAGCTTGCTGACAGTGGAGATTTCACATAACCATACCTTATCCTGAATTTTATTGTTTCCTGTTCTGGGAAGCCTCAGAAAATGTATCGGAGAGTATTTTGATAATCCAAGCGCATTTATACATAATGACAAGACAAATGCTCATACCAATAATGTCTGTAGAGCTTTGCATAATGGAAGTTTGTTCAACAGTGACATCAGTATAAGTTTTTACTAAAATATCAAAACCTGCTGTCTAAAACTGGTAGCAAGTGCTCAGTCTGAAAAAAATCTAACCAAAAAATAACAAAAAGCTGCCTTCTGTTCCCTGTTAGTGCTGAGGACCTTAGCACTGCGCACATAGTATATAAATAAACCACTGTGATCAACACCTGAGAGCTTATAAATGTCTGAAATGTATGGTGACAATTTGCAGAACTTCTGCATTGCTCCCTCATGCCCACTTACAAACTATTTGGATAATCTGGAACCTGTTAGGCAATACCATATACCATTGTTTGCTGCTCTCCTCTAGGCTTGCACAGCACAATAATAAACACTGCAAGGAATGCTTCGGTTTATACAGGGGAGCGGCAGAGACGTGCAGCTCTCCTTCGCTTTTTGTGATGCAAGTGTGCCTGATAAAATGAGTCACAACTGAACTGCCTTAGCCACCTGGTAAAACCATGCCTGCTTTCAGCTACCAGTCTTACATCTTAGTAGTTGACTGTTTTCACCCAGATTTGCAGTATCCTTCATTCCATGTGTCTGGGTGTTTGTATTACTGTAATTTTATCACTCGGGGTCTGTTTGCTGCGGGAAACTAGGTCTAGAAAACTGTATACGTTGGGCTCAGTTCATCTCCACTATAACACTATGGATTCAAGTATATTTGGCGGCCAAATTCCCCTGAAGCTGTTTGCAGAGAGCAGATGGAAATTCCGCAGAGGTCTCTGGACCTCGTTCAGAACTGACCTGAATGATTGTTACTCATCAGGTGTAACTGATCATTAAAAGGCTTTTAAGTGTTTCCAAGCTGTTCCCTAATTTATCGCACAGTTTGGATTGAAAAAAAAAAAAATCAAGTTCCAATTGAAGAAAAGAAACAGTAAAAAGAACAGAGAAGGTCCTGTTCACCTTCTACCCTCCTCTCTCCTTGTTTCTTTCCTGCTCTTTTCTCCTTCTGTGCTGTTCCCCATCCATACTCCCTTCACATATCCCTCCCATCACTAATTCCTACACCGTCTAAAATGCTTTTGAGTCCTATTTCAGTTCTGGTGTTCAATAGCTGTGAGTCCCATTGATTTACGCCAGGGCTGAATTTTGTCCCCATAGCATACCAAATTGCTTCTGCACACACATGGAATGCCAAATCAGCATACAGGCATACTACTTTGTAACTACTTTATTACTCATTTACACCTGGCATGAAATTTATACCCTTATTTATGTCACTGCTGAGTCTGGACTGTTATATAAATTGATCCTGTATGAAGCTGGCTGGGTTAGAGGACCGGCAGTGGATACAGCACCTATCCCTTGGAAATTATTGGCTCAAATTCTAATCAAGCCCTTAAACCAAACCAACCAAAGCTTCTTTCCGTGTGATGTTGTTGTAAAAATGAGGTTGGTCTCCTCCTGCTTCCCAGTACACGTGTGTCAACACCACAGTTGACTCTAATTAGCACCCTTGCTGGCTACGAAAGCTCCCAAGCCAAGGATTTAAGCAGGCGGGGAGACTAAACTCTTTGTCCTGGCCGCAGGTCACGGCAGGTTGATGAACAAGCAAGTCCTACTTCTGCCTCAGCTATAGCTGCCTTCTGTTTTCTGGGACTAGCAGCCTGGCACCTTCCACAAACACATTGTTTCAATAAAAAATGGTTAACTCCAGTCTCATTGTATAAAACAGGTATTTTCATTCATTTTTAGGGAAGTTTTAGAGTTAATAGGACTTTGGTCTGAGTAGGGATTACAGGATTTTGACCCCTCTGGGATCTTTGTCCTAGATTTCAGCCTTGGCAGGTGGGAGCACTCTGCAACCAGTTGACATTTTAGTGGCTAGTTT
Source organism: Himantopus leucocephalus (assembly GCA_003993805.1). Lineage (NCBI taxonomy): Eukaryota > Metazoa > Chordata > Aves > Charadriiformes > Recurvirostridae > Himantopus > Himantopus leucocephalus. The sequence goes on along the minus strand of RSEF01000002.1, from coordinate 128,456,389 downwards.
GTGAGTCAAATATCTTGTTTTATGTTTTCCTTTTTGGTTTGGATGAGTTTATACGGGTTTCTGAAATATTTGGGAAAGTTGCATGAGCTTCGTGGTGCCACTGCACCTTCCTTGAGCCAAAGAAGTTGCTTTCCTCATTGAGAAATCTCACTTCAAAAGAAGTTGTGGTGTTTTTTAAATTACTGTTTCAGATGGCTTTTATTTCCAAATGTCTGCATCACTCAGAAAATCTGAGTTTATTCTGGTTTGCGGTACTTCTGATTTATTTTTCCTATTTAGAGGGCTCTTTTTTTCTACTTGTGTCCACTTTCTTCATACACACACACACACACACACACACAAATAGAGTGACCTCTGGTCTTATTTCAGTTTGAGGAAAGAAAATAAGAATGTAAAAAGATTCTGGATCTCAGCCATTAAAATGAAAAACATCTGCTGAAGCCTTTGCAAGCATAAATTTATCTTACCATGGGCATGATTAGTAATTAAAATTCATATTCTTTTTTCTAATACGTTATTTCAGCTTCATAATCTGAAAAAGGAAAGGTAGGAACCTGTTGCACTTTGGTGCTGCTGTAAATCAGTGATGAACAAATTTTATTCTAGGCACTACCTGATGGTGGTCCAGAAAGCTGGATGATCACACAATGCTGGCTCCTTTTCTCTCTTTCTCACTGCTAAATTACATAAAATAGTTTCCTACTGTTGTGTTTCCATGTAAGCAACCAAACAAAGCACTATGGAAGTATTGCGGAGTCCCAAATCAGAGGAGTAGCTTCTATGACTGTGAATGTGAAAGGCGGTTTGAGGCAAATCTGTAAAACTGCTATTCATATTTCAACAAATCTGAGGAATGCAATGTCTCCAGAGTTGCAAGGACACCAAATTCCTATGGCCAAGGTTAGTTTTGGCAGTCTGGCTACGAATGCGTATTACACAGTCTTGCTGGGATACCGAACTGTTTTGGGATCTGTGTCGGAGTCGGGACTTGCCCTTGCCTGAGTCATAACAGCAGATCTGAAGAGACAGAAGCGGCCAGACCTGGAAGGGTGTCAGCCCCGCTCCGGGGCTGGGAAGGGAGCCTTCAGGAGAGGCTTGCTGCAGAGGTCCCCGTGCTCTTTCTCCCACCAAAGAAATTTTGGTGAAGAAACAGAAAAACACTCTTTCCCACAACAGGTCCCATCAAACAGTTTTCTTCAATGTGGAGTTTTTATATAATTGCACAGATGAAACTCCTCCCTGTGACTTATTTTCTGGGACTTCTGCAAATTTAACAAGGAAAGTGAACTGTGGTGAATGAGTGCTCTGTATAGTTCTGTTCAAACTGAAAATGTATCTTACACAGAAAATCCCTTCTTTACGCCCATGTTGTTGTGGGGTTTTTTAATCCTCCAAGCCCATATCTAATCTAAAGGCATAAAACACCTTCCAAGATACAGTAAATTCAACGGTGTGTTATGCTGCCTCAAACGGTTAGCTAACGAATCCGGTCATGGACTTAGTTAGCAATGTTTGATAGAAATTGTAAATGATGCCTGTTTTTATTGGAGTGAAGTAACGTTTAAGCATAGGTAATACAGATGATAAACTTGCAACACTAGCAAACTGAAAAACACATGGGACCCGTATGTGTGCCAATTCAAATACAGCTTTATTAAACGCACCTGATTCTAAGCTACCTTTTAGTATTCCATTTAGCAGCTTAATGAGAACCAGTTATAACATAGTTGGGTTTTTTCCTGTGTTCAGAATTCAGTAAGCTACACAGCTGACACGCATATCGAGTTAGGCAGACGGCATCAGAAAAATACAATGAAGGCTGTTACTGTAAGTAAATATAGGACATCTCTGCGGCCTTCTAAACCAGCACATCATTTACACAGTCTGCTGAGAACATCTGAAGCAGAAGCTATCAGTGTTTCCTTGACACCTTTTAGCATAAAGACTGTATCATGAATTAAAGAGCTCAAGCTGTTGACTACAAGGACTCCGTCATTCCGACTAGAGAATGGTACCTAGCAGTGTCCATTCTTACTTTAACATCTGCAGCCATTGAAACGGCCACTTGCTCCTGAAGGCTGGGGAGCCGTCTATTATGGACATGTTACAGAGTCCTCTTTCAGCTGCTGTTTCCCTGAAGTGCCAGGTGCAAAAGATGTGCTCAAAAGGAGACTATAGAAGAGGGTAATGGTCACATCGATTATAAACTGATAATTGCTCACTCACTATTTCCTCAGTATTCAGCCTACTAGCTGTTTCAGCAATTATTTTCCTGTTCTTTACTTCTGTTAATGGTGTGCCCAATATTGGGGACTGTTTCCCTCCTTTCTAGCTCTAACCCGCTATTGAAATCCTGGAAGTGTAATGTATAACATTAGTTCTAGTGCGTATGATTAATGTAATCACAAGCTTAGCTCTGGAAGGAATCCACCCGGTAGTTTACATTAGCTGTTAGATGACCTAAAATTCTTCCCTCTCCCCCATCCCTGTGCAAAGAACTGGTTCCATGTTTTTACTTTACTTTTCGATTATCCTTATGATTTTGTTAAGTGTGGTGCAAGAGCTGACTGCCTGCCATTTTCTACATTCGCAGTAACCTTATAGTTCTGAGTTCTGTTTTCAGATGCACAGGGATGATGAGGGTCACAGAGCACCATACGTCTTTGTTAGCTTAGCTACTGCATCTGTGGCTGCTGATTTATATAGGTTAGAATACAACAGTTCAGAAAGGTATTCACAAAAGCCTGCGAGCATCTCTTTTTCTTTTTTTTTATTGACAATTCTTCATCTTTTTTTTTTTTTTTCGGCTGAGGTATTATGAGGAGTGACACCCTTTGTGTAAGTAATCAAATCGTTGCTTTTTAAAGATAGGCAAATTACGACCATTGAATTTCGCTAGTTATAATTTCTTTTCTCAATTAAGAAATCTTGGCTTACATAATGATTTCAAGACCAAATGCAAGTTGACTATATTTTATTTAGGCTCCAGAAGTGTAGATTCTGCTTTAAAAAAAAAAAAAAAGTTATACTCAATTTAATTCCATGACACCATATACCAGTTAGTAAAAAATGCTAAAAGAAACAAAACCTGCAATTCCCCATTCTCTGAGGAGAAGAAGAAAATTAACTATTTGAAGAGCCCAATTATGGAAGCTGAGATCAATATAGCATTAAAAATCAATTAGGATGAAATGACAGATTATCATATGAATTAGATCTTTGCTAGAAGGAACAATTATCACAGCACCTGTTAGAAGCTTTCTGTTGTTATTTCACTACAGCAAATCTCCTCTTATCAATGAACAAAAACCTCGATAATATTGACCAAAAAAAAATGCTGGCAGATTTCCTACTGTGGTAAAGAAGTCGGAGAGGAGTGTAACAGATAAAATGCCCACTAAAATGTGGCAGGTTGGGGGTGGGGAGCTGGTGATGAAACTGATCAAATTATTTTTAAGATTTCTCTAGAATGTGAGACTCCCTACAGTTATGCACAAAGCTGGTGATATTCATGAGCCCAGAGCAGTTTTCTTGATAGCTGCAAGAAGGCTTTGAGTGGCAGTAGCTACACACTACTGTGGAAAGTTTTGAGACAAGGACGAGATTCAGACAGTGAATTATAATACTACACAAATCCCCAACAACAACTGCAATCAAAAATTATTCCCTCCCATACAGATTAAGCAGAAATAAAAGGCAAGGGTCTCTGGGGTTATTGTTTGTGCTGTTGGAAATAGGAATGGTGAAACTCAGGAATATACAGAGTCTATGCTGTGGCCTGCCATGCTGCCAATGTATGCTAATTGTTTTATTTCTAACCTTAGAAAACTCAAGGCTAGCAAATCCGGGGCAAGCTAATCTGTCTAATCCTGTGTTTCAATGTCATTCAGCCACAAACAAATTTTGCTGCATGAATCATTTGTCATCTTTTTTTATGAACATTATTAAATCTACTCTGGCCATATCAGAATAAAGGACGAGTCTACCCCAAAGAAAATAAAAGCAGATCCCTTTTCCACTACAAGCACTGTCAAATACCTGCCGCCTCTCCAGGCAGGCATCTCCCTGCCTCCCTGGGGCAGTCTGCTTGCTGTCGCTGATAGGGTCTTACTTTCCCCTTCCATTTTGAAGTGCTGCTTTCTGATGGCAGCTCACAAGCCTGGGAGAAACCGGCAGTCCTTCCTCATCCTTTCAATATGGTGCCGTACAAAAATCCCTATCTGCGCTTCCCTGTGAGGAGAAGAGCATGTACAGAAAATAAATACAAATTTTCTCATGGTTATTGCACCCAAATATAGGGCAGGGAGCACAATCCTTACCTTGCAGCTGCCATGCCGGCGGAGCGGGGCTGCGGGAGGGAGCCTGCGCCGAGGAGCTGGGCTGCATGGCAATGCCACAGCCTGGCCGCTGCATTGTGTGAGTGCCCTAATTGGAAATGCCAGGTCTCATCCATCCAGCAAAGCGTGCTGAAAGCACAGTCGCCTGCCCCGGCTTGGGACTGTCCTACTCTGCTCCTGGCTGAGACATGGACTGTAATCGCAGCCGGACAGTATAGGTGACTACTTGCGGTGAGTACTGTATATGGCAATACGTGGGAAGGGTTTTAAGTCCCTTGTTGCAGTTAGAGCGGGTGCATAGGATGTTGTTCCGTGTTCTCTCTCTTTCCTGAACTTTTAACCTCATCCTACCTCTATCCATGCTCAAAATGACAGCCAACGAAAAGGGGGGGCGGGGGAATGCTTTCCATTCCTTTCTCTGTCTAAATATGCAAATATACAAATATGCTTAAGCTGGCCATGGGCTTTGGTACCACTTTCTCTCCTGCTGAGTGACTCCATCCTGCCAGCCAATGTGGTGGTCCCCATGACTAAAAGGGAAATTATTTCAAGGTAAGGTACTTTATTGTAGGACAGACGCCAAAAGAAAGCAAGAAAGCACTTAGTTTTAATGGACAATGGTTTTACCGATGCTCTCAACTTTGAGCTAACGTATGGGGTATTATGAGCCAAGTCATCCAACTTCCTGTACTCATATTTCCAAAAAAGAAAACATTTTAAGGAGTACAACCTCTTAATGTTACTGGAGAAGGCTATTCTCTTTCCAGTTCACTTCTTGCTGATTTGTGGATATTAAAAATGAAAAGCCAAAAATAGTTCTTAACTTTGCCAGCGATATCCACATCAATGCATATCTGTCAGTGCTACCCACTTAGCCTGTGGTTCCTCTGAGTTACTCGACAGAAGGTCAGAGCCATTCTGACAGCTCCACAATGGGAGTAAGATGTGGTGACGAGCTGAAGAGCCGGAGATGTCGACAGGAACTCCAAATATCCAACGGCCTTGAAAACCAGAACTCTGAGCTGAGGAAAGAAAGTAATTTTGTCTGGGTAGGAAAGGCAATCTTGCATGAAATGGGTCCTTTAGACAGAATCAGAGGATACCTGGGGTGTCTAAGCATGCATCTTATTTATGGACTCCCAGGCTACCCAAAAAGGACTGAAGTCACTTTGCAGCTGACTGTCAAAATTTAACCCATCATATTTTTACAACTGAGAATTGTTAAGTGGCAATCTTTTTACACTCCTCTAAGAAAACCCACTAGAAAATATTTCTAAATTAATTTTTCTCCATTTGGGATTTTCTCCCAGTAAGTATATGTGGCACTATATGGTGCATTTTAAGTGGAATAACTATTTCATTTAGTTCACTACTGTCTTTCTCAAAGTACCTCATAGCTTCCAAGGAAGATAACAAAAAGGATAATTATTCTTGTTTTATATTTTGCAAGAGCAAGGATAACTATGGCTTAGGGTTAGGTTTGGAATTTATGAATATATGCCTCGTAATCTGGTATCTTTTGCCCTCTGCACTTGTGCAGTTATATTTTAGATGACACAGGCTTAGATTTCCTGTTTTACCACAGATTTGGTTAATTACTTAAGTTTGCTGTGCACTGGCTTCCCAAACGATGTTGAACAATGACGGTGGTCATTTCAAATTTCCAGAGTGAAAAATGGGCAGTAATGGTAAGTTCATCACATGCTATGTGATGCCTATGATTCTGTTAGCTGCCTGTGATACTGGCAGCTAACAGCAAAGCAGCTAGAAAGGCTTGGCATGTTGAGGAGACTTAGAATGGGAGGTTGACATAATTGCTCTCAGGTGTGCACTTAAAAATCTATGATGTTTTGTCTAGGTACTATTATTACTCCATGGAGCCACTGTGAAATACCTAATAACTCTAGAGGGAAAACTGAAAGAAGGAAATTTTGTTGCCTCCTGGGCACTCAGAGAGTAGCTATAGTTAGCAGTTACTTGTTGAAACTGCGATCTTGTCTTGGTTAATGAGTTGGAGCATAAGGTATGTAAAATCCAGCAGGGACATGATTCCATCGTGGTTGCTGCATCTGACAGAGACAGACCTGAAGGCATGAAGTTAGGTGAAGACTTCTCGCCACTAACAAGGAGGAAGGTCCTGCTCCCCCTTCGCAAATCTCCCTCCTTGCCACTCCCCGCCATGTTCTCCCACCACTTCATTTTAGCAGCCCCTTCCATGAGCCAGCTCAACTCCTCACGCTGATGGGAAAGGGAGCAAAAGCGCGGGCAATTCTCTTCTGGTTTTGGTGAGTTAAATCTCTCAGCTAACGGATTCTGCCACAAGGCAAGTGTGGGAGGAAGGCAAGAGATGAGGAAGGAAAGAGGCAGAAGGACAGACAGTGGAAGCAGCGAGTCAAAGGAGAGCAAGCAGGAGGTGATGCCAGCTTAGTGTGTGAAACCACAGCTGGAATGTGCGCTGGAGGCAGAGAAGTACCACCACAGAATGCTCTGCCCAGCTTCATTGACCTGAAAAAAGAGCCTCTTAGAAAATCTGCTGCTGTGTTGGGAATGGTGGTACTTTAATAATAACATCTCTTTTGTCAAGAAGATGAGTAATTTGGATCTAGGACAAAGCAAAAGGAAATTTTGATTCATCCTGCAGACAGGATGTGGGTGTTTATTTGAGTGAGGGATATTTCTGTTTTTAAAGAATTGTATGGTACACTTCTTGCTATGCTATGGACTAAGGCAGCCATTCCTAAATCTTTTTGAAGCTATCATATTCTTCTTTTCACCTCCTGACTTAAAGATGGTCCCTGGAAGAGGCTGCGGGAGAAAACTTATCAACTGCATACAGAAAAGTGTAAGTGTCCAGCTAACAGTCCACAAGTGTGATGCAGATGTTCAAATCGTATTTACGTCCCACGAATGTGTATTGGATAAGCAGCAACTGAAGTGTAAAGTCCCAGATAGAGGGATTATACTGACATCCTTATGGCCTAGTCACCAAATCTTAAAAATACATATCAGTATTTCAGTCACTGTTAAAAATGTTTTGCTTATACCACCAGTTATGCACAAAGGGTTCGCGTGGTGTTTCTTGCCAGGCTCTGAATTTTAGCTATTAGCAAGACTTACATGCAGAGGTAAAATACTGTGGGATCTTAAGGGTTAAATTTGACAGTTTCAGGTAAATTAGGCTAAAGATCCATCTCCATAGATCTAGTGGGTGGAAAATCTGACTAGCTTCTGCCATAATCTCCACAGAAAACTTGCTGATTCCGTTTTCCTACAGAGATACGCAGAGAGCAGTAGACTAGTGCTAAACCGCTCTCAGGTCCTGCCATTTACTTACTGTCCACATTGCAATCAGAGGTACATACATATATTAGAGCTAGAGTTAATCTCAGGTCCCGGTAACAGTGGAGCATTGCTGAGAGCAACTAAATGGGCAAAGTCCCGGTGTCTCATTGCTGCGGTAAGTACCATCCCCCTCTCACCAGCGACTTTAAACTTATTTGGTATTCCGCAGTCAAACCTCCAGCTGTAGTGCAGATGTAGCCTCTGATGAGGCTGTTTAAAGTCCTGCTCCCACTGTCCTAGTAGTTTTTCCTGGGGTAGTTTGCACTGCAGTGGTATCCTAAGCAAGAAATTGTCCTCAGCGTTTGCCTGAGTGCCTTTCGAATGTCACACTATTGGGAAACCTGGGTGACACTTCAGAGTCTCTGTAACATCTCAGCCCAAAAAATGGATGAGGAATAGGTGCAGAGGCAGCTGTGAGAAGTCACCTGCTGCTCCCTGCAGAGGGAAGCAGAAAGGCTACCCTGCGCCTTTTCCCATTCCCCTGAATTTGCCTATCTGGTTTAGCAGAAGAAAATAACCTAGAGGCAGAAGGAAAGAGGAAACTGAGTAGCTGTTCCTGAGAGCATGGCAGCTAGCTGTTTTAGTGAAGAGAGGAATAAGATACTTTCATTTAAACTCATAGGGGTAAAACATCATTAAAGGGACAGTAATGTAAACTGTATCATCAATATGTGAAAAAAACCACAGTGAAGACCCAACTTTGGAGGGTCAGAGCCAAGAGAAGCTTCTACAACAAGGCTTCAGTGGGATTAGGGTATGATAGTGGGAACCGGCCCTACCTACGCTTTCCCTATTATTCAACAGCCTCACCCCAGTCAGCAGCAACCCCCCAGCGGGGGCTGGCACCACTGTGTGCCCTCTCCTCGCTCCACTCATGTACCTGTAAAGCAGAAGCAGTTTTATGGAGTTCTCCAGGATCATAAATTTTGTGCATTAGGGTAAGCATAACTAAGTCCCTGCTACAACTTAAGAAAGTGCAAGTTGGGTACTTGTCAAGGCAGAAAAATTCAGCTGCATGAAAGGGTTAAACTGCAGATCATCACAGACATCTATGGCTCCAGGCCTCATTTGGAAGTGTGCAGGGCTCGAATGCTCTGTTCAAGCACATGTCCATCAGACAAACTACCAGAGGAGGGGAAGCCAGCATTTGCAAAAAATATGACTGCCTGATTTTTCTGGGACATAGGATTCATATGCTCCTCGGTGAGTTTTAAATTAGTTGGAATGTCCAACTGCTTCCTTTTGTGAGAAATGTTTTCTGAAAAGAGTGTTGCTGACCCATCCGTCTGCAGCTAGGAACGCTTTGACTGGATACTGTTGTGATGTATAGAATAGCTAATGACTCTTCTGCGTGTAGTGATATCTTAATGAGCAGTAAGATCCTGGAAAGAATAAAATAATTCCTCTAAACCAAGAACTTAACTCTCTTTGAAATTAAATCAGAAACCTCGAATGAATGTACTGACTAATCTGTATGAATGTTCTGCCTAGGATGGACGACCAGTTGGTCTAAGCATACTTCATTAACTGCATGACACCAAAACCTACTGTAGCTGGAGTACTTAAAATTTAAAGGTTCCAATATTTCCCAGACATTTTATTTTTTTTCCTTGAGCCTAGGTCCCTACTAATTAAGGAAGTCCAGCTTTATAGGTGGAGAAATACCAAAAAAGGACCAATAAAATTTTTAAAGCTCTCTAAAACATTTTAATACCTTATTTCATGTGGCATATACAGAGTTATGATGGTTTGTAATGTATAAAGTTTTTTATTAGCTCTCCATTGAGAAGACGGCATAACTCAATCATTGCTTTGCAACTCATTTAATGCACATCACCACAGTATTTGACTAGCATACTTATCACAAATTGAAGTCAGTAAAATACTTGACTCAGCAGCCCATTACACACTTACACAAAGAGAGAGTTAACTACAAACTAATTTAGGGAATTAGTGGTCAGTTACAAAACACAGCATAAACACACACACTTTTCTCCAGATTATGCTATATTATTCCCAAAAGCTTCTAGGTTTCGTAGTGTTTTCCCCAAATAATGTGTGGTACACAAATTGTAAAATTAGGTGACATGCTTTAACATCTTTTTATGAAACAAATGGTAAAACTGATATGGGAGGTATAACATTCATTTTCTACCTCTCCTTTTATCTCCTTCCTCCCTTCCCCAACATTTAGAGAGTTTCATCTCAAATAAGTTAAGCAGAACTAGTAGGTTCCTCTTGCAAACACCTTCTTCTTTCCATGCTTCACATCATCTAACAAACCCAGAAGTTGTAAGAGCTCAGTCGGCCTGTCCCCAAAGTGCATGGTGATGGTGACACCACACATAGTGCAGTCATTTCTCAGGTGATCATTGCTCTTGATTTCCCTCTTACACAGTAGGCTAAATGCAGGGGTGGGGGGAAATGGGGCGACTAGCAGAGCATCCCAGATATCATCGGTGCATATCCAAAAGAATAGAGAGCCTGGTCACCCTCTGCTATTCTATATGTCATCAGCAGAGCATCAGGAGATTAATTGTGTTTCCAGCTGAAAATTTCCTTTGAATTACAAAAGTCTCAGTTAAAAACCTCCTTGTGTTTATCATGGAACAAACACAGATGGCTATAGTATAGTGTTTTGTTGTCTTATGATATAGCATACTGATCTTCTATAACGAACTTGAAGCTTGATGTGTGCAGCAGTGGAAAAAAATCTAAAAAAAAAAAATACTTAGCAGCAGATTAAAGCCCCAGATATACAAGTATTTGTGAAACAAGGATTTTAATTTAGATCTTCAGACATTTAAGGAGTAAAGACTGTTTGTTTCTTCTAGTAAGATGATAAGAATTATTTCAAACTATTCCTACTCCTGTACCAGTCTGTACCAGTTTTATTTATAGAAGGCACACTTTTCAAGGCTATATGTGGCCAAGAAATGAAAATTTGCTTGGTTGACATTAGAACAAACAAATGATCTCCTGGAATTATTTTCCTGGAAATTTGAGAAAAGCCTGCTGGTTACATCATTTACCTGAAATCTAGAACACCAGATTAAAAATTGCTATGCTGTCCAATTTGAAACAGGGATATGAACAATAGACCACAGAAATGCGAGAACCATTGTGGTTATAAAACCAGTCTTGCTTTGGCTTGGATGTTTAATTATTTATACAAAACAGAATATTCCCAATAAGAGACTAAAACCTTGGCAACACAGAATAAAAATGTATTATTCCTTGACATCCTTCTGAAAATCTATCTACAACTGGCTGAAGTATATATATTTGAAAATTGCAGAGTTGCAAAAAATTCCAGTGCACTGAACATGCTCCATCCTCACACAGCTCTGACATGTCAGCTGGGTCGATTGTGTACCTTCCCAGAGCTGTAAGAGAGGTACAGGTCTCCCCTGACATTACTTGCTATTTACTAGACTGGAAAAAAGGTTGTGTATAAATTTAACATATTGTTTACCGTAAAACAGTAGAGGGAAGAAGAAACAACCTAACTAATATAGAAAGCTGTGGATTTTGAAAGAGGCAGGAATAAACATGCAAAACATGCGATTTATAGGAGTCAAAGGACACTGGGACAGCTTAGAAATAGAACGGTGATTTTTAAAATGGAATAGCTATGAACATTCCATCCCTCACTAGGAAATAAATAACCATCAGAGTATATTTCTCTTCTCCAACCCTTAGTAGCTGGTCTACAAGGGGCATGATATCCTACTTCATTTTATTCAAGAAGCTGGGAACCCAAACCTCCTATAGACTTCTGTTGAGGAACATCAAGGTGTTGTCAGTTTTTAAATTTTCCTTTTTTTCAAAAAATGGGAAAAAAAACAGGTAGATGTTACCAAAGCTGTTGAAACCATGCAAAATCTCAGGCCAATGGCTTCAGTCAGAATGATGATAATCTGAGAAACTTCAGGATTCTTTTGCATATCCCCAACTATAGTCTTAAATTTGTATGTGACCCATGCCTTATTAAATGACACCTTAATTTGAGAACTTCTAAGGTCTTTGAATACTTGATCATTGAATCTAAATGTTCTTTTAACTTCTTTTAACTTCCTTCTTAAAAAAACATCAAAGTACATAACATATTTCAAAGAGCCAGACCTTTATCAGCAGTTAATAACTCAGTTCTGCTGTGCATACGCAGACAAAATCCTCATTGATGTCAGTGTCTAAGTTCAGAGAGTTCCTTTTCACTGGATTGCTTTAAATAAGTATGGAATTGCTGTCCCAGAAAGTATATGGCTCAAATTAAACTGCTACAACAGTTACGTTCAGGGGCTACAGCCTGGGGACTGGTGGGATTTATGACTGGGTGGGTCCATCAAAGCTGTATGGTCTGTGAAACTTAGGAAAGCCAGGGTAGATGTGGAAGAAAACGGGTGGCAAGGAAGGAAACTTGGGTGCCATTGTGGTGATTTAGAAGCAATGCAAAGATGGCCCTTAACTTAGACTTCCAGAAAACTTCACGTTGTGCAGAAGCAACTACACAGAAGCAACTTCAGCCCAACACAATATATACTCTGTGTTGTGCTGAAGATGTACAGAAATGCTCATGGAAAAGTTACTGCAAGTCTAGCAAGGCAAGTGTTTCCATTTGCTTAGCAAAGAACAATAAGGGACCTCATCCTCTGGCCAGTTTTTCGTCCTGAAGACTGACACGTTGTCATCCCTCTAACTAAGGGTACCAAGAGGTGCCTGGAAAGTGGAGATGTGCAGTGTGTTCTCCCCAGCTGTGGTCCACCATCACGAACGTCTTGCTGGGAAGCTGGATATAACTAGAATTTGTAATGCCTTCAGCAGTGACAATTTATCTGCAGCCTGCTAAAATGCTACCCTATGACTGCCTGTAGCTACCTACTCTCCCTATCTGCTGGAAATAGCCTCTTCCCACATTTGCTGTTTGGATCTAAGGTTGTTGAAATAACGAATGGGGAATTAGTCCTAATCCAGTATATTATGACAAGCACATGGTGAAAGTGATTTGACATATTAGCCCAAGACCATGAGGAAAGTGAGCTTTCCCTCCTACATGGGACTGTGAGCTGGGCAAACGAAGCATGGACCCGCTGCTGTTTCTCCCTGCAGGCTGCTGCCCAAGGCAGCTGCCTATGCTGCCAGTTCTCGGCCATCGCCCTGGGAATTCCTTGGTGGAGGAGGCAGTTTCATCTCTCCTTCAGGGTGGTAACTTCTAGATAGATTCCCCTACAGGTCTTTGTTTAGACAGTAACTCTGAGTTTCAAGTGAATTTCACTCAGCAAATTATATTAACACCATATGAAAGTCGTGCTTACAATAGGAGGACAGATATTCACCTCCATGGTAAACAATGGCTCTTTGCCATTTTGCACCATGGAGAGCAATTTATAAAGAGAATCAATCCAATTAGCAAATAAATAAAACTGGTGATATGGACAATCATCTAAATATTATAATCATTATTAACCTCATCTTCCTTCTGTAAATCATGAAATTTTCTGAAAATAAATTTGATGCAATTTTATATTTACTAGAATGTGAGACTAATGCAAATATCCACATGTTATTTTTCATATATCATACATAATACATGTCTTTATTTTTGAAACTGGTGCTTATTATGTGACTCTTCCCAAATGACTCCAATAGGAAGCACTGCTTTCATAAAGACAGCATTTCAGATTAGGTTCTACTTTAATGCTCAAGTTAAAGGACTACTTTGGAAAGACAGTAAACACTTGCAGTCAGATGGATGAACCAGGATCTTAACTATAATCACCTTTGGAGTTGGCAAGATCTTGTGCTCTATAGCAGAAAACTCTGAGGAAGCTTTTCCACAGTAGCAACAATATCAGCTGTGAATTAGTACAACAGGTACCTCCAAAGTCATATAAGTATTTTGTGATGTGTTTTTCTTTTTGGCTGATGTGGGGTTTTTTTTGTTTGCTTGAAGTTTTGTAAAGTTAACTGTGAACTCAAGCTTGTGCTACACAATAGAGAACGATCCCACTTTTTCCCTCTGAGAAAACATGACTACTGTCCCACTTCATGCACAAGTTTAAGTTTTCTGAGTTTGAACACGTGTTTTCAGGCATGGAAAAGGCTGTCGTTGCTGCATTAAGACATTGACATGAATATCCCTAGAGGAGCAAGGAAAAGCTTTAACATTGAAATGAGGCTTGGGGCTGAAAGTTCTTGTCTCATTCATTTGTTGGTGGTGTGCATGCGTGTGTGTGTGGTACAAGGGAGATTTAATGAATACTACAAGTCAGAGACTGTACATGAATCTAGGTATTCACATACAGAGAAATATTTATAGACTTTTAGTATGAGCTTAGTGTTGAATCAGAGGTTAGAGATGAACGTTATTCGTTGGTGGCAAAAGATATCTACCTCTATTTAAGAAAATATATGTATCTACTATCTTGCTTGAAAGCTCAAAGAATTGAACTCTCCGTGCAGATCCCAGGTCTATTTTGTGCCCGCTATAACGCCTCTGGATGTCCTCTCATACCCTACCACAGGTCCTGTTCTGTCCCCAGCCCTCAGTGCTTGCATTGCCATAAAACTCTTACAGGAAAACTCTGCTTCCCATTCCAATGACCTCTGGTTTAAGAAAAAAAAAAAAAAAAGAAAAAAAAAATCCCCAAGGCCTTTCTAGATTTATACAATTTGAAGTGAACTAACAGTCTTTCCATCTTCTTCTCAACTGAGTGCAGTAAAAANCTACTATCTTGCTTGAAAGCTCAAAGAATTGAATTCTCTGTGTAGATCCCAGGTCAATTTTGTGCCTGCTATAATGCCTCTGGATGTCCTCTCATACCCTACCACAGGCCCTGTTCTGTCCTCAGCCCTCCGTGCTTGCATTGCCATAAAACTCTTATAGGAAAACTCTGCTTCCCGTTCCAATGACCTCTGGTTTAAAAAAAAGAAAAAAAAAAAAAAA
>RSEF01000002.1:128409873-128434391 GCA_003993805.1 Himantopus leucocephalus | reverse complement strand
TGGACTAGATGATCTCTAGAGGTCCCTTCCAATTCTGAAAATTACGTGATTCCATGAAATGCTTTTCCAGCCAGACTTCCATTTTGCCCCTTTCAGTCCTGCCCTGGATCTCTTCTGCAACCCTTTCCCTTTAGTGGTCACAGTCTGGGAAATGCCAAGGGACTGCCTAAGCAGGGAAAGGGAGCGTGACTGCTGTGTTAAAGGGAAGTGAATAAGAGCTGTGGATACCAAGAAAGGGGGAAGCTATGTGTGTGAGGAACAAGATCCTCCTGTGCCACAAGAACTGAACAGAAAATGCAGAGAGGGGCAGACTGTCAGAAGGGTCAGGAATATTTTCTCACCCGCACCCTTTCAGAAATGCCACAGCCAGCAGGCTCTGCAGCCTGATGTCTTTTTTCAGACTCTGTCTTTTGTGAAAACCTCCCTGAAATGCATCAAACCCTGTTAGCACCCCTTTCCTGCAACTATTCCCCTAAAACCTTTCACTAACCCCTCCAAAACCTCTCCCCTTCTTTGAAGACCCTCCAACTCCTTGCTACCCAGCTTGAATGCCCTCAACATCTTTTGGTTTTCTGAAATTCGACTAATAACTTCTTGTTCTCCAAAGTACCATGACTTTTTCAATCCTTTCTCCCCCAAATCTTTCTGCCACTACTGCAACACTGAATTTTGCCTATCCTTTCTTCATCCTTAGGACAACACAATTATATCTAGTCAATGCAGCTGAACAATCTGATGCTCAGTAGGTCCCTCAGATGGCATCACTCACACCTGCCTAAACTCCCTCTGCTTGGAAAGAAATGACATCTCTCTATCATTGATGATGCCCATCAACATTGATACAGGACTTGCACCTGTTCTTGGGACTTTTTATACATCCAGAGGGATTGTTCTAACCTGCAAAGTAATCATGATGTCTTCCAGCAACTCTTCATCCCATGTTAACAGTTCCCTCTTGGCCTTTTTCAATATTATGTTTCATTTTTTACTCTGCCTTCACTTTTTCAGTTTTCTCTACAATGATTTTTTTTTACTGACACAAGATGTGAGCCATAGAAGTTTTCATGAGGTGATCGAGAGGTTTTGGCAGTAGAGTGAGGACATTCTTGGTTTTTGGCACTTAGAAAGGGAATGACAAGTGGTTTGGGTCAACGGGATAAGCATATTAACTTGATTTTTTTCTTTTCTTAAAGTAGCTGTCTACATTTAAATTGTTATCTAAAGATCATGTTTGTAAACATACTGTTTTACTATGTTTGTATTTGTTTTTCAATCTATGATATCCTTAATTTAGGCTGAGCAACAAGAATTTAGATGTAGAATGATATACATATGATGCTATACATACCTATATTTTAGATATACATATATATTTAAATCTACATATCAATATTATCTATACATCTCTACACGTACTTTTTTAGGGATGGATATTGGCATTTAAGTCATTCCCATGTGTAGGAGAAGGTACCAGTGGCACCCAAGACAACGGTAGGAAAACTTGTCTCTAGCAAATGCATTCTCCCATGCAATGAATACTGCCTTATCATTCTTTTGGTGACTTGGGGCGGTATTATGACTTCAGTATGTGCTTCCCTTAGGTGTTATGACTGTGTCAAGATTTATGGTCAAGAGGGCCTTGAGAGAGTCTACCAGCTATTAGGGCGGCATTAGCCTAACTGTTTACTTGGAGGTGCTTATGTTAAGTGCCAAAATCCTTGAGGTTAATTGTCTTAGCAGGTGCAACTCTGAACTTAATTACATATAAGAGGCAACCTAAGCAGGTTGGCCTGTTTTCTCAGTGCGAACAGCAGAAGTGAGGTTGAAAGGTCCCTGCTACCAGATCAAAATTTCTATACAGAGGTATAGCTGGTCCTGCAATGTGTCTGGTCTTTCTGCTCCCAAATAGTCTCATCATTATATCTGAGATGAGATCACAAAGGGGTTAAATGAAATATTTTCCTAAAGTGTTATGGGATTTGCTGATGCTTTGTTGTTATAAAAATAAAAGGGCTACAGGGGCTGTTGCTTCCTTGACTTGCTAGGAAAAAATGAATCTGTATGTTAAACTGTGTGTATTCCCACGCTCTGTCCAGAGCAGCATCACGAACATAGTTGTTTTTTTAGGCAAGTGGTACCTTGACTATGTGCTACATTAGAGGCACACTCAAAGAGGGAAATGGTAAGATTGAACCTTCGTAATGAAAGTTTTACAGATTTTGTTGACTTTGACCAGGAGTTCTTCAAATCCTTCATTCTTTGTCATTGCAGTTTTTTCGGGCTGGATGTTTTGAGTAAAGGCGAAAATGAGAACGAGAACTGTGTAAGAGGGAGGGACTTAACAATGACCATTGGTCATCAGTTTACTAATAATTAACATTAAAGGCTATGAGACATTCTGGCTTCTAAATTGTTGGCATTTTTTCAATTTTTGTTAAGTATTGGATGGTTTACCTCAATTTTTTTTCAGTAATGAAATTGAACTCTGTCCAAAAATGTGAAGTCAGCACAAGTTCTGAGACCACATTGCTCGCTGAGTTCTCACACTTTAAAGCCTTATAGACTCCATATATATACTCTCCCCTTAGCACTTTCCCTACTGCTGAACATGGGATCACCTACCTTGTGCTGACTGGTTAAGTCTGTTGCTTTTCCTGCCTCTATTTGCCTCTGTTTTCCAACCGTCTGGTGTGTTGAGCTCTTCCCAGACTCACTGATCACTTGTTTACTGTGCTGGAGTTGGAACTCTTGGCCAACTGGCAGCGGAGAAGGGAAGAACCACAGCTTCTCAGTGCATTAAATCGTCATATTAGGCTCTAGCTTGGAAAAACTTTTGCTGGCTTTGTTTTTTTTTTTTTTTCCTAAGCATGACATGACAAATATGTGGGGTTTTCATTTTTTTGGGTGTTTTTCTTCTTCGTTTTTATTTTGGGATTTTTTTTTAAAAGTTTAGCTATGACAAATCTAACCAGCTCTCCTGCTAGGGTAAGAAATATGTCTTTTTTTCATTATTGCTGTGGCCTTGCTTGGTACTGAATCACTATGCAACCACTAATAAGGGAGCTACGTTAGAAAAAACAGTAACAGAGAAGAACGAGTAGTTTGGGAGGGGATGTAAGTGAAGCAACACAAATTTGGGACTGACGATCATTGCAACCATTAATCTTCTTCTGGGGGCAAGCGATAGTGATGACAACAATCTGACAAATGGTAAAGCCCTGTGATGAATTGAGTCAATTATGAACTTTTGGCTGTCTCACCTGCACTCTATCCTCTGTTCTAGTTACACCTCAGGGGAACTATTTTTAGCATTGCAGAACTGAGATAAATTGTAGTTGGGTATAACTTCCATACCATCTGATTCCGTTGCAGGGAAGATGGAGAAGAGCTTCCTTTAAAAATTGAAGAAGGCTGGACTCTTCCTTCCCACAACGGCTGTGCACAGGCAGGTAATGGTGAGTCTGGAAGTGCACTCTTAATGCATTTCTAAACCGGTCCTTTTGTACCTAGCATATGTATGGATTCATACTGCGAGAGTGCATATATATGCCTATATACATTACCCCAGAAAATCTGGAAATTGTTCTGGGACACCTGAACCAGCATCCACTCTTCTAGGATAGAGAATCCTGTGTTTCCCTGTACTTGCGCAGTATGTAACTCACTGAATCTTTCAGTATTTTTTGCACATTAACCTTACTGTATTTTTACACAGAATAATCATTGTTGGAATATTATGTTCAAATGAATGGGTTTGAAGAGGCACAGTGAGGAGAAAGCTACCCCAGTGGGTATTTGGTTGCATGTCCTACAAGTTATCTATTTCTTCTTCTTCTGGCCAGGTTTTAGAAGAAAGTGTTGATCTTTAACTATGCCACTCAAAGCTCTCCAAGTATGGTAGATGCGCTCTGAGAGCCCAATGAAGCAATTCAGAGGACTGAAGTGAAGGAATGCCTGACTCCTGAATCTTGCTTGGCCTTGGGCATGGGCTTTCAACGTGGGGGAATGCACAGCGGTGCCAGGGGAATGCTTTCAAAAGACCACACATCTCTGGAATTTAGGTGACACCAGGTTAGGAAGCAGCTCAGCAAAGTTTTGCACAGAATATAGTTTGGCATTTAGCACCCAAATTTTACATGAGCCCATGTCTGACTTTGGAATGCCTGGAAATGGAGAAAAATAAAATTAACTGCTGACTTCAGTAGCAGCTGCTGTATACTCAATACTTTTGATCAGACCATTTTTACTGAGGTTCCTGAATACGGATTTATGAGCCAACCTTTAAAAATCTTGGCTGAAGTTCTTAAAAGGAATTCATCTCTCTTATACTACCCATGATGAGGCCCCAAAACTACCAATGGCTAAATTCTTTAAGAAAGCAAGAACAGCTGTACCACACTAAATCATGGGTATACTAGTTTTGGCACCCTCCAACGGTGGAAAATAGTGGATGCTTGGGGTAACATGTAAGAGTAGGACAAGCACAGAATGATACTTGTCCAGGATCCTCTCCAGGCAGTTCAGGCATTCCCCATACCAGAAACTCTGTATTTGTATTTGATTGCTTTGAGCAGACTATTTTTTGCATGAACTTGCCCAAACACTTGAATACAAGTAATTTGGAACTCCTTGCTGCAGGATGCACTGGATGGAAAAAGTCTTCGCTGTGCTCTGTATGAAGAAGCATATTTTTCTGTGCTTCTTTGAACCTGCCATTTGCTGGGATCTGTTGGTAATTCCTTATTTAGCTTTGTTTTGCCACTCAGGATTTCAGAAGCCTTTTTATTATATCTCATCAATATATCACCCAAACTCAACATGAGCCTCTGCATGTGTACATTTTAGGCTAGCATTTGACCATGGACTTGTCTGTGGATTTATAGCCATGTTCTAGAACCTCTCCTGTTCCTATATAAACTTGTCAAAACTAATTGAATCCAGGGTAGACTTATAACGGTTAAAGGAAATGAAAGAACAGATTCTATTCATATTGGCAGTGGAGATAGACAGAGATTGCTGCAGGAACCATGAAAAATCCCCTTTAATTACTTTTGAGAGCTGAAAATGCCAGAGTTGAGAATTACATGAGGTTCTTGAGCAAGGTGCATGTGTATGAATGTGTACATATGTTCACACAGACACACAAAACTGCCAAGGCAATAAGCGCTGGAGGAAAGGTGGTGAGTTTAGACTTGGCAATGCTGAGCGAAGCTCAGTGCCCTGCCTTAAAGATGCTGCTGGCTACCATGGAAACTAATTGGAGCTAATAAGTAAGGTACATGTTAACTGTGAGAACAAAACAGGAGTGACTGTTTCTTGATATCACAATTACCTACAATTAATCTTGCATATCAGGATTGTCCCGAGTTACTTGCGTAAAGCATTATTCACTTTGTTGTAAGTCTTATCCAAGTGGGTCAGTCTGACCTTAGCAGGAGTTCACGGGTTTGAGAGTCAACTTGAGAACCTGTTTTATGATACATTATTTTAACAGTATTTCAGGTACAGCTCTTCCAGTGCAGCTTTCATTTCGGCCTTTAAAACCCAAACTCTTTGCAGATGGCAGTCTGGATAGAGCAGAAACAGCGGAAAAGTCTGTTATAAACTGTCACAGCAAACTAAATCTGGCTGCAGTCATCAGAGTAGTGGTTAAATTATCCCGCAACATCAGCAGTAGCTTTTATGTGAAAACATGATCACGTGCAATGTTTGAGGGCTATTGCTAACATTGGTTTTGGAGATGAAAGTTTGTATTTCAAGTTGTTGAAGAGTCTTTGAAGATAAGTGTGTGCATGCATGTGTCTCTGGGTACAAAACACGCAATTAGGGGTCCTTTTAACCATGTCAATTTTACACTATTGTGACTTGACAGGCATCAGCAGAGGCATCCCTGACTTACGCAGGCATAAAAAATAACAGAGCTGGGCCTGTACAGCATATGAATGCTCAGTATCTTGTTCATGTATATTTATACACAGATATAATACACAACACCATGTAAGTGTACAACAAAATAATAGCACTGCACATAACTGTCGTTCGTGTTGGTTAGAAGTATCTAGAGGTTAAACCCTGTTGAGTTTGCATCTCATCTCACCAGTACGAAATAGAGCAGTCGTGAGCTGAGCTGCATTTTAGACGGTGAGTCAGTACGCAGGATGATACAGCACAATTTGGGGGGCTCCTTGATATTCCACATCTCTGATCACTATACATTTTTAATGCAGAGGTACTAATACAATACTGGTAAGAAGTACAGCTAAAGAGAATGCAAATGAGTTTAATAATGTCTCCAGGGCTTTCCGAGTGCGTAAGGTTATCCAGCCTGTTTACAGACCACAGTCTGCTAGAATAAAACAAAATCAAGCCAAACCCTTGCCCTCAAGACATAATTGGCAATGTTAAGAATCTTACGATACCCCAGGGACAGTAGTTGCATCCCCACTTCACCACATATTATTGACAAAAATATTGTTTAGTTGTTTATTTATCTGGAATTAGCAGATTAGGGGGTAGTGTTTTAGCGAATGCCCAACATCTGTGAAAGCAGTTTCAGTTTAATAGGCTGAAACAGACACCATATAATCACTTTCAGGAAGAATTGGAGCAAATGCAGTTGTGACTACAGTTTTTTCTTCTTTTTCCTTTCTTCTCCGGGTCAGCTCTGATAACAGCTAACTGGGCACAAACCACAGGTCTTTAATCTCACTTTTTAATAAGTATTCACTTTGCCACTAGTGATTCAGCAATAGCCTTGTGTAAGGTATTAAAGAACACGTAAGCCAAATCAACATTTCAAGACTCTCATATGGCTTTCATATAGCTGGGTAGAGTGTGTCTTTTCACAATTGCAAACCTTTCTTCAAGTTGGATGTTAACACTTTCAGAGTAACTTTTAATGCCAAAACGACGTTCCTCCCTTTCAGTTCAAAGAAAACACAACATCTGTCATAATGTGAAATGTAGATTTAATGCAAGTGTCAAGTCAGGCACTTGGTAATGAGGTAAAAACCCTTGAGATTTAAGTCTCTCTTCCACCCTATCCTATTACAGGGAGGGGAGACAACTGTTTCTTTGGCACTTAGCAGCTTTTCTGTGTCCCTTATCTATCCTTCCCGGACATCTTCTGTAAATTAGCGTATTTTTCCTGGCAGTGTCCCTGAGAGGGAGGAAGGTGGGATAACGCTTGCTTTGTGGCCGAGGGAAACTGAGGTACAGACTAGATACAATCCAGACCTGCCGAGGCGCTGCCCGGAGCCCCCAGCCCCGGCTTGGCGTGGGGGGGGGCTGGATCCCGAAGGGGAAGGGCGGCAAGCCTGAAACTCTCGGACTGCATCCCGCAAGAAAGTCCGAGGGGGCGCGGCGGTGGTGGAAGCGGCGGGGAAGGAGTGGTGGTGGGGGGGAAGGAGTGTGTGTGTGTTGGGGGGGAAGCAACAGGCTGGTGGCAAGCGTTTCCCGGAGGGGGGCGCGGGGACCCGGCGCGGAGCCGGGGCGCGGCGCGGCGGCCGGAGCTGTCACAGCAGCGCGGCGGGCGCGGAGCGGCTGGAGCAGCCACGGCGCGGGCGGTGCGCGGCTCCGGGCACGCCGGGGAGCCCGGGCACATACAGCGAGCCCGGGGAAGCGCGGGGCCGTGGGAAGGACCGGCGGATTATCTGTGCAGTAGTAGTAGTAGAAATATTTGCCCTTTGGGTGTCCCCTCTCCTACCCGCCTTGCCCCCCGGTTTTCCTTCTGCCTCCCTCCGCCGTTCCCCCGGGAAGGCTGGAGGCAGCCGCGGGGTAATCGCGGCACGGTGAGGAGTTGGGATTTCGGGATGCAAATGTCACATTGCGGCGCCAACGACTCCCACATTAGCACTTGATCAGGATCTCGAACTGCATCTTTTATCTCTTTTAGAAAAGCGTCTCTCAGAGGAGATTGCCCTCAATAGACCCGCCATAAAAAGATTTTAGTGTTGCTCTTGTGCTTCTGTGCATCCCACAGCGAGGGGGTCCCAGTGGTCCCTTGGGAATACACGGAGTTGTGAGAAGTAACACAACTGGCCACCAGACTAATCCACTCCCTCTACCTTCCCCCTAGTACCTCCCCCTTCTGCTCTTTTTTTTCAATAGCAGCCCTTTCTCAAAATCTCAGGTTACTTTGCTAAAGAGTTCTCAGCCCTATAGTTTCTGCCCTTGTCTCTGCCTCCAGCTCCTTAAGAGCCACCCAGCCCCAGCGATTGGATTGGGCAGCCCGTCTTGACACACCACTGTGCCGAGTGCTTGAGGACGTGTTTCAACAGATGGTTGGGGTTAGTGTGTGTCATCACACTCGAGTGGGGATTAGGGGAGAGAGGCAGCCTTGCTGGAGCTGTGTGGTCTTCCCCAAGTGTGAGCTGCAAGCAAAAGAAGAACTACCTAGCTTTGGGGGAGAAGAGGGAGGAATCGCTTCCAGCAGCTCAGAGGGAAAAATAAAGCCCCACGCTCTGCTCAGGTAAAGTAAAAGGCACCTCATGCCTCTCTCTCTTTCTTTTTCCTTCACGGTTTTCGGAGGAATGCTAGCACAGCGCACTTGTCAAAGCCAGTTGCTGCTGCCTTATCAATGCTGCTATTGTACGGCTGACAGATAACAGCGAGCACAGCCTGGTGCTTGGCTGTCTTCATCGAGCCAACACTCTTAACGCAGCTAAGGTCACGCTTTTGAAGGTGTAGATTAGAAAACCTCTTCTGGAGCGGTGCATCTTACCGCGGCGGGTGCCTCCTCTCCCCGTCTCCCGCGGGCACTGCTCTCCTCTCCCGCACACACGTGCTGTGCCCGGACCTCCGGCAGCCGCTGCGGCCGGGAACGCCTCCGTGTCTCTCAACGGAGTCGCGGAAACTGCGCGGTCGCGNGGGGGGGGGGGGGGGGGGGGGGGGGGGGGGGGGGGGGTGGGAAGGAATCGCGGCAGAGCATTGCCCAGGTTTTGAGGAGGATGCTTGAGCAGCGTGCAGCCTGTCTGGGGCTCAGCTGGGAGGCAAACCAGAGCGTTTTGAAAGTGCGTTTGAGATGTCTATAAAGTTTGAAGACTCCTTTATAGAGACCTGGCTGGGCTTCTGATGCTCGGTACCGAGGTGGTTTGGCTTACACATGGGCTTAAGTTAAGAGAAAATCAGGAAAGTAGTGAAAGGCAGGGTACAATGTAATGCTGCTCTTGCAGCTGCAGCAGAGCAGATGGATGTAATTCATTTGCAGATCTGTTTGTGAAAGTTTTACAAGTCATTGAAAACTAAGTAGCATCACTATAATGGATCATTAAAGTCTCGCTATATTTATAGATTCTAAACTAGCGAGCTGAAGTGTTAATTAAAAGTAAGCATAAATTTATGTTTAGGAAGGAAGAGGGGCAGAAATGTAATTAGAAATTATTTATGGAAGTACTCTGCTATCATTTTCATTTATTTCGGCTATTAAGTTCATTGATGTTTGGAGCAGGGGAAACCCAGCAAATTAACCAAGAAGTCAGAAATGTTATCACTAATTACAATATGTTAGCTTATCAGAGAATTAAGACGTTCTCATTGTTTTACTCTAAATGGTCTAGATGGAGAAACTAGAAGATGGGTTATTACCCTTTTTTTTTAATAAAAGATTTACTGTATATATATATATATTGCCTTCCTGTGCAGAGTAACGAAATGATTTGTTTCTTTCGCACTATAACAGATCTTCACACTAAGTCTCACATACCTGTGGTGCTTATGAATTATTGGCCTTCTACTTGTGAAAGAAATCTAACACTGTCCTCACCATTTACAGGTGAGATATTCTATAAATAATACTGTATATAATGTGTTCTGAAATAAGATCTGTTTAGTAGGCTGAGCAAGGGGATTTATAGCTGGTGCTTTGTGATTTTGGCACTCAACTGTGTAACGATGCCCATAAAACCATGTTTCAGGTTGCACATGTATTTTTGCCTCNTTTTTTCCTCCTCCTCCTTTTTTTTTTTTTTTTTTTTTTTTTGAGCAGGCTATTTGGCCTCTTTACAGGTTGTTCTCAGCTTGCATTGTCAAACACACTCTTCAGTAGGAATGTGTCCTCAGAAGTGACCCACAGCAATCTGAAACAGAATTAGCTAAATCCCTAATACGTCCCTACCAGGACATGTGCAAGTAAATTTGACCGGTTTGATTTTTCTCTCAGTTCACTCTTTTTCATTGTAAAAAGCGATGGAAACTTTTACAAGCTTAAAAATGAAAAACAAAACCAAAGGAAACCCTCGCTATGACTCTATGTTAAAGCCTTGTATATTAGATTTCTCCTCTTCAGTCTTCCCAGCATGTCCTGTGAGAAGCCAAATAAGCCAGCCTTGGTGCACAGAGGTTTAGTCTTCCAGCAAAGCTAAGGTGCAGCACTGTGATTTGCACAGCCTGCTGCTGCCACAGCCTAACTGAGACGCATCCCTCTCTGTGGGTATCATCAGATCGCAGATCCGATGATCTATAAGAAAACATATTTTCCAAGAAAGAGCATAGGTAACTACACATGCCCAGCTTGTTATTNTATTGTTTTACTAGGAAAAAAAAAAAAAAAAACCCAAACAAGTTTCTCCAGCACTGCCAGAAAATCTCGCTGAGAAACTAGGAACAGCAAATCATGTTTTTCCTTCCTTTATAATGATGGGGCTGTTTAAAAGACAATGCCCACGGGGCAGTCCAGCTTCTTGTCAAAATGTAATCTACTGTTCCAGATGGTAAACATTCAAAGACATATTTATGGTGACTTCTACATACCTTCCTTTGACATTGGCTTTTTTTTCCTGAGAGCACTTGTACTGGGTACACACATGAAGTTCCCATTAGCATCCTAGCAGCTGTAAAAGTGTTCAGAACTCACAAAGATGTTCCTCACAGTGAGATAAAAATAATCTGAGGAAAAGATCTGAGACCAGTACAACCTCAGTAGATCCATGATACGCTCTAGGTAAAAAATTCCAGAGGTACAAAAAGATCCATAAACTGCTGCATGAAAGCTGCAACACATTTTTTGCTGCGGCTAATTCATCTTTGCTTGATATGGAATGCTGAACATACCAGGCATGTCTGTACTATCAACTGTGTTTGTGATGTGAGGGAATCTGTACCGCACAAAAGCTGGTGGATTTCTTCATTTTCCCCCAGATAGTGAAGACTAGGTGGGATACTGATTGTCTTCATAGAGTTGTTTTCAAAGTGTCACCTTTTTTTTTTCTCGCTGCTCCGAGCAGTGAGGCAGAGCCCAAGAAAATGTTTTTCAGCCAGAATGTGTTCTGCCCTGAATTGTCTTAATTATGTGTCTGTTTATTGCTCGTCAGGGGCTTCCTCTTCTTAGCACTTTATAATCGAGGTGGGTGAGCTTGTTCCATCATAATATGCAACTTCAATTTCTGCTGCTTGGCATGTCTCCTTGGCCTTTCATTGATTTTTGTCTCTGTTTCAGAGGAAAAAAATTTAATTATGATTGGTGTAATTTCACATCAGAAAAAAAAACCCTTGGTGAATTTCCAAATGGCATGTAAATACATCTTCAAAAAGTAGGCTAAATGAGAGGTCATTAGGGAAAAAAATGCATGTAGGAATCCAGAAGTATCCTAGAGATGGCAAGTATCAGTGTGAAAATTATTGTAACAGCTCTCATTCCAGTCAGGAACTGATAAAAACAGTTTATTAAAAACGTTGTGATGCTGGGGACAGTGTTTCCAAATGTGAAAACTATTATAAAACCCACACTCTGTGGAAGTTAGACAGCTATGGAAAAAAATATTTTGAAAGATTTGCAAGTTCTGTTCTGACTATATCACTTTATTGCAGTCTATTTTGACAGTTTGCAATTTATTATCTAGCTTTGTTTAACTTACATACTGCACTCGATATTATATGTTTGTTCATACAGGATCAGGAGTTTGAGCTTTGTGTGACAGCAGGACTCCTTCTTACCCAGGCGAGGCTGGACACTTGTCACAGATGTCATGGGAGACATGGGTTCCATGATTTCCTTAGCTTTAGAAAGGGCTTTGGGGGATTTGTGTTTGAGTGGGAAGGCAGACTGATGCGATAACAATTGAGAAAGCTCCTTTCTGAGTGCCTTGAGAGCTGCAGTGTTCAACAGAGAACGAGGGTCCCGTGACAACTCTGCGGTGACACAGAAAGAATCCAATTAGTGACCACTCCTGCTGTTGATACTAGATCTCTCCTAAAAAATTTCCACCATTACCACCCTCATTGTAATCCCATCCACGACACTGATAATGGGATCAAGAGTGTGTTTTCAGAATGCCTGTTTAAATTTTAACTGCTGTCTTAGGAGATTTTGAGGATATTAAATTAGAAAGCACCGAATAGCACAGCTCACAAGAGAGCTACATGACACATGTGTCACCCAGTAGTTGCCTTTCTCATACTAGATTTTCCTAACACCTCCCTGACAGGTAGAGCTGCTGTAAGGGGGCTACAGACAGAGTAGGGGGGCTGTATGAACACAGTGAACAATGCACTGAGATGTGGCTGTCCCTGCACTGCAGTTACCTGTAGACCTTGTCCCTACACAGTTACACGTGTGGAAAGCAGCGGGAGAAGGGACTAGGAGGCGGTACAATCCCTTTTGCTGTGCCCCAGTAGTGGCAGCAAGTCAGCTCGCTTCTCCCTTTAACAAATCCTGGATCATCACTGCCTTCCCAGCTGGACCAGCAACATAATATTCCCCCCCTCCTTTTTTTTTTTTTTTGTCTTTCACTTGTCTTGCTCCAACATTAATTCACCATTTCCATATGATCATAGCACCGTAACTCTACAGTTGTTCTTACCAAGCAGGGCATGTTCAACACTGTCATGTGCTTGTGGAGGACACTAAAGTGGAAAGACTCAAGACCCAGTGTCACCTCAGAATGCAACCCAGTAATATATGAATTGCCAAACCACACACTTTTTAGCTGAATTATTTTTGTGTATTTCAGTTATGTCAGTAGACTCCTTTTGAGAGCCCCTGAAAGGTCTTTGCTTTAGTATTGCTTGTTTGTGCTTAAAAGTTATTGTTAACTGGTGAGAGTAATTCCTTTTAAATTTTTGGTGCCTTAAGACTTTTATTTTCTGAGGAAACTAATACTTGTTTCATCTTCTGGTTTATGCATTGCACACAGCAGATTTGGTGTCGGTGATTTCCCAGAACTTTAATTCCCACTTTCAGAATCTTCTTAAAAGGTTTGGTAAGCCTTTGTTTCTGTGTGTGCTCTATTAACCCTGGAGCTCTGAGCCTTCCCAGCTTTAACCATCACTGGTGATTTGGTTACAGTGAAACATTTTTGTAATAGTTGACCTTTTCACCCAAGATTTCATCATGACTTTCTTAAAATTTTGTTTCACTTTATTTTATAGCAAAAACTGAATTACAATTGACTATAATTCTGCTCTGCAGTTTTATAGTTCCCTACAAAGTTGATAATGTTGCTAGAACTCCAAACAAAAAATACTCTTTTTCACAGGCTAGTGTGATGATACCACCATCACATTCTGAAGGTTTCTAGATGTGTTATTGTGCTATGGGAATCCAGACTGTTTTATAGATCAATGCTAGATTATCTACAGAATATTTCATGCAGTTTCTAAATGGAAGCAAAACACTGATGGTCAATAATTTTATGGGTTTTTTTAAAAAAAAAGTCTCCTGAAGCTGTCTGAGTTTAATTATGGCATTGCATGTTGCCATTTCTCTATGATGTGACTAACCCATCTCAGCAAGAAGAGGAGCTGCTCCATGGCAGCTGTATTTTTGTGGTGCTTCACAGGAGGTGAACTCTGCTTGGAAAACCCACAGAGAAGATGGGGAAGCCTTTGGCACTAGAATTCTGCAGAATAAATGTAACAGGGAGCTGAACATAGGGATTGTTTTTTCTCAAAAGCATCCATAAAAACTGAATAGTGCTCTGTTCCAGTATTGTAATTGCAATGTGCCAAGATGTTCATTATTCTAGCATGTGCACTGTTTTGTCTGTTTTCACTTAAAAACAGAAAAATGTGTTACCAAGCCCATAAATGTCTGCAGAGCTGCCAACTCTCCTGACTTTTATCAGTAGTCTCGTGATATTTAGTCTCCTTTGTAAAGCTTCAAGTGTTAGAGGCAAGATATAACGTGAGAAGTTCAGATCTCTCCTTTCTGTTTTTTTTTTTTTTTTTAAACCTAATCCTCCTGGTTGCTGAGGAAGCCGACATGCATACAGCTCCAGAAACATGAAGGGAACTACCGGAAATCCCAAATCTCACTATGTAAATGCATGCAGACTTTGTGAATAAGGTGGGTTTGTGTATGTTACGCCTGGCAATTAAAAAAACCCAACTTTTTTTCCTGAGGTTTACCATAATCAGCTCGCCCCAAATTTTCTGATAATTTGTCTGATAACTCCCATTTTGTTAAAGAGGTTTTATTGCAACGGAGGGTGAGGCTTCTTGACTCCGCTCAGCCAGCAGAATAGCTTGCTGCCCTGGAGAAACCCATCCTTGATCCTCCCATACTCTGCCTCCAGCAGTGTGTTCCCATCTCCTCCCTCATGCCAGCTTTGGCTCTTGGCTCACCTCCTGGCATGCTGAATGAGCTCACTGGAGCAGCGGGAAGCTGCGTTGGCTGCCCACCTAGTCAGTTGGTTCAGCTCAGCAAGTGGACAGAAGCTTCACATGGTGCAAGGGAAGCGGTTGGATCTGGTGGCTTAGGGTGAGGGGGAAAAACATGGCAACCCCTTTAGGAGGATGTGAGCTGTAAGATTGCTCAGCTACCTGGTGACACCTCACCTTGCGAACCAGGGCACTGTGTGTGTCTACAGGAGAAGGTGTGATAATAGACACGTGTGACTGTGCCAGTGTTGCCATGAGCAGAATGCTAAATGTGCACGTTTTTAATGAAAGTGTATCCGTTTTTATGGAGAGGATTGGTGCAGTGTCACTCAGAATGCAGAAAGGCCCCGCTTACTGCTTCTGACTTTTCAAATCAACAAATAGGCTTTGGGGACAAGCTAATAAGCGTGGGTAGAAAAGAGGAAAGAAACACAGGTGCCTGCTGAGCTGCTGCCTTTAAAAGGTGAATGAGATTCTGATCTGGTCTGCATAGCCAAGGCACTTGAGGTGCCCCTGAGTCTTAAATACTTATACAGCAGCTACCTAAAGACATATTCTCTCTCTGATCAATGAAAAGAGTCCCTCTGAAGGCATCCAGGCACTGTGGTTAGGCAGGCAGGATTTGCTGTTAAAGGCACTTGCTTCTTTCAATTGCACATGTAGGGATGGAGCTTACTCACCTGCTTTACAAGGACTGCTAAGGAGCTTAAGCTGGAGGCACTTGATATCATCCTGATTTTCTTGGTTGGCCCACAGATGAGCAATGCCATGGATAAACACTGTCAGTATTTGAATGACTGTGATATAATTTCTACGCAGATGTTTAAGGTGTCTCCTATACTTTCCACAGAAGAAAGCATGAAGCAGGTCTTTCCTTTGAAGAGCAGAAGCTGTGATTCACTTGAAGAGACTAGGATGCTCATTTTAGATTAAATGTAATTGAGGTACTGACTGTAGAAAGGGAACACTGTGCTCATCCAAAGTGTTACCCATTTCAGTGCTGGGTTATGCCAACAAGAAAACTGCACAGCCTTTTCTTTCTAAGTTATATAAGTTACAGGAAAATGTTTTAAATATCACCCACTGTTGTTACTTGAAGGAACATCTTGAAGGCCTGTGGGGCAGATAAAGCTTGGGAGGATCAGAGATGTTGTTGGTGCCTGCAAGCACTAAAGGTCTAGTGAGGAATAATGGATGATCTTCCAGGAGTATGATGTTGGACAAAGAATGGAGGAAAGACAGAATTGTAAAAGATTCAGTACCCATGTTTCTGGATTTAGCTATGCTAAATCCTTTGAGGATTATCTTCCACTGACTTGGCTGCCTCAGGGCATGCCAGTCACAAATTAGAGAACAGTAGTGCAATAATAAACTGAACATGCTGTAAATAATCAGCACAGGATACCTTTTAACCATCACTTTTTCTAAGGTCTGCAAAAAAAGCTAAGAATAGTCAATTTTAGAATAATATTTGGGGTTTGGTAACTTGTCAGCAATAAAGAAGTCTGCATTAAGCCAACCTTTGTAGTAATTTTTAGCAAAGATTCCCTTGGTGTCATTCCCCACTATTTTATTTAAGAGAAGAGCTGTAATACCTGCGTTCCTGAATGCATCCCTAGCAAAGCACATGTGAGTTTACCTTGTTGTGATCTATTTTACATCTAGAGCCAATTTATGAACTGAGACTGTAATACTATCTGCTTGGCCACCATTGTGTAGGATTTAGGGAGACTGTTACCATAGTTAGACCAATAAAAATGTTCTGAAGTTAACCCAAGTTTATCTGCAAGGCATTCTAGTAGTTTCTTTTATCTCTATATCATTAGAGGGTCGGTATTGCTTATCTCACTGGAAACTTCAGTCCATTACTGGTATATAGGCTCACAGAAGGCTTCCTGTACTCTGCTGCTCTGCAATTTGTAAGTGCAAAAGGCCACTGAGTTAGGTTTTTGGTTTCCTTCTGCTTTGTTTGGAGAATTCCTCTAAAGCATGGATCCTCTGAAGTGAGGAGTGGTAAAATGAAGAGACTTTGAGGGATGCATAGTCAGGGACCACCAGGCTTCTCAAAAAAATAACAAATAGTTCAACATAGAAAGATGAGCAGCAACAAAGATGTGTTGAAACAGGTATGTCCCTTTTTTAGGTCTTTTCCATCTTATGCAGCTCACGTCCCATTTTCCCTTTCACTAAATTGCTCTGCAAACTCTTCTTCTCCACAAATTTTGCACGTTTTTGCACCTCAGCAACTTGTGAAAGGTTTGAGATGCAGTATAACCATATCTCAAGAAACAGGTATGTTTTACTGGTACTTGTTTCGGTCTTGGGTACCTTTGACATAAAAAAGAAGGCTATCAAATCCTGTGAATCCTTTCGAGTGGAGAACAGTCACCAGCATGGGCTGGAAAAGTCAGATAAAGGATGGGCATGGCTAGCTAGAACTGAGTTCCATGCTGTCTTGGACAAGTGACGTTGTGCAACCATACCCTGACCTTGTCCATTTTGAGGAACCCTGTCTACCTTGTATGTAAGCATGGAGAATTCTCTGCTCTTTCTTGCAGCTGGACAGCATGAGCAGTGTGAGAAGACCATGTGTGCTTTGTTTATTGCTCCTTTTCTGTGCCATGTAAGAATCTTTGATCATTGTCAGAAACTTGCGGAGTTATTGGAGAGAATCATGTGCCGAGGAGCTTAAATGAATCCCTGTATGGTAAGCAAGCTCTGCAGTCATACTCAGGAGTATACCTACAACACTGCTGACTCTCTGTTGGTCTCCCTTTGGGTATTGGTTCAAGGATGCTTCAAATAAAGCTGTTTTCTACATACTTTGCACTGTTTACTGAGGTCATTGACATGAGCGTCAGCAGCTCCAGTTGGGATGAGTGATGCTACTGCTGTGACCTGTCTGCTTCACTCCTCTGCTGGAGATTACTAATGGAGTGCATCCACACACCTCAGGAGCTCCAGTGCAAAATCCAATGCAGAACAACTTTTTAATTTGTCACAAGAATATTTGCCCTTCAGTCAGAGAGGGTTCAGATAATGATCAACAGTCATTCAGCCATTCTACATTTGCTGCACTAATACAGCTGTATACTGAACTGTGACACCAGTGCCACTGTGACAGTGGAAAAGAGACACAGACATGTGGAGCATCAGTGTGTTGAATCTGGTAACTATTTGAACTATTCACTGGGCTTTTTAGTACCCAAATACCTATAGCTGCTAGAACTTCCACTTTTCCCCTGCCTGCAATAGAAGAGTATGCTGGGCTTTAGAGATTGGAATTGATCTCAGTAATGCATGTATTAATGTTTTTTTTTTAAAAGTCATACCTTACTGTCAAACAAGAAAAAGCATTGCAGACAGTTTGGATGAAAGCCTAACACTGGGCAGAGCAGGTCTCCAAGAATGCCTCACCCCTTTCTTCCAGACACCTTGCTGAGTCACAGCTGGTGTGAAATGAGGAGTCCCTGTCTCAGCCCTTACCTTCAAAGCTCTGCGTGGGCCATTCTCATTGTTTCAAGAAGTTCTTTGCCCTGCTTCATCATGAATCAGCGACATCTACACCTAATATGAACAATGGAGGATGAAAATTCAGGTGGGCAATGAACTGTCATTCCAACACTATAGATAGAGGCATCACAAACAAGCCTGAGTGAATAGGGAATTCTAAATGAGACAGAGTAGGAGTCTGAATCATGGCTGATAGATCTTCCAAAGGAATATAGACCAGAGTTGGTGAGTAGAGGATAGAAAGAAAATACCTTCTCTCCCTCTCTCAGTGGCATTTCAGTGTGCTTCTTGCACATATCCATTGAACCATCCACATATCAGTCTGCTCAATGGCATACTTATCTTTTCTTCCAGAGAAATCCTGAGCACCATATTGCATAATCAAACATTTCTAGGGCATTTACCGTGTATCATATTCTATTGTCCAATACCTATAGTTGCTGTAATGGACATGGGGAGGTGATAGTGTCAAACAGCTACTCTGTTTTCTCAGCAGTTTGGAAATGGCACACTTGGAGACCTTAACTTTGGTCTTAATTTTTCATAGTGCTAGAAGGAATTTCTTTCTTCCTTAGAAGCCTCATATAAAACAAAAATATTCTACTTTGTTAAAGACACATATTCCCTGGCAACTATTCAGCTTAAAGTCCGTGTATATGGAAGTACATGGGATGGAAGTTTACCTTGGGCACCACGTGTTATATAATTTACAAAGGCTAGATAAAGGTATTATTTCTCTTTTGCTGTTTCTATGTGTCCATCATATTTTTCCCCATTTTGTATACAGTACATGAACTGTTTTCCATTTACGCTTTTATCTTTTGATTTTCCTGCTTTAAGGTCTTGTGTTCAACGCTGTTCAGGAAACTGCTTTAAATGAAAGTGTGGAGTGATGTGGAATAGTTTTAATGAAAGCCAAAAGAATGTGAACTTAATCTTTTTCATAGGAAGTTTTGTTCTGTTCCATCCTGTGCCCGGCTTAAACACATTGGCTTTTTTGACCTTTTCCTTGATGAAGGATAAGTGGGAAATATCTTGGCTGCAGCCTTTCCAGCCTAACCAGAGAGACCTTCCATAGTTCATGTTTACTTTCCCTGCTATGGGCATTCATCTTTCCTGAATCAAAATTGTTAAACTGGATTTTCAGAGAAAAATTAATAGCTTCTGGCAATGATGATGAAGTGTTAAGCCTTCCTCTCTCATGTCTCCAGCTCTGTTTTGCTAGTGATGATTTTGCCAGTCATCTTGCTAGAGATTAAGAAATCTCAGGAGCAAATCTCAGTTTGGTTAATAGGTTCCTCCCAAGCATCTTCTTTATTGGCATTAAGAACAAATGTAAAGAATTGCTACATTTGCAATTTATGAGTACTCACTGTATCATTTCTGCAAAAACCTAGAAATGTAGTCATGTTTTCCACCTCTGTTCTGGGCATCTTCTGTGCCTACTGTAACATACATTGAGTGAGACAGAAGGCTTTTGGCTAGTGAGGGGGCTATGGCTGGTCCTTGGTGTGCTGACTCCAAAATACTTTGGCCATGTGCCTGTAAAAGAGTTTCAGAGCAAGTGGGATCTATGTCCTCAGGACACTACTGCTTTTAATGGAAAGGCTGTCATGTTCTTCAGTTGTCACACTCTTGAGAGGAGAAGAGATAGGTCTGAACCTCTCTCTCGCCCTCAGTCCCAGCAGTAATCGTTGCAGAATTTTGCAGTTTGGGATGTCTCCATTTGTTATGACACAGCAAATTTTGCTCCATGGGGCTCTGTTATGAAAGACACCACAATGTGCAGAGACAATATGAGAGCTGACTATGTAATGCAGGGAAAGAACCAGCCATTCTTTAACCTCAAATTTCATTTTGGTTTAGTTCTCAATTTAATCAAGCCACTTCTTGCCCCCAAAAAGCACAGTCGTGTGATTAACACTATGTTCTTCCATAAATAATCTGAATGGGGATGTTCAAGTAAATTCTTTCTCCCTCTGTCAAGAAAAAGGAGTCACCCTTTCCTGTGAAGAGAAGACACTGTCAACAAGGCTTCTCACAAACATATTGAACATTTCATATACTCACAGAATGACCACTGGAAAATTCAGATTGGAAGGGATCTCGGAAGGTCTCAGGCTCTGCTCAAACTAGGCTCAGCTACAAGATCAGCTCCAGTTGCTCGGGGCTTTATCCAGTTGGATCTTGAAAACCCCAGAAGACAGAGAGTGCACAATGTCTTGGACAACCTGACTTTGTCACAGGGAAGAAGCTTCCTTTTATTTATATCCAGTTTGACTCTCTTTTGTTTCAATTTATGCCCATTATCTCTTGCACTCCTGCAATGCACTGCTGTCTGCTGACAGAGCCAGTTCTACCTCCTTTATAACCTCATTACAGGTACTGGACAGCTGCTGGGACATCCCCCCAAAGCCAGCTCATCTCTAGGCACAACAACCTCAGGTTCTCACTGCAGGGCAAGTGCTTCATCCCTAGACTATCTTGATGGCCCTCCACTGAACTTGTTTCCAGTTTATCATTGCTGTTCTTGTACTGTGGGCCCCAAAAGTGGGCAAGGTACTCTAGGCGCCATCTAATGAGCTCTGAGCAAAGAGAAATGATCACTTCTCTCAATCTACTTGCTATGTGGCTGTTAATACAGCCCAGGATGCTGTTGGCCTTCTGTGCTCTCTGAGCACACTGCAGGCTAAGGTTCAGCTTGCTGTCTAACATGACCCCCCAGGTCCTTCTTCGCAGAGCTGTTCCCCAGCCAGTCCATCCACAGCCTGTATTATGGCAAGGGACCCTTCCTTCCCGGATGCAGGACTTAGCATCTGTCCTTGCTGAACTCCATAAGGTTCCTGATGGCCCATTTCTCCAGCCCACCTAGGTCCCTCTGAATGGCAGCCCTGTCTTGAGGAGATCCACTGCTGCCCCCAATTAGGTGTCATCCTCAACCTTGACGACAGTTGCTTATTTTTCTTAAAACACTTGCCCTCAAGTTACTGTTTTCATTATTTTACTTTAAATTAAGTTTTATTCTTTATTTTTGTCCTGAGTTGTCAGTGTCTCTGAGTAAACTGGATGTTTATAAAAAGCAGTATACTAAGGCAATCCTCCATTCCAGCTTATAATTTGTTCCTGATATATGCAGTTGTTCTTAACTCACCTTTAAATAGCTCTTCCAGTCACAGGGAGGTGCAGGACAAATATTTCTCCAAAATATATTCACATGGGATGGTCCTCTTCCTCTTTTTGGCCAGGTCTGTCACAACAGACATCTTTAAGATCTCCTTCAAAGAATGTCTTTCAAATTCAATGGGTTTCTGTGAAGCCCAACTAAACAGAGTGTTGAAGACTACTATTTAAAACATATAAGCTGAAACCATGCAAAACTTTATTTTGAGTTTAGCCTTTATTTTCAGTTGTGGATTTTTATTGCCTTTTTCAGAAGTTTGAGAGGACTTTAGGAGAACTTTGTGACTCCTGAAATAGATCCATTTCAAACAACGGCCGCCCACAGTNTCAAACAACGGCTGCCCACAGTCTGGAGCCCTGAAACAGCCTTTAAAATTTTGCATCTCTTATCATCAGTAATATTGTTTCCTCTGAGTTCCTTGCTGCTCTTTAGCAGCAGTGGCAATGCTGCCTTCACTCATCTTCATGTTGCTTGAAGTTCCTCCTGTAACTTCATTGCCGACTCTCAGTAGTGGTGGTTCTTACATGTCTCTTTAACTTTAGAACTGCTAATTAAAACAATCTAATTTTAGTCCAACATGCATATCTTATTGATGCACATATTGTCTTTATAAAGTTATATTAAAATTCTGTTTGTTGCCCGCTAAGGAGTCAACCAACAGAGCTGAAATTTATAAACTTAAAACATACAAAGTCCAAAGCCACCCTAGTTTAGTGATTATTCTGGGTAATTTCTTTTCCCAGACAGCCTGTCTGATTTCTACGTGAGTTTGCTCATGCCCGCCCTCTTAGAAATCTCCCTGCTGTCTGAGCTTAAGAACTTTGTGAATGGCACGGAATTCATTCAATGCCAAGCATTTTATTGGGAACATGTCACTTCTACCAACCTCTGGTAGTATTCTAGGAAACATAATTTTGGGGCAAAATATCTGAATCAC
The DNA here is from genome assembly GCA_003993805.1 of Himantopus leucocephalus. Taxonomy (NCBI): domain Eukaryota; kingdom Metazoa; phylum Chordata; class Aves; order Charadriiformes; family Recurvirostridae; genus Himantopus; species Himantopus leucocephalus. The sequence continues at coordinate 128,412,165 of RSEF01000002.1, read as the reverse complement.
TTTTTTAGTGAAACGGTTGTTCAACGTGTAACAGAGGAGATCAACTGCATATATTATGCAAGTGATGTGACCACCTGCACTATTCAGCCAATTCTTGAATATTTAGTATGGAATGCATATTTGCTGAAGCTCAGTCCACATCTGAGCTACCTTTGTCAGAGTTTCACAGTGTGAGGAAATAAAGAAAAAGGAATTTTGACGGATTTTTATAGGGTTGTGGTAAAGGGGAAAACTTGTTTCTGATACTTGTTTATAAAGTTTAGCATTGAAAATACTCAAATACTTTTTAAAACCTGGTTACTTTCCTGCTATTTTTGACCTTTTCACTAAATTGAGTTGCTAGCAAGCGTGGTCTGATTCAGTTTTTATCCATCCTTCTTCACTATCCATCATCTTGTAGCTTCTCATAGGTAACCAATATGTGATAGCAGTCAGTACCACAAACCTGTAAAAGTCTCTGAAACTAACGGCATGTCTACAATGGCATTTATTGACTTTTTAAATCAGTGCTAACTCACTTGTATAGATTCATAGAAACTGGCTCGGCATTCCTCAGATAAATGTAACAATGGACCCACACCAGCTTTGCAGCTGTGCGATAAAGGTACTCCCACAGAACAGAGGTGTGTGCGACCGCTCTCATCTGGAGGATGTTTCTAATTTCTTTGGCAGTGCTCTTTCAACCACAAAAGGCTCAACCACATATAATGGTTGAGCACCTCCTAGAACCTCCTCAAGAGAGGCATTGTCTATTCCTGAGCAGGATAATTTAGACACCCAAGATCTGAGAAGGCAGAGGATTCCTTCTTGCTAGCTAGTTAGGTTTACTCTTTGCTTATCAGGGCGGTGAGTCTGAAGTGCAGTCTTAGACTCCTCACTTGCAGCTTGGAGACTCAACATGGATGTTTATTCTGCACTGATCCATGATCTCTGATGCCTTGGAGCGATTTCAGAATCACTTCTCCCAACTGTTGTTCCATTAATCTCCTGGAGATTAGAGGTCCCATTGCAAATAAAGCTGAATGTGCTCCATAGCGTCTCCTCAACTACTCCAACCCATAGCTCTGCATGTTGATGTCAATTGAATTAGCCATTTTTAAATGGTAGTTAATATGCCAGGCTACAAGCAAGAAGCACGGGGGAGCTCTCCCGTCGGGACAGACCTCCCATTCTGCTGTCTCTGTTAGAGGGTCAGTTACCTTGGCCAGAGATGGGGGCATAGAAATTGGGACAGCTGGAAGAACTAGCTTCTTAATTTAAGTGAGCATGATTTTCCAAAATCATGCATCAGGGCCTTGAGTTTTACTGGTGTGTTGATATCGTGCTATCCTGTACACTGTGATGTTAAGGAAAGACTACCAATTCCAATTTTCTGGCTTTTAAGCTTCAGGAAAAGTTAACAATGTACAATACAAAAGCTGAATGAAAGAAAGTAAACCCAAGTTTTTTAAGATCTAAAATAGCTTTTATGACTAAGAGCTTTCACAGTCCTTTATATTGCTGGAGAAACATGTTTAAAAGATCCGTGTTTAAAAAAATCTGCTTGGAAGAGGAGACTTAATGCATCTGAAGCTTAACTCTAATCTAATTTAGATTTTGTGAGCAGGACATGGAAAAAAATTGTGTTAGTAAGAGCTAGTTTCACCATCATGTTTTAATAAGGGAAATGGATGTCTGTTCTGTGTGTGTGTGTGTGTGTGCGTGGGAGGCACAACAACAGAAGTAAATCCCTGTATCCCTAGTGTTAGAATTTTTTACTTAGTTTTCACTCTTTTGGACTTCAGGAATTGCCCATTTTTCAGTTCATGATAAGGACTTCCATTAGCATAACAAATTACACAGGTATGAGAGAGGCAGCGCAAACTATAGCAGCCAGCCAGTCCACGAGTTCTTTTGCCTCCATCTGTAATCTAGCTATGCCAATATGGTAATATAAGATTTCAACAAAAAAAGATTTTTTTTCCTGAGAAACAAAATTTACTAACATTCTGTATTATATAGTGTACTGAGGATGCAAAATGTCTCTGGTTAGAGTGAGAAGTCACCTTTTTGACTGATAAAAATGTATTCCAACTGATTACTACAGCAGTGTTGCTTAAGGATAATGGTGTAATAGATACAAATTCATCCCATAATTCCTTTAACCTCAGTAAATATATTGCAAATGTGTGCTGTCTATTGTGGTAACATAAAGCAGAAGTCTTAATTACTCTAAACAAAACAAATACATAGAGTTTTTAAGTGTGTTTCCAATTTCAGAAAAATTTCTCATAGATTTGCCTTTTTTTTTTT
>RSEF01000002.1:128374350-128409773 GCA_003993805.1 Himantopus leucocephalus | reverse complement strand
TTCTCCCACAATTGCACAGTAGAAACACAGGAATACCTTACACCTAGAGGAGTTATAACAGTTTGTATAGAAGTCAGTTTTGAGGAATAAGTGCTGGTCAGGTTCAGCCTATTTCAAGAAGGTTCTGCCACCTTTTTGGTGTTTTGAAGATCAGTCATATTTGCTTCCACTTTCCTCACTGGTTAATTCCATTGGAATAATGATAAAGGGAATATCCCCTAAGCCTATACTTCTATTCAGTATTGGTATATTTATCAAGTCAAACCCTTTGATTAAATCAAAGTAGGAAAAATTACAAGTTAAATGTGAAGTGGCTTGCCATGTCAGAACTTAATTAAATCTTTTCTATTATTTTAGACTATTTATTATATTTGTATTGCCTTTATATTTGTATAGCCAGTATATTTGGCTTTATTGGATTTTTACTTCACTTCACTTAATGGTCAAATTTTTAGTTTGGCTTTCTACTTCTAATTTAGAAAACATAATTTACCCTTTGTTCTTTTTCAGTGTAAGTGTTGTGTCCAGTTTTGTCACTAGCTAGATAGCTAAGCACTTGGAAGCAGGCTTAAATCCTATAGCCGGTGTATTTTTACAGTGTAGCAAAATAGATTCATGCATCAGGCTAACACATTTTTCCAAATGGAGAATGAATACTAAGGTAGGTTTTTAGTCACAGTCACCAAAATCATGATGAAAAATTAAATTAGCAGAGTCTGTTGTCTCAGGAAAAAAGACATATATAGATTAAATTTATTTAACTTAAGGGTTTTGCTTATGACTGTTAAAAGCAGTATTTCACACTTCAAAAATGTGACACCAAGAAGTTTTCTTCTGCACTGTTTCAACCAGAAATGGGGTGCAGGGGTCATTTTATGACTGGTGCTGAATTGACCTTTGCATGTCCAGTCCATTGATAATGGAAGTTCTTTTAGCATGGAATTTTTAGCAGTAAATGATAGAGAAGCCCATTAGACATTAGTCTACTGAGAAAATCCCACTGAGTTATGAATATCTAGAAGCACGAGATCAGTTTTAACCATCACTGCTTTGCAAATAGAAATAGATANGATGGCAGTTCTTTTAGCAAGGAATTTTTAGCAGTAAGTGATAGAAGCCCATTAGAAATTAGTCTGCTGAGAAAATCCCACTGAGTTATGAATACCTAGAAGCATGAGATCAGTTTTAACCATCACTGCTTTGCAAATAGAAATAGATACTGTATTGCTCTGCATAGGCTGATCCACTTTTTTTAAACAACAGATGTTTCCATTGTTATGGCAATACTGTTGAACGAGTGGTGAAGTCAGTAATGTTCATAAGTTGCTGGTATTCGGTGCCTTTTTACTACTCTGTCTTCTGAATCTATTATGAGCAAGGCTAGACAGCATGATAAAGGTGCCAGGCAGTGGTATTGTATATGCTGGAGCTCCCTTATGTGTCAATAATGGAGCTGCATCTCTGAGAAATTTTAGGGTATATCCTTATTCAGAAATACTTCTTACAGTGCCTACTGAAGGCAATGAGAAATTCAAGGCCAGAGGAGAATCGAACACTTACATAAATTGTGGTTGCTCAGACTGCTCTGCAATCATTCCTATACACGGTCCAGCGAAAAAGTATTAGATAACTGGAATTGGATTCTCTTGTCCATTTATTGACATTTGTGAAGTCAGCCACCACAATGTTTTCCAGGTCATTCTGTTTTCAGTGAATTACAGCTTCAATCATCTTGCCCTTGTAACTTGTGTATAGAATATTTAAACCCTGGAAATGCAAAAGCACTACATGCACATAGAAATCACTGAGTTCTCCACTGAAATAAATTGTTTCTGGGTGAAATGGGAAGCTGCTGCATAAGGGCATTCTTTATACAGCGTTGGTCTGAGGAAGCAATGAACACGTCTCTGGCTGAGTCTGTAGAAAGATGTGGGTCTAGTATTTTCCAGTTTTCTGAAAGACCTCCCTTCTGGCATGAAACTGAGTACCTAAATTCAGGACTGACTCAGAGATGGAGTGAGTCACACACAACACTCCCCACAGTCCCTCAGGTCTTCCTTGGAGGCTTTGTGACTGTGTTTCTTTTGTGAACTTAAATAAGATCATTGCAGCCCCAGGACATGGTAACAGTCGTGTATTACCACTTCTGGAATGATTCGGAAAACTCTTTATCACCAACATGTCCCAGGTATGGAAAAAGTCTTGCACATAGTAAACCCTCCTATGTTTTACTCGTTATCTGTGTTATATAGGAAGGATTTATCTCACTGTCACACATACACCTACACTCCCCCAAATTCCCAAACTACGCCATCCAGCAGTATCTAAACACCTGCTGTTCAAAGGCAGAACAGTAAATACTAATCCTGCATTACAGCATGCTGCAAGCCTTTCTCATTGTGGGATGCTATTAAGTCTCCATCTGTACCACAGGTTGGAAATGTGTTGTGGCAAGGTTCCTGACTAAGGCTGTATTCAGGACTTAGGTAGTAAATGGTGCACAGAAACTTGAAGAAGAAAAATGAAAGAAAAAAGAAAATTGAAAATGCTCCTGAAATTTCTTTAAACACAGCAGCATTTAAAGAAAATAATGGGTCCTTTTCCCATAGAACAAAATTATGACATAACATCCTCTTTTAAGTCATAATGAACTCGTTTGTGCGCCTACAGGAAAGTATTGTATTTTCATATACTCATGAATGTGGAAAACAGGGATCTGGAAGCTTTGACAATGGTAACTATAATCTTCATCTGTATTTCTTCTGCTCTGTAATGGACTAGTTCAATGCCTACTAAAGTGGAAATATTCCTGGTGATTCCAGTGCTGTTGGACTTATTCTTCTGTATATCATCCAATGGCTTATTTCATCATCACTCTGCTTCATCATCTGATGTTTTTACTCTTTTGTATGTGTAGATAAAGAGGTTCCTAAAGCAAATGTTTCACTCCAGCTGGTGCTGTTGGGTCATTCTTTGTTTCATCTTATCACGTGTACTTGAAACTAGCATCTTAAGTGCCGTGATGAGCAAGAAAGAAAAGATAGAAAAATGGATGTCTCACAATGAAAGAAGGAGATATTTTAAGAAGGGGAAAAAAAAAGTTTTTGTTGTCCACATGCAGTCAGCTTGTTGATTGTGAACAGGAATGATGTGAGGATTGAGTTTTAAGCATCTTCCCTGGGTTTCATTTGCTGTTCTAACCATTGTTTTTTCATTAGCTCATTTTCATGTTGATAATTTGTTTTCTTTATTTTCTTTGCTATTACATTCTTGGCCATTAGAAAACACTTTCTTTCCAAAAGTTCTTTGCCCAATTTGTTTCCCATAACAACAATAATAATAGGAAAAAATACTCCTTTTTATAGCAATTTAAGGGCCAAAATTCATCCCTTGCTACTTGTGTGTAGTCACACTTTCAGTGGGATTTGCACTCACATTACTGAGGCTAAAAATCTGGCCTTGTGCATCACAGCCCACCCTTTCACGTAACTGCAACAAGTAACTGTAATAAAACATAGTAAGACTTCATTTATGTTTCAAAATTGAGGGAATAATGTGACTAATCATCTTCTAGTGTTTGCATACCTATCCCTCCTTCACATCCTCTCGTACTGTGGCTGATGGCTAATCTTTCATTGCATCATGTGCTTGACACTCGGTCTAGCTAATACAGTAAGTGGAAAACCCACGTTAGCTGTGACTTCTTAGCCTTTCATTATATCACAGGTTTTTCTGGGGGAAAAAAGTGCTGTAGCTCTACTGTGCATTCAACCAGCTCCTGTGGGAAGGGGCCTGGTGCGCTCACCCATCCTGAGTGCTGGTCACCTAGGAGTTATTGCACTCGGAAGGTCAGCAGGGCGTTGCTGGCTCGTATGATGTGGTCAAAGGAGAGCTTATGTGGCTATTGGGACAGATAAGTTGTGTTGAGTGTGATTGATTGTGAGAGTGCTTTTTTTAATTCCTGGCCTCTTGGCCCAAGCATTATGCATACCCAAGAGTGCTGAGGGTATCCACAAAGAAAGGCAAGTCTTCATTAGTTGCCCATAACTTTATATGACATTAATGGTGAGCAAAAAGGTTCATTGGTAGCTAGCGAGAATCACAAAGAAACCCTTCAGTCTGATTATCCTAGCCATTACAGCACTGCTAAAAAATTGGAAAGCAAACAACAAAAAATACATTATTAAAAGCTGGAGAGACCAATCTCTCGCAGAAAGAGAGCCAAAACCCCATATTAGGTAATACAATAATATTATTTTTCACGTCTCCAATTATTTCTTACCTATGTACTTTTCTTTTACGGTAAGAGTGTTGAATCTAGATTCTGGGCTTAAATTTTCAAGGTGAAATCCCAGAGGACCTATTGGTTTTCACAGCCACTACCAACTCGAAAGCCTAACAGCACATTGGTTTGGTTTCTGATTTATTAGGAAGCAGGCTTAACTGAACTTACTGGCTGGAATCTAAATAAGTCTTGCTGGATTTCTGCTTTGCACCTGCAGAAGCAGCTTTAGAGAGCTACTGCCCTCTGTAGATACTGTACACTATCAGTATAACCTTCTCAAGAAAAGAATTAAAGAAGAAAGAGAATTGTTGATAAATGAAGGAAGTTGCCGTAGCAATGTACTTTGCCGTAACCATTCCCTGCTGAAATTAGAGGTAATGGTCCCAGTGAGGCCTATGGGACAGCTCAAAAACCCATTACTTTATGCAATATCTTTCTTATTGTGCTGGGATGTATTCCTAGAAATAACATATAGATAAATACAAGTGATTTGTTTGGTTTTTTTTCTTTAAAAATATTATTAAATTTATTGCTTAGAAATTGGTATAACTCTCTATTGGTTTATTTATTACAGAAAAAAAAGACTGAACTGAGGAAGAGTGGAAAAATAATGACAATATTTCTTTCCTGCATAAGAAAAAGGTAAGATTTAGAGGACTGTAATATTGCAAGTATTTATTTATAGTATAATAATAACTATGAGGTAATTTTTTAAGTTCCCAAACACTGGCAGCTTTTTATTTAAGCTTATCCAGACCTTCAAATTCTTGGCCACCTAAAAGTGGGTGATTTAAAATTCACAATACTTTCTAAATAACTGAGACAATGAGTCCACTGCCAGGCACTGTATATACCACTGTATTGACCTGTTCTGCATTAGAGAAGCAAAGGTTACAATTCATTTTGTAGCAGCATATTAAGGGTGTATGTATTTCAGGTTCCTTGATTTACACTATCTCCATTTTGGGTTTGTTGAAGGGTGCGTTCATTCTTTCTTTTTTTTTTTTCTTCACACTCCATTCCCTGGAAGCTATAAATGCCTCAATTTTTTCTGGGATTTCTTTTTTTTTTTGGCCCCAGGTACCCAGCTGTGCATGAAATAATGCTCCCCATATGTGTTCATTGTTCCCATTGCTGGTGTCTGTGCAAGTCACCAGAGTTTTCCTAATAAGGCTGGGTTTGACCTTTCAGAAGTTCTCAAATGAAGAATCTAACTGCGTTTGTTATCCTCAAAACAGATAGACTTCCTTGCCACTGCCCTTATAAAACTGCTCTAAGAAACTGTAAAGTATGCTTGTTCCAAAACCAAAGTCAAACCCCAGAGCTGTTAAAGAGTACAGAAGCATTAGGCAGCCAGGCTTTGGCTGGCCCTTCCAGAAGGGTGGTGCACCAGATGGAGGGAGATCCCATAGAAGGGGAGCAGACAGAATGACAGAGAAAGAGACTTCACAACAGAAGAAACTAAAGCCTAGAGAGAGGGCTTTTCCATGGATGGGCTGGCTTAGGCAGGAAAACCCTGTCCGGTGGTTTTACTGCCCCTGTGTCAAGTCAAGAGTTTCATGATGTACGTGCTGACTGCTGGGGTGGTGGCCCCCAGTTCTACTCCTTTCTTGTGACAGCACTGGCAGCGGTGTGACAACGCAGGGAGCCAGATGACAGAGCTGACCCTTCCGAAAACGAATCTGCTTGCTGGTTTGCTGGAATGCTTTTGGCTGGCAGGCTTAATACTTGGTCAGATTAATTCTTTCACCTGGCTCCCTTCAACCCCAGGAGCCTGCGTGCTGGCACACGCTGGAGAGACGTGCCGCCAGGACGGGAGGGGAAGGTGATGTCTCTTCTGTTAGAAGCTTGTGACTAGTTGAGGTTAAGGGAATGTGAAACTACAGCTCATGCCAACAAAATATTTCCTGTGTTGATGAAAATAAGTGAAATGGAGCTCTATTTCCATCAGTGAAACTTTCTCCTGACTGGAGCCACCTATGAGATCCTGCATCTTAGTAGTTGCTCAGGTCAGAAGAGCAGAAAGTAGCATGAACTGATTGTTCCTTGTCAAAGGAAGAAGATGAGTGAGGAATTTGGATTAATATAGTAGATACTGGTAGTTACGTTTCAGTTGCCTAAAGACAAAATGGACTAATTTGTGCCAATTTATACATTATTTTAATATTACCTCATTTTAGAAAAGAACAAATAAATGAACAAACAATTATGAAAGCCAAGACAAGTATCTCCAAAACTGAAAATTCTATTAAAATATTACATATATTCTCAGAAAATATCCTGCCAATTTACACAACTTAATGATGGGCATCTAGCTATTCGAATGATCCATTAGAATCTGAGGCTGGAGATGTAAAAAATCTGTTAGTAAGACTATGCTTCACCTGAAGAGACACAATTCTGTTAAATTTGACAGAGCTTTCCCACAGGGAATAGAAAAAGAAGGCAGTTTCATTTGATTTGGACAGCTAAATAAAATATCATTTATGATTTCTGTACAGTTATTTTACAATAGTAGAAATGATTAAATAATTCTTCTTTCTTTTTTTTTCTTCTTTTTTTTCTCTTTCTTATGTAGAAGAACATCTGCCATAAGTTTTCTTGGCTGTATTAAGGCACTGAAAAAGCAGGTACACATTGATAGGTACTTTAATAATGAACAAAACACTAGGAAGACAGGATCTTTATAAGTTAATGTATGCTCTCTAATGTTTCAATTATTTTTACTATGGCAGCTTGCTGACTTGTAAGCAAGGTAATTAGACATGGATAAACTTGGATCTGCAGGGTGATTCAGCAAAGTAAATAGGAATGAATAAGTTTAGTTTTGCAAACAAATTCTAAATCCAGTATGAACAGAGCTTGTGTTACAACTAAAATGTGTGATTCCTAGCAGCTATAAGTATTAATGTGTTTTCCCCTTTTTGCAGGTTTTGCCTATAATAAATTCACTGAGCAAGACATACAGACTTCTGTCCAATGCTATGAAAATTAACCAAGGCACATTAACTGCAGGAAATCTTCAAAGGTACAAAAATAAAATGCTTATTCAGTAATTAATTAAACCAAACAAGCCATCAGCATGTGCTACATAGCCTAAGTATTATGTCAGGTCAATAATTAAGCTGTAGTAAATCTTCTGGAGGTTCTATCCTGCCAGACTTTAAAGGCTCAAGACTAACCCAAGGACCCTTAACATTTTAGTGAGCCAGTAAATGATTACAAAGATAGCTTCTCAATCCAAAGCTTGCTACTATTAGCTTTCTATTTTTTAAGACATCCAGAAATTGTATGCTTTGTGGTCGTTGAATAATATCCTGTGAACAAAACGTACGGCTTTCTTGAGCCTATGGAAAGGAATGTTTTATAGGCTTGAGTTATGTCAAGATAAAAGTGCACTTTTCCTGCAGGGAAAGATATACATTAAGCAACAAGTAATGGTTTGGAATTTTCCCTTGTTTATGTGAACATGACGATTATGAAAACTTGAAGCTAATCTCCTTGTATGCAGCTGGTCATGGTAAAGAAAAGCACTATGCAAGCTGTCTTATGTGACTCTGCCAAAGCAATTCCAAAAGATCTGCACTAGTTATGTGCTTTGAAGGCCTGGCTGACTTTTAGGTGGAATGAGGAGGTCACAGCAAGTTGTGTGGTGACCTTGTGATGTGGGAATTATGGCACTAGGCCGAGTATCAAATCATACATCTCAACTTAACAAATAAAAATATAAAGCCACATGGCAGAGCACAGAGCAGGAAGCTTGAAATGTTCTGAGATTCAATTTTCCCTCATCTGTACTATTTTCTGTCACCTCATTTACATAAAATATTTCTGGTTAAACAATTTGCAAATGCATGTGATTTAATAGCAGGTATATGCATGGCAGAGGTAAATTTGGATTTAAAATTAAGACATTACTAGCAATGAAAGACAGCTGTTGTACATCAAGTTTATTTCACGTGCGAGTCTTTGTATGGAATTTTGTTTGGAGCCAGTTACTATTTGACATGTTAGCTCATAGTTTATTTTAATTACAGAATATTTAAATTACCAGATCTCCAGATAACGTTTCGTAACAAACAGAATGAATATAAGATTATTCGATCTGCTTTATTTTCCCTCCAGATGTGTGGCTGTATATTGGTCCTATATAAAGCACATATTGTTTGCTTGCATACAGCACATGAGGATAACCAGGCTGTCCTATACCATCAATCTGGTCATTATCTCCAGTTTGATCTTGATGTTCTTTCCCAACTTGATCTAAGTTTTTCCCAGGTTTATCTATCAGTTTATCTATATTTTTCCTAGGTTGTTCTTAAAGAGGTTAACTAGAGTCAGGCTAAGAAAATGCATGCCTTGGATTTCCATAGAAGTGGAAGTTATGAAATAACGTGATTTAGATGAGTGATCTTGGTTTTCTTGAAGAGAACGAATTGGATTATTATTATTTGCAGTGCCTTCCAGTTCTATTGAATGAAATGACAAGTGATCATTTTGGTGATATTCCCAGTCTACCAAAGGCAGGAGGCACAAATAACCTTATGAAAGACTTTATATTGGAAGATTTCCAAGTAATTTTTGCAGATCCAAAGGTTATTAGAAAAACAAAAACAAAAAAAACTTTGGACATTGTTTATCTGACTTGAAACTTTAGAGGTTCACTCTTCATTGACTACATCATGTGCTGTTATAGAGACATTTCTCAAGAAAAGTTTATACACATACTTGGGTCGTGGTATCTCATACAATGAAACTATAACTGTGAAGTATGTATAAATGTAATTCATATTTGTCAGTATTAGGAATTCCTTCAGAATATTTATTATGAAATAAAGTGTTATCACTTGCTCCATGGATAAAATAGTTGAAAAGTTCCAAGAAAAATGAAAAGGCGGCTTTTTGACCTGAAGCTTAAAAATCATGTCTTTTATGTATATAATCTATTAATGACACTCTCAGTGCAAAGACTTTCCTGGCACATTATCCGCTGACATTCCGAAAGCCAACTTCAGTTAATTAAGTCGAATACAACTTAACCCTTGGGGTCAGGTTTTTTTAGAAATGTAGTTTCATTACTGCACATACACGTAACCCAGTCCCAGTTCCAAACAGGCATTTGGATCCCAGTTTATTTGTGGGAAGCACAAGAGCTTGAAAAAGCCATTTCACTTCATCTGAAATGAGCGTGATCTTGAATGAAGAACCGGAGGTTTGCATTACGGCATTTCACTCCAGGTTACAGGGCTCAGGAGAGTGAATCTACATGAGGGATTGATAAGTCAAGAGTACTGGGCTGACCAGTTGATGTTTCCAAGCAAGAAACCTGGGTAGATGGTCAGATGGGTCTCACAGAATAACTTGGAAAAATCCCAACAGGCAGTAGATTGTTAGGAGAGGCTGGGAAGCTGAGCAAGAAAGACACACAGAAAGTGCAAGAAACGGTGTTTTACAGTTCAGTACATCACACTTCATTTTACTGTGTGCACAATGAGAGCACAGTCACTGGTCTGCGTCAGCAGAAGGTATTGCTGAGCATCCTGCTAGAAGGCGTACAGCAGAACTACAATGTTTTCGTAGGGTTCCTCTTTCTGTGCTGTGATATTTCATTGTTATTAGTTTTCTACGCAGGATGCAGCCAAATCATGCTGAATCTGTAATCAGGCAGTCTTTCTCTAGCCAGGATCTTGTCAAGTGTTTTCATCTCCTTGTCTAGAGGCTTTTTCTTTCTCTCCTGCTAAAAGGTCACAAGGAAATACCTACCAAAAATAGGGAAGTCCCATGGGAAAAATCCTCTAACACAGAGGTACATGTCTGCATTGTACACATTGTACACATACACGTCCTGACACGCAGACACACAAAGATTATCTGCTAAGAAGCATGTGTTATATTATTTGCTTCTGCATCCCTCCCAAGCGATCTCTGCCATCAGTGACCTTAGTTCTATCTCATTAGGATATTCCATTTTTGGAAACAAAACTGATTCATTCTCACCTCTTTTTTCCTCTCATGCTGTCAAGTTTCTCAGTTTGGAAGAGAAGATTACGTAGAAGGGGATTATTAGCTGAAAGGGGGTTTCCCCCCTAAATGCAGTAGGGTGAATGGCTTTTAAATACAATAGATACAGCTGATAAAATGAGGTATTCCAAGGAGACACAACTTTGCCCCTTCCTTTCCTCTCTATTTTGTGACTTTCTTGCCCACAGCACATTTCTGATCTGACCTGGTAAACAAGTGCCTTTTCCATTTGGATTTCTTTTCCATCACCCTCTCAGGCATAAACCTTTTCTATGTTTTTCTATATACTGTTGATTAAGATCCGGAGGGAGTGTTTTACAGCCTGTCAATACCCTAGGAAGTCTGTGATCTCGGAGTTTTCCCTTTAGAAGCTGTGAAAATGAAGATTCTGGGATTCACTTTTGGTATCATAACCTACCACGTCACTTATACGAAGCAACAGGCGCTTGTTTGCCTTTGTGGCTGCTCATCCCTATTAAATTAGTTCAAGTCGGTAGAGCTCCAAAGAGGAAATATGAGGTTTTTCTCCTTCATTTCCTCCTGCTACTTAGTGCAAGGGGTTCTCAGCTGCTGGTTAGGCTGCTTCATTGGTTTTTCTTACCGGCGTGTGTCTCCACACTGCATGCCTTAGTGAGGACCAGTCAGTCAGCAGTTTGGTGGGCAGTATGCTGAAAGTACGCTCAGGAAAAGAGAGACGGGCAGGAGAAAAATACATCCAAAAAACTTCCTTCCCCAGCCTGCACCAAACTGAAGGCAGGAACTTTTCTATAAGTGTACTCTTAGGATTTCAAGATCAAGTTTTCAAAATGCCAGTCTCTGGAAGTATTTATGAACCTTTTCCCACAGTTAGCTGGTGTTTTTTTCTTGTAAGAGCCAAGTCACTTCCTTCCTATCCAGTATCAGTCGTATTACCATGCCTTAGTGGCAAATTGGTGCTGTGCAAGGCATCAAAATAAGACACTGACAGGCTGATAAAAATGCTTTTAGTATTTCATATAAGGAACGTTTTTAAAGTAAGTTTTGTAAAAGAATTGCATGACGTGTCATTATTTCCTCTACCCCTTCCAAATATTTCCATTCTGAAGGATGTTTAAGAAGAATGGAGATTTTTTTCAGCCACACACTTCTACTGCCAGTAACTTGGTTCAGAAGTATCTCACTGTTTTTCTTGCAAAAATGCAAAATATCTTTATTAAGAAGTAGACCTATAGGATCATTAAGATTGTAATGATATAGTTTGGGAATGGACAAAAGAATACTAGAAAGAGAAGTCTTTTCTGGCAAAAGAAAAAAGCTAAAGGAAAACCATACAAACAAACAGAACTGCCTAATGTGACATCAGTGGTGAGATACAGTAATATTAAAACTGTAAATGCTTTTTGAGTGAAGTATATGGATAAGATTAACATTTCTTCAGAGAGGACTTTTTTGGTCATATAGAAAAAAATGATATATCTGCAACTGCTTAAATCTACTTGCAGTGAGAAAAGCACTTGGACATGTGTTTATATATCTATATCTGCTATTGACATAGCAATGAAGCAGTTTACTGACTTGGGGCCAAGAAATGCTAATGGGAAAACTTCCCAGCATTTGTTGCCTTGCAGATTTACAGATCTAAGACAGCATCTCTTTGCTCATTGTTGCCTCGAGTTGTAATCATTTTCCCTACCACTTTCTCAGTCTGTTCCCAGAAGGAAGAAGAAAATGGCCCATTTTCCACGTCACATGAAGGCCTGGTAGGTTTTGGTCTTGACAAGCAACCAGATTATGTACTAGTGAAGTGCAGACTCTCACCTAAAGAAATGTTGAGAGCAAGGATATTACTTCCGGGGAAGAATTCAACCACGTTTTACACTTTATTCCTCATGTGGAAGAAAAATGCATGGGTTTCCAGCCAGTTTTGCAGTTCTTAACATATAGGAGCGTGTACAGATGAGAGATTAGGTGTACAAGAGAGATTCTCTACGTCATCACTCCGTTTTCAGCTCCTTTGGTGCTACACTGCAGTGAGAAAGCTGGTGCAGTCATTAGGTGATTAACCTGGTATTTAGAGTAATTTAGTCTCAACTCCTTGCTCCAGTGAAGACTTCTTGTACAGCAGTGCTACAGTCAGTGCCACAGGGAAAACGTTGCTTCACCATCTCACAGGAGAGCTGTGGAAATAGACACATTTAAGATTACGGAGTGCTTGGATAATGAAGTAATGGGATGTTCATAAATGCCACAGAGAAATCCTAGGCTTCACGGCTCAGCAGCTGTGTGACGCACAGTGGGCATATTTATCTCTAGGAACTGATCCTGGAAGCTGCAGGCCACACCGGTTCCCACTGAAGGCATTCCCAGACCCTTCGGTCCAGAGCTTCTACGGGATTTTGAAATCCTGTGAGAGGTAAATTAAGATGACTAAGGCAATAAAATATAACCACTGATTAACAAAACAGGTCTTTATAGCCATTAATTCTATATTTATAAATAGCTGGAGACATGACTGAGTGACGGTGTTCAACCATGCAACTAATTGAAAGCAAATAAAGATATGATGACACAGTAATTGTAACTGAAACGAAAACATTCTGCACCAGCATTTTTAGATTCTTATATACACATTAACTTTTCCTTTCAGGTAGTAGGCCTTCCCCATAACTTTTCATAGTTTAAATAGTACCAAACTAAACCATCATGTATACTGTGCATAAGACTATGCATAAGACTATGCATAACTATTGAAACCACACAGGATACCATAAGACAGCAAAAGAATAGTTTTTCTATGGAAACTGGGACTTTGAATTTAGGTTGTGATTTTGATAAATTTGTAAATATCCCAACTAGTGGCCATGATGCCGTGGAAGTGTGAACTGTGTTTGCAAGGCCTCAAGCTTAGGTTACACTTAATATTCTAGAACCTTAAGGTGCTCAGCTGGATCGTGATGAATTTTTACTCTTAGGAAAGAAGAGAAGTATTTTAAGAATATTTTGAGGTGGTTCTTGTGATTTTTGTCTTTTTCATATGATTTCCCTTCTAGCCACCACCAAGTGCTGTTATACCACCTTCTGAATGCATGATCTGATTGTCAGGTGCACTGAAATTTTCTGCTGGGTCTCTGCTGAGAGACTTCTCTCCTAGTCTGAATATTGCATCACACACATGGCACAGGCTGGGACAAAAATAAAGGGAGGTCACGCAGAGATGAAGGGGAAGCATAACGCTGAAATACAACAGCAACAAAGGTCTAACTATTAACTTGAAGGATTTTAACTGGAACAGATGGCACAGGGGTGCTTATGGGTGTTTGTTGGAGGAAAAGGTGACTACAGAGAGCTGAGGATATCTGTCTCATTCCAGGAACAGTTCAAATGTAGAGCTATTCTCATCGAGCTTTCAGACTTCTGAAAAATTTCTGGTGATTTTTGTTAAAATGCAGCACTGTCATAAGACCAATATCATGAGGTTCCCATGTCTTCTGCTGTTCATGATGGTTACAGTGAATGTATTAAAATTATAGAGTTTGTGCTGTACAGAAAGCAATTTTACAAACATAACTTCTATCTTTTAAATCACTAGTAGTAAAGGTATATGGGCTACATTAGAAATTTTCCTTTAGCAAAGTTTTGCTGGCTACAAACTTTAGACACCCTACATACGGTTACTCATTAGCTTATCAACATCATAACATCTGAACAAGCCATTTACCTCTGGAGGACTTGCTCCACTGCATCTGACGTAATGCAATTAACTACTGAGTTAATACACAAGGTGACATAAAATCCTGTTTAAATTTTTAACATTATTGGCCAGAAAGAGATAAAGAGGTTAAAAAAAAGAGACTAATATTATCTCTTCTTTTGCTGTTGAAGTAGTTCTGAAGTTGGTTATTCGCTAAGCAAAGATTGCTGAATAGGAAGATGTCACTTTGCAAGCTGACTTTTCAGCGCAGGACATTTCTATGTACATTCTTGACGAGTACATTGAATAGCAAAAAAATACTTCCATAGATCAGAGTTTTAAAATACAAACTTGAAATGTGTGTGCCTTCTGTCTAAATAAAAATATAAGACGTTCCTGGCCCTTATGGTTCACTGACTTATTTTTTTCTTTTTGGAGACATCTTTTCTATAAGCTTTAATAATAAAGAAATAGTTTTCAAATAGCACTGCTACTTCACTATATGAAGTAAGAGGGATCATTTCATCCATCATTGAAATGCAGTCATTTCAGGGATATGGAATTTTATTCGTGCTAGCAAACTAAACAAGAGTTTAGTGAGGAGTAGAATAATATGTGCTGCTAAAACTGCAGAGAAAAAGTAAGCACAATACCTAATTAAATAAGCAGCTACTTAATTAAAATATTTTGTATATGTCTTAGAGATGTTTATTTTAAATAATGGATATTTTCTTTAGCTGTGTGAACTCAAATGCTGTTTCTATGAAGGGAGATGTTTGACCTGCTTCAAGCTATAAAATAAGATTTGTGATTCTCCTAAGTCCACATGCCCCAGATTAATGTTAGTGTCAAACTGATTCTGCGTTAAGCTCATTTAATGTACCTCTGGGCTATAAGATGTTACTTTGCCAGCAGCAAAGGTCACATGTTTTCAGGTATTGACAGTGCAAGTAATGACAAGTTGTTTCTGTGTTTGAGTGGATCAGGGTCTTTTTAGCATTCATTCAGTGAATCTGGCAAACTGTAGCCTCTGCCCAAGAAGGGTCTGTGCCTTTGAGCAGACAGCAGAGGGAATTATTAAACCTCCAGCTCTGAAATCTATAGCTTCATTTAGTTCAGACCTCCCAAAGGAATTTTTATGCCTTTAGCTAAATAGCAAACAATTTCAAAGCTGATTTTACCTAGGCAGCAAATTTCTTCTTGATCATAAAAAGAAACAGAAAGAATATTTTATATATTTATTGGGGTTTTTTTAAGCACGTTTTTTGTTTTAATATATTTAGGTAGGTCATTTTACCATATTATGGTAGGCCAAACTAGCTTTACAGCAGCAGTTGTAAAAAACAAAGGTCTCTGTGAAACTTTGCAAGCACTGGCCCTAAGGAAGGAAGCCTGATCAAATAGCTGAAACTCAGGAGCAGAGCTAAAGTTCCTGGCTCCTTCCTGGGTTGTTGAGTGACATAAGCAAGTCATGTGACAATACCAAGATTTACACAATGTTGCGAGTCATCTTGAACAGGTAATCAGAAAATGCGTTAAGCGTCTCTGGTAGGAGCTTGGCATTTCCCAAACAATCATAGAATATACATGGCTTCTCCTGCACATCCTAGTGGCAAAAAGTGCTCAGAAAAAAGTTTTTTTCTCTAAGGCAAAAGGCAACAAAGGCCATTAATGTTATGATGCTCTGGGAATAGAATTTGCTAAGTATTATCAGACACCTGCTATATTTGTGGTAGAGTTTTTTCTCCTAGACTGGGATCTGAGCAAGGGGAAATGGAAACAGCTTATAGGGGATGACAAAGGGATGGAATCCCTAGATATCTGTCTCTCACACAAATGCAGAGACCTAGGTCAGGGCTACAGTCAGGCTTCTCTGGGAAGCAGATACTTGGAGCCTGAAATCATATCCTCAGTCTCAGTACTTGCTCTTAGACTGTTTACATATTATCCCAAAATTGTCACTTGATAAAGAGCAGAAAGGTTTCAAGAATGCCAGCACTCCATTC
Organism: Himantopus leucocephalus; assembly: GCA_003993805.1. NCBI lineage: Eukaryota > Metazoa > Chordata > Aves > Charadriiformes > Recurvirostridae > Himantopus > Himantopus leucocephalus. Next base: position 128,393,791 of record RSEF01000002.1, on the reverse strand, counting down.
CCACATCAAGTGATCTAACCCACAGAAATGAGCGCTCCTCCTCCCCAGGACATGGATCTTGCCTGGAACAGCTCTCCCAGGAGAGGCAGACTGAGCCTTTTGTCACCATTGCCTGGTGACTGAGGAATTCTCCTGGGACTGGAGCTGGAGCTCCTGACCTCATCAGGAGGAGGAGGGCTTGAATCTCAGACTTCCAGTTTCCTGGTGGATCCCCAACATCCTGTGAATTTTCCACGGCCAACGCGTGCCTCACAAATTGGGCTCCTCTGGAGACTTACGCCTGTTTTGCATCTCCCAAACAGCTTTAGCTAAAAGGCAGGATCTTAGGCAATTAGTGCAATGAAGACAGGGTGACAACTGAGCAGACCCAGAAGCCTAGTATTAGGTCTCCAAGGAACTTTAGGTATCTTAAGCTGTGCAGCACGATAGGTATGGATTATTTTAATTGCTCTTCTGAAGTTAAGCTCCTAAGTTTCTCTGAAAGGGCACTGACGTGATTTGTTGCATGCTTGCTGAAAAGCACATTGGTTCATGCTATAGTGACCCAAATATTGTTAGAGATTGTTCATTTGTTCACATATGTGTCACAGTTCCCAGAGGTGTCCATGCAAAGGTTTAACTGAACCTGATTAGCTTAATCAGCACCGACTTTGTGCATAGACATGCCTTTCTCACATCTGTGCCATTTGTTTCACTCACTCCCTTCTCCCTTTCCTCTCATCACATTTTTCCTTACCAAAGTTTCCCTAATTTTAAACACTTCCCCAAATCTTTTCCTTTTTATTCTCTTCCCAGTTGCCTTTTTATCTTTGTAGAAAGCTGTGGGAGACGTAAAAAAGGCAGATGGAAGGTGAGACTCAATATGATCTGAAAATGCTATATAGTTTGCCCCCAAGTTCTTCACAGCAAAATTTGGGATCTGGACAGCTTCCTTAGCTTGCTTAGCACAGCTGAGCAGAGGAAGGAGAACAGGGCACTGTCGAGTATGACAATGTATTAGGCTTCAGATGAAAGTAAAAAAGCATTAGAGGGCAAAATTGTGCTAGGCTTTCCCTCACAGTAGCACTGGGTATTCAGGCACAACTTCCTTAAAAGCATAAGAAAAAGCAGTAAGTGAATATTTTTAGTGTTGCAAGTGAAGTCTTATGTCAGTGTCACTCTTCCAAAGGCAACAGTATTATATTGGCTTATATTGCTAAAATTCAGGATTACAACTGACGCTTCTGAACACAAATTTATTTTTTTCCTCCCAGCTGAAGGTTATAGAACAGTAATATGCTTTCTCTGTCCTTATGAGGAAATATGTGTACTGAGTTTTAAATGCGTGTACAAGAAAGGAAAATAATGCATATACATGTGCGTGTGTGCACCTGTAGGTAGAATTAGACAAAGATCTCTAGCCTTGTTTTGTTACAGTGATTGTTGACTCCCCAGACACAAGCTGGGAAATCATGAAAATTTAAGAACCCCTCCCCAGTGTGACTCTTTCATCCTCTTCCTCTTTCTCCCTACCTTTTGTAGTTGTACAGTAGTTGCACCTTTAAGTACAACTTGAAGGAGCATCTCCAGGGAGATTTTAGTCCATGTATGTGCACGAGGCTGATTACATCCTAAAACTCTTTTGAATTTGTGCTTTTCAATATATTTTCAGTAAAAGGGGTTAGGCAATAGCTCAGAAATGACATCAATTACCTGATCTACTGGGTGGGATTCAGAGACCTAGTTGTAGGTGTTAGTGTGTGAGTATCTGGTCTCCCATTATAGGCAATAGCCTTTGAGTCGATGCAGCCAGTGGGGCTGGGAGAGCTGCACCTGGACAGCCAAATAGTTTCCAGCTTCCCCTGACTGTACAGAGTAGATTCCCCTCTGACTGTCGTAGGAGCTTAGACACCTACCTCATGTAGTGACCTGATATTTTGAGAATTAAATCTAGGTGTCTACAATGTGGGGGTGAATCCCACCCAGTGTAATTATTTAAGTAGATGCAGATGTATATGTGAAGTAAAGAGAGTGATTGGATTAAAACTGCTGTAATTTTAACATGAATAAATTCCAACCTATTCTGTTATGTGGCCCTTGGGTAATTAAAATCCAGTGTATGGCTAACTTACTTTATGTGCATTAACCTATTACAAAAGGGTTACAGATATTCATGAAGCAAGTAACTCTAGAGTATCTTTCTCATGATTAAGACACTCAGGGTGCTCAGTAAGCATTGAGTAATGCTAACTCCCGTTAAGCATTACATAAGTCAATTACACTTACTCATTTCCAATGAAAATATTAGAACCAGAAGTTAGAGAGCTAGTCCTGTAGAGTCCGAACAATTCCAAATAATGCTTAGTACCATAAAGTAAGAGCACTCATCACCTTCAGAAGTTGTTTAGCGCTAAGCAGGGTGGAGTCCTCAGGGGCACATTCATACCTTAAGAGAGGCTCAGCCTAAGACTTAAGAAGCACTGACAAGTTGTCAAAACAGACCTGAAGTGATTCATAGATTTTTGTGCTTGATCCTGTGCATGAAGGTGAATCTGACTAAAAGTAATAAAATTCCTTCCTTTAAATAATAAGATTCAGTCTTGTTTTTCTGTGCAAAACAAGTTGCTGACAGCCTAGAAATAAAAAAGGTTTTAATTTCTTTTAGGCTCAGAGCTCTTAAATTCTTCTGTCTCAGCACTGCCTCACTAGATGTGTTGGTTGCACACCCATTCAGAAGCAGGATACAGTCAGCACTTGATTATCCATGTGTTGCAGATTATCCATGCCACAGATACTAGTTGAAGCTCAGAGCCACATGAATGTGGCTACGCTGCTTCCAGGAGCATCTCAACTCCATAATCAGTCCAGCTGCTTTTGCATTACACAGAGCTGGAGTTAACAAGCCCATCTGAATCTTATCTGGCTCCATAGTAAGCCAGTTCCCTGGGAAACACTGAGGCTCTTGATGGTGTCAACCTGTATCCAGCTGGGCTTTATTAATGTGGGCTCAATGCTGCTCTGCTGAGCCCATAGTGGAGCTGGCATTGGTGGCAACCCTGAGGCTGGCAGGTGACGAGGGGTGGGGGGAGTGAAGCAGTTCTGCACTGTGGTCTGTTTTTCTAGAAGAGGAGCTTGCGGTTTGTTAGTGGAGGTACAGTGCCACAAGATTTCAGACAGTTTGTTCCGTTTTTTTGGGTTTTTTTTTTAAATTTTAACTGTCTTTCTGAAGTGCCAGGAGGAGTTGCACAGACCTGTGTTCAGTCAGAGGTCAGCTCTGGATATCTATAGGTTGAGGGGATTTTAGTGCTTACTTAGGTTTAGTAGGACATATGTTTTTAAGTTGTCAATAAGAGAATGATTTTAACAATGAGCATTCATCTCTAAACTGTACTTCACATCAGGAGACTCTAATGCATCAGTCATAGACTGACACTCACACTATGACCTGGGCAGCTCTTGAAAGCTTATGGCATGAAATAGCACTCCAGCACTGATTCTGTCATTTTCTCCAAACTTTTAACATTCATACATGTGTACTTTCTTCATATGACAGTGAGACACATATGTTCTAGAGTAAATTTGAAAGCCTAGCCTCAGATTTATTAAAATCTAGTTAGTGGCTTATGATGGCTGTGAAAGTTGTTTCAGTTGAAGCTAGCTGTTTCCAAACCTGATGGAGGCATTTCCAANATTTGAAAGCCTAGCCTCAGATTTATTAAAATCTAGTGGCTTATGATGGCTGTGAAAGTTGCTGCAGTTGAAGCTAGCTGTTTCCAAACCTGATGGAGGCATTTCCAAATGAAGTTATTCTTAGCTGCCCTTGATTTTTGCCTTGCCAAAAAGCAGAGAATTCTGGACAATAAAATTTTAGGATATTCCCCCAGCTTCTTTATGAATGTATATTCATTTCTTTATTTTTACTTTTCTTTTCAAAAGTCCTATTTCAAGTAGTGGAGGTTCTGAAGCTATAATGTTAGCTTGTGTAATCCAGAAACCTCAAACGTGCTGTTAGACAATGGAAAACTGAGCTCCATGGACAACATTGAAACATAATTAGGGAAAACGTAACAAGAAAAAAATTTTAATGGTGCTGAAGCAAAGGTTTCTATGGGCTGCAAATATTTTTAATTTCTATAGCAACTTATCATCAAGAACTTTCTGAAAATATGAGTTAATTGAGCCTCACAGTTTGAAAGGTAAATATGAGTTATACTGGGATGGTTCTGTTTATTACTTGAATACAGTCTGATCAGTTTGTGATGGATATTTGACAGCAAATAGCCCCGTTGACCCAGATGGTAACAATCACATACAGCAAGTATTTCTAGATTATAACTGTAGACAAGATTCTGACCCAAGCTTCCTCAACATTTAGTGTAAACAGTGGCAAAATTAAGCGACTGCCTGAACTGTGAAGGAAACTACTGTCAGTATTGTCTGTTAGATGCATCGGGAACTACCATAAATACAGGTAGTTCCAACCATGTCTTGCTATTTGCCTGGGCAAGTTCCTTAATCTTCTCTTATCAAAACAAGGACCAAAGACATGCCATGTGGAACAGATTCTAAAAGCTCTGCGGAGCCAGAAAAATCTGTTGCCTGTGACCCCAGAGAAAACTTCATTAAGGACATTTGGCAAGACTTCAGTTTGCTTGTATTTCTTTGAGCCTTTCTGCTAGAAGTGTCGAATTATTTGAATTATGTCAATAATTGCTTGAGTTTTTCTACATGAGCTAAGTCATTTAAGAAATTACTTATCAAAGTAGTGAGTTTGATGAGAGTATAAGTTAAGCTAATTAATCATCAGTTAATCATGGCCTTGTATCTAGACAAGCAGCAGTCTTGCAATATGCAGTGCCTGGGGGCAATAAGTAAATATACTGTACCTCACATAAAGCTTTGGGGGCATTTCTTTTTTATTTCACTGTGATTGTGCTAGCCTATAGACATACTATAAATCACTTAAAAGCAAAACCCAATGTATTTTGTACAACCTCTGTCCTTCCACTGGTGTAATCCATATACTGCTTTCTTCAACTGAATTTCCTCAGCCTGGAACTAAGAAAAGTCAAAAAAGTAATAAAACTAAGAAAGTCCAGACTGCAGAAGTACCCATGCCACAAGCACAATGCTTATTCTCTGTTTCATAAACTTGCGTCTTTCCCTAAAGTTTCAGAATCTTTAAGTGTATCCAGTCAGTAAACTAATCTATCTTCCAGGTGTCCCCACTGCAGAACTGTAATTCAGGAAAAGAGGTGATCTGTTGGGTACAATGCTCAGAACCGTATCTTTGCAGATGAAAATCAGTGCTTATCACATAGTCCAGAAACAGCTAACCAGAACAGCTTTTGTTAGTGCATCATTTCTGTCCTGTAACTCTGCTAGAGTCGGCTGTTCTGCAGCACCCCGACAACCTTAGTGTGTTTCTAACTCACGGCCACGCGTGCTGTTGTGCTGTAGTACTGCAGCTGAGCATTGATGGGACAAAGGTTTTGATATTGATAGTGGGGTTTTATTCAACAGGAATGGCATCGCTCTTTTTATAACAGAAAGCTTTAAAAAAGCCTTTGTGGTCTTGGCTGTTATTTTCACCTAGGGTCTAAATTAAGGGCAGTTCAGCGTACTTAGTTTCCACACGGCAGACCTGTGATGAGTCCTTTTACTGCTGCCAACGCTTCCCTAGCCAGGGGCTCCTTTCAGCTCACCTGAGTGGACTTTCAGTGCACCTCAGTGAAACTTTCAGCTACTTCTGTGGTTGCTTTCTTCTGTGCTTGTCAAATCTAAATGACTTTTAACAAAATTAACAGGGCTAAAACCAGAGCAGTTACCGGGAATTAAGAAGCTGATAATATCAGTGTGGCCAAATGTAGTAATCATAAAACAAAACAGTAAAATTTCACTGCTCAGGTGGCAGCTTGTTTGATATACTATACCAGTTCCTGTGTCATACATGCTCAGTTGAAGATTGAAGAAATGCCATTTTTCAGGGGATGATTCAGCTCATTCATGCTATAGCCATAGGCAAAATTCCTCAGCGTGCTGTATTTTGCTGTAAGAATATTCACGTTCTGGAGTCAAGCTCAAATGTTCAGTCACTTCAGCTATTTGAAGAAACCAATTGTTTAACATTTCCAAGTCACTTTTTAACAAAGTCAATTTCTATACAAAAATGCTCCTAGTTAATTCTTGAGTTTACTTTGCTAGGCCAACCACAGTGAACTCTTGAACACCCATGGAGTAGGTGCAGTCATACGGAAGTACAGTAAAAGCACATTACTATATTTACCTTAAACAAATTAACTATATAGGAGGCCCTGCACAAGCAGGTTATCCAAGGAACTTAAGGCCATTACGTGATGCAAAGCTGTAGCAGCGATACCAATGTTCCCAACCTTGCCAGCACACAGGAAGAAGACAGCAGGTCTTTCTGTTGTCTGGGAGAAGAAACAACCCTTTTGCCTTTCTCCCTTTTCTGCCCTTCTGCCCTATCAAAATGAGTACAAGAACAGGATCCTCACCAAATTGGTTACATGTGTAGTGCATGGTGAGGGAAGTCTTTCATGCAGGAGGGACATACCAGCTCATGTCATGGTAAGGAGGGCTGCAGAGCTGGGGAGAAGGGTTGAAATTTCAGCTTTGTATGGTTCTGTGACTTCTTAGATGGGCCCCCACCCTTACAGACATGAGATTAGTTTATTGTAAAGAAGAGAAACATAGAATTACAAACTTGTAATTCTATCAAAATGAAAACTGTGCTTCAGAAACATGTAGCTGGCTTGGCTCTGTACGTAGGAGTGTTCCCTCTTACGCTCTATCTTTAAAGGAGGCACTGGGGAGCATGGATTAAATGTTTAAATCAAATCAACTAACTAATTATATTAAAGCAGTAAGTTGGATAAAATTATTTGGTTTTGCTTTACAGTATTGTGAAGGCAAATTCCCTGCACAGCTTCACACATGGAGTAGGAAAGACTCGTATTTAGTGGGACTTGGCCACAGGAGTTGTGCAAAGGATCAGAGCCAGAAATAGCAGCCAGAAAGAAACGATACTTCGGACAAAGTGGAGCAGTATTCCCTGACAGTTCTGCCAAATTTGTTAATTTATTTTTATGATTTTTTTAAGCACTGAATGATACCTTGTTTTAGGGGAGGTAACCTGTCCAAGCTAGCAGGCTACATGACACTGAAGTCATGTTTTGATTAGCATCAAGATTCCTACATGTCTAAATAAATTCATTGTGCAAAGGTACAAGGGCCAAAAAAGTAATACTCAGAATTAATGATGTTTGATCATCCATTCTCCGGTGAGGCTGGAAATACAGATGAGTGTGGTGCCCTTCCCATTGCATGTCATTAGAACTGTCTTCCTCAGCCCCGAAGAAAACACATTTTTAGCATTGCCAACTCTCCCTGCTTTATCAGACATCTCATGGCACCATATGATTCTAGGAAAACTTATCTCTCATTTCGAAGAAAAAATAGATGTTCTTTAGGACTTAGGATTGCCAAAAAAACTTTCAAAATGCACAACCATAGAGGCTATGAAGCCAAAAGATAAGTAACACAAACACAGCATTTATTATTTTTTAAAATATTATTATCAGTATTCTTGATTTATCTTGGGGTTTTGACTCATACCTTTTTTATTTAATGCTTTCTTTTAGCAGGAGTAGAGTCTCCTCTTTTTTCAGTGGTTCTCCTTATTTCTGATGTTCAGTAACTTGAACATCTCTGTCATTTTCATCTGCATGGATCACCTTCTTTCTTTAATGTTACTGCTATGAGTGAAGTAAGCAAGAGTGTTGCCAGTAACTTGAGAATGGAGCTTAAGAAAAATATCTTTTGGGAAATTTAAGCAGAGTCTTTCAGACTGTTTCAGACTGGACCCATTGTGCAGCATGGTTAAATCATTGTTATTCTTTTATTCCCTCTGTATAAATGTAACAGCAGTATAAAAATCTTTTTGATGTCTAAGATAGTGTATGGCATCACAGGAAAACTAAGGAGGTCTTCTAAGCTGATTAAATAAAACAAACAAGAGTCACAGGAGAGAAGGGAGGAGGGAAAATACTTGCTCGCCTGATCTGAGATGTTTGCAAAAGCTGCAGCAATTCTCCACCAGTTAAGGATTGAAGTTTCCCTGGTGGACTGATGACCTTTGATGTGATAATTGCTGGTTTTCCTGAAGCTGCAAAAGAGAGCATGTGTAGTAGGGTTAGAAGAAAAAGGGATAAATATTAATGAAGCATTGGATTTTCATTCAAAAACAGCAGGAGCCAAGCAGTTAAACGCTCCTTTTCATCCCATGAAGCAGGATAGAAACTAAGATCCCTATAATATTTGCCACATAACTTACATGCTTTAATCTCTACAGTTTTGCAGGGTGTTGTGTATCTCTATGGGTAAGAGCTTATTCTTTTGTTGAAAAGAGTATTCATTCTGTTAGNCCACATAACTTACATGCTTTAATCTCTACAGTTTTGCAGGGCGTTGTGTATCTCTATGTGTAAGAGCTTATTCTTTTGTTGAAAAGAGTATTCATTCTGTTAGGTTTTCCTTCTTTTGAAATCGTCATATAAAATCTAATTTTAAGTGTTATTTTAAGAGTTGTTAAGTTTTGACCTCCAATGCAACACATACATACGTATAAGGGTATTAATTTTCCATTATGGTGGCCTTAGAGTTTTATTCTTCAGGTCAGGCTGGGTAAGGTGCCACAGGCCAGGAAAAAGGTGAAAGTATTATCCTTCTTTTGTTGTGATCCACATGAAAATTTCTACCCTTTTCCTGAATCCAGGTGGATCCTAAGTTACTACTTGTCAGCATCCTCTTGCACACGGTTCACCACCATCTGCTTGATCATAGAAAATAACCAGTAGATGCGCTATAGTTAGCATGCAGTTCGCTTGCTCTCTCACAAGCTGGGTGAAAAGAAAAATGTTTGCAGATCAAAACAGGGACACCATAGCCCATTGCTTACAGCAAAGACTTTTGCTTACTGCAAAAACTTTTTCTTTTTTTTTTTTTTTTTTTTAATANNNNTTTTTTTTTTTTTTTTTTGTAATAGAGACACAAGTGTTTTCTTTACCTGGTGAAGTTACTTTCTTCTGGACTTAGTTGTTGCTTTAGTTAGTAGGTGAAAAGATACTTAGAGTTTGCCAAAAGGCTTACCATCTCCAGTCAGATGTTAATTTGCATGTCTGTCATGGCTTGGAAAAGATTAAGTATTAGCCTTTCTTCTAGCATGTCAGCCGTATTGTGCTGTTATCTTGAAGTATTTTAAAGCCAAATAAAATTGAGATTTTCAGACTGATTAGCTGGTGTGACTGCAAAGGCATTTTTGTATTCAAGAAATGCCTTTGTTATAGCAGCCATCATATCTGACCTGCTCCCTAGGTCAATAAAGATGAAGGGCTCTTGGTCTGTTGCAGAAGGAACTCATTGTGGACCATGACTGGGCCTGCTTTCACATGCATACACTTACTGCCAACCTAGCAACATACATGTTCTCTTCAAATGACTAATATAGCATCAAATGAGACATACTGTTTCTCTGGAAAACTTCCTTGTAAAGCTGACTGAAATGGGAGGTTAAATATCAAAGGGCTAACACAAAGAAAGGGAACGATCAAACAACTAAGACTATTTTGTGATTTACATGGGTTATTTTGCTGATGATTAAGTAAAGAAAAACCTGCTGAGATGAAGAGTAAGCAATTACATATTGAGGAAACTCATACTTATTGCCTTATTTGTAGTATTCATAGACTGAGAGACCCTCCACAGGGTGATCACTTGTGAATTCCTTACAGCCAACAGCTTTGATGTGCTTACATTATGTGATTTTCTTGGAGGAAGGGAAAAGGCAGGAAATATTCACTGAATGGATAACCACTGACCATCAGAGAAAAATTGCAGAATTCAGGAAACATTTGAAAATAAAGAAGGCTGCATGCTTATTAACGGCAGTATCCCACCTTCAACTGTCAACATCCTTTCCTAGAAGGCCAGTTAATAAGAATAATATGTTAATCATAACTGCTGGTTATTGCAAGATACAGAATAATTCCCAAAAGTGATAGGGAGATACTTTATTGTCAGCACAGCTGACAACAACGGGAATAGTTGGCTGTGGAAATAGAAAAAACTTTGATGCTAGACCATAAAAGCTTCCTTTTACTGAAGTTTCAGTGTTTTACGTGTCTAGAAAATACTTGGGAAAATGATACTCAACAAACATTTTCACTAGAATAGTAATTCCTGGTTCCTCCCATCTGCAGTATGGCTTCCTTTCTCGTAAGGAACCTTGCCTTTATGCCGACAGTCATTTTAAGCTCCTTTTCTGCTGCTAGGGCAGGGGAAAGATGCTTGAGCAAAAATAAGGTTCAGGTGTCAGTTGATATTGTTAGATAGATTCAAAAACAATTTTAGTAGTAGTAGATAGAAAAGAACATCTTAGCTGTGTCTGTGCCAGTGATGAACCAAAACATCAACAGGCGGTGACTACTGTTCAAATGCCAGCAAATGTCGTTCCTTGAGGCACAATCATGTTGGGAGGACTTTTTTTCTGTGAGAGTGTGTAGCATTCTGTGAACAAAGTATCAGGATAATAACAACAGCCTGACCATGGGATCAGCAAGTTCATCTGCTGGCACCACTGTGCTAACTTCAAGTTGTTCAAGGTGTGCTTCACTTGCTGCAATGGATGACATCCCCTGTTAACAGATGATGCATCTGCCGTGATAGTCACAGTAGCAGCAGCGAGTTAATATGTCATATTTTAGTTCCCACTGATATTGTCATTACCAAAGTCTCAATGCCCTGCAGATTATGCAATTTAAATATCATCTGTCTTCGAAGAGAGAAAAGATGTGGTGTTGAGGAGCATTTGAACGTAGAACGTCTGACAGTTGTGTATTTATATATGGCAGAGAACCATAACACAGGTGAGGACTGTAACATGAGCCTGTCTGAAAATTTTGTATTAGTAAATAAGTAAATATCAGTAAATCTTTTCCAGTTCCCTTACTTAGCTCCTAAGGGAAATGTATCATGCATTACTGAAGAAATACAGTCTGTCTTATATTCCTACAGTATAGAGCAGTAAGTGGAACCATGGTTTTACTTTGAACATTGACCCAAATATGGCATTGTCAGCTTATCATTTCTCTTAATAATTTCTGAATATTGTGTGATCAGTTTACAAGTAAAGAGATGAATTAAGTGCAAGACAGTCTTAGCTTGAATGCAAGGTTGATGAATGGAAACAAGGCAGGAATACATCTTCAAGGAGGCTTACCTGGATGATCATCAAGGATCCAAGCTCATGGTCCAGTCTAGCTTGATATGTCATCATCCATAATAAATTACAGAATGGTGTTAGTTTTGGAAAGCCCTTTTGGCATAACATCCTCAGTAGTAATATCATCAGGTTTTAAAAGGGAGGCCTTGTATTTACAACTGTTGTCATTTAATATTGTAGAGATGTATGATCTGCACTATGTCTTTCATTAAAGGTAGAGCTGGCCAGAGGACGACAGTTTAGCTTTCAAGAATTCAGATTTTCTCATTTCACACTGAAATGAAAACAAAAGCCTTCCAGTGTTTTTTGTTTTTCTTTCCACAACATGACATTGTATTGAAATTTATTTTCAGATAGAAAAGTTAAGGTTTTTCCATCTGAGCCTGCAAGTAAGCAAAAAGCTTAGCCTGGACTCAGAGTAGTTGAGCTGATCCTTCCCTGTTTTGGTTTCAATGCTATTTCATTGATACCAGTGATAATCAATTAGATAATTCTTTGTTCAGTGAATCGAGGAACTTAGATGGAAGATGTTATGTAAGAAAACATGCAAAAAGACTGAAAGTGTTATATCCAACGTATAGTTTACAAACAGAGAATGACACGTTAAAAATTTGTCCAAAATTCTTTTCAACAGGATATTTCCATAACATATGGCATAAGGGGTAGTTTTTCAGCCATAAGCCCTAGGCAGGTATTAGATGTTAATGTGTGACATTCATCACACTGTCTAGGAGATGCATATGATTCACGCTAGTCAATCAGCTGCCTTGGTTTTAAGCAATTTCATGCTAAAAAGAAAACATATTAGCAAAAGGTCTTTGCTATTTGGTTACGGTTATTTGCTTCCTAAAATTGCCTTCCCACTGTGTCCTCACCTGTAAGCTAAAACCTGTATCATCTGACTGTTAACAGTTGATATACATTTTGTATAAACTGCTGAACTGAATGTTAAACCATAGCAGATAGGATAATTTATAATAAATAGACCCCTCTTTAACATACTAATAAAGGTGGTGATTTATGACATGCTCCGCTCTACTGTATCACGACTATTGTTTGGCTGTTGTTGTTTACACCTTTCACCACAGAATAGCCGATTCTGTGGATTTATCCGTAACAATTTCCTGGGGAACTGGGCTTGTCCATTGCAACTTTTAGGGCAACTTTTCTGCAGTTACAGATAATGGGGTTTAATTCTCATTCAGCTGGATAGATAATTTTTCAGTCATTTACAACTGATGCTGTTGCTGCCCATGCATGCCATGGCTGTGTCCCCATCCCCAGGGAGGTGCCCAACGCCGGGGGCTGGGGCTGCCCCTGTGCCCACACCAGTGCCCTGCTCTGGCCAAGGATGGGACAGGACAGGCTGCCAGATCCTGCTCAGCCGTTCCTGGCCACGGTCCATAGGGCCCATGCTCTGCCCTGAAAATGTGGTTAGAGGTGTTACTTAAAACAAGGGAGGATTTCATTTGCAGACACACAAAAATTACATTAACGAACATAAGAAACACACACCAACCTCATTCATTTCACTGTCTCTCTTTCCCAGCTCTACTCTGTGAAAAGCTGCACATGTAACTCAATATTGTAATAAAGGCTTAGTTTTGGGAGAGAAAATCATGCAAAGAAATGTGGAAGAGCCTTACAGATAGTTGCAATGTTAAGATACACACCTCTGACCAGGGGTCAACAGGGTTTTAAATAGGAGATAATGGAAACATAACCCAGTGCCATACGATACGTTAGCATAATGCATTTTTCATTTCAGATCCTTTCTCTCTCTGTATACCCTGAAATGTTTGGTATATTTTTGTCCAAATTTCAACATGTCTATAATCTAAAGATACTTTACTATCTAGGAAAGAGGTAAGTTTCTAGGAGCTTTTAGTAAAATGGAAAAACATGAAGGTGGGGTAACCCGTGCAGGTGACCGAGTGGTGGATTATGCCATGTGCTATATGGGTGCTGTCATCCTCATCCTGCAGTTCTGGGGAGGGGATTTAGGGTATGTCATTTGCTTGAAACCACTCTGCTTTTAAAGGAGATGCTAAGGAGAGCTAGGAATTTTATAAAAGCACGTTATAAAATTGAATAAAAGATCAGAGATAGGAAAATGTTGTATTTTCAGGGTATCCTCCTTTCTGTAGCTTGGAAAGCTGTGGCACTGCCTCTGTGTTTAACACCACCACCACAGTAAGTGGTTTTTCCAGTGTTCGTGCTTTTCTTTACGTGCAAGTTACAGTTTCCAGATATGCATCAGGACACTACACATGAATACAGAGCATTTTGTCTGGAAGTTTTTCTATATTGACGTGCAGTGTTGAATTCTTCTGCCACGAAAGAAAGTGTCTGGACAGAAAACAGCAGGGATTATGCCACAACTTTCTTGTACAGTTTTTCTGAATTTTCTGTCCAAGAAGCGTTGTTTGCTCTTCATTGTAAGTCATAGAAGGCACCTCTAATTTTGGAGGGAAGTTGTCCGGAGGCTGTGTTAGTATAAGAAACCTGTGACCCTCAGTCTCAGAGTATCTATTGCTAAGAGCTTATGATCAGAGCTGCCTGCACGAGTAACCCTTACTATGGGGAAGAATCTGCAGGAAAAATGCAAGTTAATAACTCCATTCCTACTGTAGAAAAAATCTGGGAAATACATTAATCATTGTGATGTTAAAAGATCATAAAGGTATCTTCAAGAATAATATGGTTTTTGATAGACTTTAAGATATTAAGAAATAAAAAGGATTTGTAGAATTTAATATATGTAATTCTGGTTATGATTAGCGTTTTTTTCCAGGAGGCTTTTCCTATTAAACGGCTTTATTGTGGTTATAAACCTTCCATTAAAATTTCTTAAATTAAATCTAGAAATAAACACATTTTACAAATGCGATGCCGTTGTAAGTAGAGGCTTTGGGAAACTATCATTATTCACTGTCTGCAGCCCTGTGTTTAGAGTTTGCAGTCTTCTAAGAAACTAATAAGCAGCCTAAATGATATTTTCAGGAACAATTGGAACTTGTTGACAACACTAAAAATTTGAAATTCCATATTTTTAAAGCAATAACTGTTTCACATAGTGAGACAGAGGATGTAGCATTTAAGCTGCCTGCATTTAGGCTTTAAAATCAGCCATATGGGACAGAACGGGTCCCTCTGGAAAAATATTCGTTTAACTCCTGATAAATTACTCATTTTTGCTTGTTTATTTTAAAGGACAACATACACAGGAATGTATTCATAGCAGATGAATTAGCTCCTATATTATGAGTGTGCAGTGTGGTTAGTGTGAAACATTTACACCACCCAGCTCATCAGAAACCAGTCAGATCATTTGTTTCATTCCAGCTGTGCTCTTTACATTTACATGGGGCCTGGGACAGAGGGGATTTCAAATCTCTCTTTCCTCATGTATAAAGTTGTACTTCTTTTCCAAATCCTGACTGCTTTAGTCACTCTGTTTTATCAACACAAAAAAAACCCCAGAATGATGTCTCAATCAGTTTTCATTTCTGCTGGAGCAATGACCACTGAAATGATTGGAAGACTTCCCTCCAGTCCAAAGGACTTTGGTCAGCTTGTAACTATAGCAAAACCAGCTTTTTTAATGGCACTATGCATTTCTGGTCCTGAGAATAACACCAAAAGGTCAGAAATAATCAGGAATAGAAAAATCATGTTTTCTGTCAATCCAAGATTTGAAAATCTTCACTGATTCATTCCCTTTACAAGTGAAATGCTGTGAAATTTTTGTTTCACTTAGTTCAGCTCACTTCTCCCTCTTTAAACAATAGCAATACCTGTTTAAACAAATATTAACATGTATTTGACTCAGCATTTGTTAGCATCAAACAGTTCTGGGTCCCAAATACAGGAAAGGCACCAATAAACAGGAGTGATTTCAGCAGAGGGCCATCAAGATGGTTGGGCTTGGAGCCCTTGCCCTGTGTGAAGAGCCAGTGGGAGCTGGGTTGTTCAGCGTGGAGCAGAGACACCCTTGGGGCCTCTAACAGCAGCCCCCCAGTGCTTACAGGAAGGTCACTGGGAAGACGGAGCCCTGTTCTTGATAGTCATGCATGGCAGGAGGACAAGAGCCAATGGACATAAATTGAAATAAAAGAGGTTCAGGCTGGATAACAAGGAAAAACAAGTTTCACCCTCAGGACAGTCAGGCAGTAGACGAGGGCCCCAGAGCATTTGGGCAGTGTCCATCCTTCGGGGTTTTCAAGGCCTGACTTGCTAAAGCCCTGAGCAGCCTGGTCTGACCTCACAGCTGAGCCTGCTGAGGACAAAGAAGTGGATTCTCTATATGTTGGTCTAAGCATTCCTGAATTGGGTCATTGACGCAGTTTATGAGACACCTTTCACATGAGAACATCTCATCTACATTTAGGAAAAAAACATCCAGTAAAGCAAACATTGATGGTTTCCCCACAATAATCACTGTAAACTGGGATGCCTTTCAAATTTCTTCCTACGCAAAAGGAAGAAAAGCACTACAGTTCTGTTCTTTGCCTTTCCATCTCTTGTCCCTTATCTGGGAGCGATTTCCAATGGTCCTTCCCATTCCCAATCCATTCTGTATTATTCAGAAGCTTCTATCTAGCGATTATCAATTTCCATTCCTTTTTTCCCTCTCTGTGCATAATGCACAGTCAGGTGGTGGGACATAAGGTTGACTGCCTGCTCCATCACTGCTAGAGAAAATAATTCAGTGTGCGCTGTGTCAGGCATCTTAGTACAATCTTGGCTCATGAGCAGCCTTACAATTAACTGTCTATAAAGATACAAGATACATATATCATTTATAAAGATGATATAAAATCATGCCTCTTCTCGCTACACAGGAACTTTGCTTAATAGGAAGTGCATTAGAAATAAAAATATGTGTGCTTGAATGTATTCAGCCCCAGCTTCCATGCTTTAAAACCGCTCTCATCTACTGAAGCCAGGACTGTGAAATTGAAAGTACCTGTATGTGCACTTGAAAGATGAAGAAAGCCTTTCCGCAGGCATTTTCAGGTGGAAAATGAAGGTGCATTTATATGTGCTACCCTTTCAAAATGTTTTCTGAGATAAAGTTATTCAGAGAATTATTTCAACAAGTCATTCTTGAGTCTCTCAGATCTCAGACTGAAGATTATTTTCAAACAGCTCTTTGAGAACAGATTTCCAGGACTCAGGCTGAGAGAATTGGCATTCCTTGGACAGATAAGCTGTGTATGGTATATTCTGTCCTTGAACAGGGAAGTGTGACTCTAATTTTGGGCTTTTTCAGTAGGAATACTAATTTTCAGATGAAATTCAGTACCCAGATACTCCGCACTTTTTGGCCTTTCCTCTTGTGCCACTGACGGTTAGCTTCTTTTGAAATATTCAGCAAAGATCTTAAAGCATCCTTGCACCGGGGATGAACCTGCAGAGGAGGTTGTTTTAAGGAGCTGAACAGTCTCGTTGAATCCAGCAGACATTTATTTTGCACAGCAGAACACATGTGTCAGGGTCCAGGTAAGGACCTGGAGACCTGATTTGGCAGTAAAATCCATCAGTTGTATTCCTTGCTCATATTTGCTGCCATTCCTCTGCAAAACTTTTTTCACCTGGTGGGACATGGTCAAGTGGAGATGACTTTCTGAGTTCCCCCATGGTTGGTGAGCCACAGGTCACCCCAGGAATCCCCCCCAAACGTACGCAGGTGTGTGCTTGAGTGGGGACTGTGGGACAGTGGGGTGATGGGAGGCGAAGGGACTGGAAGGATTACTGTGATTGCAGACACAAGTTCCCCACGTTCCTGGGCTGGGGCTGTACCTTGTGTCCCCCCAGGTAACACAGCTTGGGGAACACCAGCGGCCTCTTGATTACAAAGACAAGTAAAAGTAAGATAGACAGCAGGGTTGATGTGCTTCTCGTCAGTGCCTCAAGTCAATGCAACTTCCTCGCTGACTAGTCTTTATGGAAAAGGATATGAAGCATCTGTTTTTTGTAACAGATTGTTTTCTTTGGTCCGACTGTCTGTTTACTATTATTAGTAGGCTGGTTTGTCTATAGTACAGGTTTGTCAGGGAAGAACTTATTTAAAAACACATTTCTTGGTCTGTCAAGGGGCTTTTACATGTATATCAGTGAAGGTAAAATTTATACCATGCCAGGACTGGAAAAGCTGCTTGACAAAAGAAGCAAACTAGTAAGGAAGATATAGCTTAAAAAATGGTACTTAGGACTTGATCCATTGAGTCTATTTTAGAAGTTCTATTAAATTCAGTTTGAATGTATTGAGAATAAAACTCATTTGAGTGCAGTGGGACTACTCAAAAAAACCCAACCCAAACCAAACAAATAAAAAAAACCCGCACCAAACAAACAAACAAAAACAAAACCAACAAAAAAACCCAACAAAATTATTAGGCTTGATCTCCAGACCTGGAAGTGAAAGAGAAAGTCAACGGGCACCATATGCAGTCTGGAGTGGATCTACGTGCACGCGAGCACACTCACTGTGCGTGTAAGCACACAAAGCACTGATGCTACAAATAAGTTCACTTTCTGCACTGCAGTATAATAGAATAAGTTTTTCAAAAGTACTTAGAGGAAGTGCCTGACCCTCTTGGTTAGCCAGGGATGGCACCTTTCTAAATTCCTATGGTGTTTCTAAGTAGTCAGTCCTTCTGTGTTATAGCTAAAAGTACATCTGAGATCCTCCCCTAGGAGTACAGGTGCTATATCTGTTTACATACGTACACTTATATAGATTCATACTGCCAATTCCTCACGCTTCAGCCCTTACATAGACTCCTCTGGTCCCCATAAGCTCCTGCTGCTTCCCCTGTGTGGTCAGTGAGGAGAGCGGCCAGAGCAGCTGTGCATTAAGCTCAGCTTCCACCCAAGACCACCCATCCACATGGTGGCACAACCTACCTTAACCTCTGCCTGTGATAACGGAGGTGTGTACGTTTCCATGAGGAAACAGGCATGTTCTCTGACCTCTCCTATATATGTAGTTCCATAGTACTAAAGATGCTGTATTCATATTCAAGATAATCATGTCCATTATTTAGGAAAATGAACTGTTTACCAAATAAGAAATCAAAAATCCCTCTTTCAAAGATAATTGCAGACCTTTGAGGAGAAGTAAACCTATCTAGGAAGGAAGCTTTTTAAGTTGAAAGAGTTCTTTATCTAAAGGAGATGTGAAAGGCTATGCTTTTGCACAGTTTCCAAAGCCAGTGGAGTTAAATAGGAACGTAGAGAAATGTTCAAACTGTGTTACTGTTGTTCACCTCTGTGATATGATCTCCCAACTCAAGCCTACTTACTGGATGACTGAACCGTCAGTGTGTTATTGTAGGGTATGTTTTCATAATGCCCCACACTGCTGCAGTGAGCAGGGATATAGCAAAGATATGTGGGTTTAAAATGGAATTTGAAAATTACCTGACATTCCTTCATACACAGAGTTCACTCTTTATATTTGAAAAATACTTGGAGTCTTTTAGCAATTATATTACCTGGTAGCTGGAAAGCCACTTTCTTTAAAGATAAAAAAAAATAATCTGATATCAGAAGCTTGTTTGGAGCCCAGTGCACATCTAATTATCTTCCTCAGTCTTAATTATTTAGCAAGTGCTAATAAACTGCACGTATCATGACACTCATGTTTAATAAGCATATAAATTTAATTGATTTTTTTTCCCCCTCTCTTTGAAGACTACAGACACGGAATTCAATCACAAGGCAATGGCATTATAACTTCCAATATAACATCAGGTTTTAATAAGCCTCCTGTTTGCTGCACACATGTGCTTAAGACTGCCTGGAAACCAAATCAGTAGAGAAAAGGGATTACTTTAGATTACTTTGAAATGTGCATTGTTTGAAATGGCCTCTGGTGACCAGCTTTCATGAATGGCTGATTTTACTTGTGGGGCACGTCATCTGGCTCAATTATACCAGGGTCTTTTGTATGACAAGTGCACGTCTTGGCTGTGTTGAAATATGAAATTCTAAAACAAAGTAAATCAGATGGTGAGAAATAAATTTAAGTAACTGTATATTATTAGAAGTTTGTAACTTAGCAGCAGGCACTCTTACTGAAAAATATGTGGGAATTTTCTTTTAAAACTTTCACAGATTTGAAGTTAATGTAAAAATAGTATTTGTAACTTT
>RSEF01000002.1:128325929-128374250 GCA_003993805.1 Himantopus leucocephalus | reverse complement strand
TTTTTTTTTAATGGAGAGTCTGATTTTAAGGAAACAGAGAACACTGGGGTCATATTCCCATGAAAAACATTCATCAAAGCTAAAACTGTCAAGTCAGCAGGTCATAGGTAAAATACATAGGAAGATAACGCTCCTCTGCTTGGGGTGAGGAAGGAAAGACCATTTTCTTGTGGTGATTGAAATCTGAGCTGTTGTTTGTTTGAGAGACTTTATCGATTTATTTATCAGAGAAAGTTGTAAGAAGAAATTATCTAAGACGGTCTTTTGCATAAAGGAAATGAGGCGACTTATCACTTGCAATGACAATGCTTTCTGCTTCTCTTCTATGCTTTTGCTATATTTTTGTGCAAGTTCCTAACACTTGTCAGCAAATCCCAAAAATGTNCCAAGCAGCAAAATGTTTGTTTGTGGACTATATCTTAATTGTATACAACTATGTCAATTTTTGAAGGCAGGCAAATCTAAGTACAGAGAAATAATCAGTAGGATACTGGATAGTAATGAGGAACAAAACACTTAACAAAATTGCTACCGCATTAGGAGTTCCTTGATTTAGGATCCCTGTAGTAGCTTACATTCTCAATTCACTGGGCATGTTTATTGTTAAGATCAGGAGAACAGAAAATGGAATTCTGGTTCTCAAGCTCCACAATTACAGTCCACACTATTACTATTATTATTATTATTATTATTATTATTATTGCTGTTTCCTTTATTAGCCAGAGTTGATGCATTTTTGTTTCTAAGGAAAGGCCACTAGAACAGTGAGCCTTAACCCATGACTTTGGATAATGCGATGTCCTCAATGTTCATGCTCAAAAGAAAACACCAACGCTGCAGTGCAGAGAAGACAAAGTTGTCTGCCCTTTGCTACCATTTTCTTGTGAATTACTGATGTGGGGCATTGAATAGCCCATGGTATTGGGGATGGACATATGTCCAGTATCCTTACTCATTATGCCAGCATTTGATTTCAGGTTTACAAATAAAAAGCAAGCTATTCATGTAAACCAGATTCCCTATGCAAGGATATGTGGAAGCCACATTTGTAGAATATGAAATATGAAGAAGCGTTCAAGGTGAGGTTGGATGGGGCTTTGAGCAACCTGGTCTAGTGGAAGGTGTCCCTGCCTATGGCAGGGGGGTTGGAACTAGATGATCTTTAAGGTCACTTCCAACCTAAACCATTCTATGATTCTATGAAGAAGCCCATGCTCTTTAAAGCTTATAATGGAGTATACTTGTGGATACTCAGTGCCTTGTTTCCAAAACAAAGTGTGTGATTCTGGACAGATTTTTATTGGTCAAACGCAAAACGGCATTTTAAATGAACATAGTAAAAAATACGCCATTAATTTCGGAGAGTTCAGTTAGTTAGAAGCGGCTTAGCTGAAAAGTAAAATTACTGAAAAGAAAATCGGTTCTGTTTTACCTCAAACCAGGACAAAAGGAAAATGCTCTTTTTTGAAAACTGGCTGTCTTTTGTTGTGTTACAAATTAAGCACTTTCAGCCAATGCACTGAAAAATCTTAAACATCTCTTGGCCAAAAAGAATATAATATCTATGAACAGTTTCAAAAGATACTCTTCTACCTTTTGCTTTTCTTCCTAGTCATTGAAAGTTATTCTCTTAAGAGACCTAGAAATAAAGTCCACCTAGTTTTTATGCCACATCACACGAAGTGGCAAAGTAGCCCTTCTTTGCACTGCCCTGCCAATGTAATTCAAGTTTCACGGGTAATTAATTCTCCATGACAATGAGTCCTTGAACTGCATGTTATAATACTAGCAGCATAGACCCAAGTTTTCAGATTTTATCCCATGAAAGGTGAGTACAAACTATGAATTTGTGCTCCTGTGAAAAAAAAAAAAAGAATAACTGAAAGAAAAAATTACATCCAGATGAGGAAAAATAGTTTCTTTGCATTTCTCTGGTTTCATTTATTTACTGACTACTTTTCAGTTGTCATAGGTATGGTCTATAGGAAAAATATAATTTAAATTTTCCAAATAGCATATATAGAAGTTATGATCAGCACTTGTTTATGTGGCTAGAGAAAAGGATTTTATAGTACCATCTTGATTTCTGAACACTGCACAAAAAAAATTAAGTTTACGTCCCCATGTGAATTTGAAAAGGTGCCTTGTAGAATTTCTTCTATTTTCATCTATTTCTCAAGACAAATTACAGTGTCTGTAGGGGCACTTGTAGACTATCAGCCAGTATCCAACACAAACATTTCAGCCTTGTCTTCCCTATCAAGCCTGTATTTTGACAGGTTTTTTTACTTCATTTCCTCCTAGGACTGGGAAACAGGCTGTGAAAGGACAAGTTGTCAAAGATCACCTTTTAATAAAGATTTGTTGTATGTAAAACTGAAATAGTTATGAGCAACAAAAGGTGGCATTACTGTGCTCTTGTGCAAGAACCATTCAATGAAACCTGGATAATTAATTTTACATGTGTAGATCAGTCCTGATATTTTCCTTCATCCATCAAGGGGAAAAAAATAGAGTTGGAAGAGAAACCCTTCATGCTCATTTTCCTAGAAAAGACTTGCCTAAGGTGGCCCTAACTTGCTAAAGCAAAAGGGTTTTTTTAACTAATATAGCCCAAAGAGGGTGAAATGAAGAATACTTGTTAATGTTTGTTTGGATTAGTGTAAATTTTATTAGCACTGAGGTGTAATTGTCAGGAACTTGTAGTTTCGTACTGTGGGGGATTATTCAAACATTTTGGTGCCAATGTTTGCTCAGTGCAGTCAGGACGACTGCACTTTCTGGGTCAACATTATCTGAAAAAGTTTGCTGTACGGTACAACTGAGGTAAGAAACTAAACACTGAGTCTCACTTCACGTAGGCTTTTGTGCTTTGTGAGGTGAGTCAAAGTTTTGCTATTTAAAGATCAGACATTTAGAGAAATTGTATTTCTGCTTTTGCACCAAGAGCATGTGGTGTCTGGTGTCTGTCAGAAGAAGGCTGGCTTCTCCGGTAACCCTGGTCTTTGGGGCTTTTGTCAGCTTTTATGTGACTTAGAACAAATACATGGAAATGGAAGTATTTTTAAAAGTCAGTCCAGACTAATTACAGACTTCCAGTCTACTTATCTGAATATTGTGTAATCACCGAAATGGCGTTTAACGTTAAATGCCGACCCCCTGTATTGGCTTTGCAGTGCTCTAAGGTTAGTCGGAGGCTGGACTGTTTGTTGGTGCAGAGACAATGAAAGACAAGATTTCTCTGCAACAGACACTTGGATTTTCCTTTTAGAGACGTTCACACTCTTCTGGTGTAATTACAGCCTGCCAGAGTGAGGAGCATGAAACTGTTTAGCTTGCGAAGCTTAAAATAAAAGGTGTATGTGAAAACAAGAACATGATCCTTTTTCTAGCAGTCCAGCACCCAGTCCCATCCCCTCCCTCTCCTGTGGCTTCTTCCCCTGAAATTTAGAGCACCTTCCTATTAACGCATTTTTAGGGGCCCTTTTTGTCTTCTGTGTTGCTCTCATTAAATTATTTCTCCTTATTAATCTGTTTGTAGTTCATGTTGCATGTCTGACTATGAAGTCTCAGGTGTGGGTGCACAGATCTCCCCGTGAATTACGCTCCAGTCTAATTATACAATATGCACCTCCGTTCCCACGCAGGCTTCCCCTTGGGCAGACCTCTTGAATGTTCTTGGGCTTGGGTGGTTTTGTGGGATTTTTTTATTGACCAATGTCACCGTGCTTTATCCATAGTCCCAAAATAAAACCAAAAGGAATGTACGTGGCAGGTCAATACCCTGGAGGGAGCAGGCATAACTCCGCGCTTTCTTTCCCACCCCCTTCCTTTTTGCCCCCAGATATCCCCTCCCTTGCCTTGTGTAACAGGACGGATTTGCAGAGCTCCAGTCAGTAATGCCAAAAATGTTAGTGTGTAAGTGGCTCCCCATTCCTCCCCAGGACCAATCAGTCGTTTTCAGTCGCAGGTTTAAATCTGCTGCAGCAAAGCCAAGCCTCTGTGCTTGCATCAGGTCTTACAAAAGCAAGGCTGTTTGACTGACAGGCACGGAGAGGGGGTTCTGATAACGTACTGAGCCGAGGCTGGAAGCGGAGCACCGAGGACGAGGCTTTGCCAGAGGTACTGTGCATTATGGATGAGGCGCTCAGGTCTGTCGTTGATTGATTGAGGGACAGTTACGCTCTTTCACAATGCTAGGTAAGATCACCTGGACTGCCACTTAATATGAGCTTTCTTGTCAGTGAGAAGATGACTTTTCACATAGTGATCCAGTGCGGATTGCAAATGACAGCCATGCTCTCCCCCCCCGGCTTTGTAAGGGTTTAGTCGGTCGTGGAGGTGAGTTAACCTAAAATAGCTTTATTGCTCGCCAGGTGCCATACGCTGGAATTAACTCTTATTCTCAGAATCTCAGGCTGACTATAAATGTTGGAAGAGCACCTGCATTTGATGACATAGTACATATGTCCTTTATCTCTAGCAGCCAAGGTGCCATCTAACTGCTGCGTAGGTATGGTGTTAAATTAAGTAGGGGAGCTGGGGGGAATGCAAATTTTTTCTACTCTTTTCTTTCAGGACAGAGAAAGAAGCAGTGACAAACAGTTCTGGAGACTTTGAAGCACAGCCACAGCGCTGAGGTCTTTGACTGACAAGCCTTCTGCTTTCTCCTTCTTACAGGGCTCCTCCTACAGATGTTCTGAACACGTCTGCATCCCGGCAATTTTTTACTGCGCCCAGGTACTGAATGTAAGGAACAAGCTACATAAAAAGAAGCGTGGGGTGTAGGAGAAGGAGCACTGTGAGGAGTATACCAGGAGTCATGCCTGTGCAAAATGCAGGCAGTGGCGTGACTTCAAGCAAAAATTATTTGAGAAAGCGTAGTTGCAGAATGACCGAGTTTATTCTTAGAAAATGACAGAATAAAGCTCTTATTCAACAATATGGCTTATAATCATGTTAAATGGTATGTGTCAGGCTTGACTTCCCAAAGTGTCATCCTTTCACTGTGTGACTGGAACTTTATTTATTGCTTGAACAGAATTTCTTTTCCTCCCTGCAGGTCTTGAGAACTAGAGCTCAGGCACTTCTGGATCAGTCTTTTCATTGAAATACTGGAACTACTATGAAGTCTTCTTGGTTTGCACTCATCGTGGCAGTGCTCAGTACTGAATTGCTAACGAGTCACTGTTCCACCGTCAAGTCCCCGAGGTTCAGAGGACGTGTGCAGCAGGAGCGAAAAAATATCAGGCCAAATATCATCCTTGTACTCACAGATGATCAAGATGTGGAGCTAGGTGAGAAATAATTGTTATTTGCTACTTCCTTTTGTCACGTGTCTTTCAGTAATTTCTGCCAAGCAGGAAGTACTTTAGATTCAGAGAAGGTACTGGTCCTGGAACGTTATCAGAATGTGGGACAAGTTTGGAAAATGAGTTAACAAATGTTATTTAATAACATTCATCACATTTAATTACAGACTTTAGGAAATATATGCTTATCAAAATCCTTCATGGAAGGCTTTAATCACCACCATAAAAGGTTTTAATAGTACATGTAAGGACATACAGGTAAAAAACTTGCATCAAAAGCCCTTTTTCACTTTGTGACTTTCTGTAGCATTTAAAAATTAGAGCCTTATGAGGTTAACCTTTCCCTCAGTGCTGTATAGGCAAGTATCTATATTCTCTATGTATTTGTCACATGCATGTATGTCATCTGACATGTTTATGCACACAGACACACTGGTCTGGTTTCAGGACATAAGCTTAATATTTCTGTGAATTATTAAAGTGTTTAAAATCCATCTGCTTTAAAACTATGCTATATGTATAAAAATAGGACAGTTTTGCTTTCACAAGTATACTAAATATCTGAGCATGACCTGGACATACCAGCCAGAAGTGATTTTCACATATTTTTCTTAGGGTGGAAAAAGTTAAAACACTTGGATGATATTCCAGGAGGCCTTTGAATGTTTTCCATTAAGTAAGTTAGAAAGATATTAATGGTAGTTATGCATATAACTGATTTTTTGGTTCACTGCCCAAAGTGAAAAATCAAGGAGAGAAAGAGGAACATTTTAGGTTACCCCCAAGCAAATATTTTAGTTTTGGGGTGGGAGGTAAGATCAAAAAGGTGAAAAATTGGCAAATCATTTTGAAATGAAATCTTGCATTCTTAGTGTTTTTTTAATGAAAGACATGTTTTTAATAAAAGTATAGTGAATTTCTAAACAAAATGCCATATGACATTGAAAAATCAAAATGCTTCATTCCAGAAAACTTATAATAAGATAGTTCATTTGTTCTAAAATCACATACTTTCAGCCAGAAAGTTGTAGACAAGAATTGGTCTAGAGCTAAAAGCAATTCCTTAGTTGCTAGCATTTTTGTGCTTGTCATGATGCAATAATAATTTACACAGTCCTTCAGGGATGTGAGAACATAATTAATAAACTATATTTCGTGACTGAGAGTTAGTGCTTTTATGCAGCAGAGCTCCAAGACCAGCCCTTTAGATCTAAGCACATCTTATCTTTTTTATTTCTCACTCTTTCAAACGCCTGCTCTGTTTTGCTGTGCTGCATAATGAATGGCTGTTCCTGGCTCTATTTTTGGCCTAAAATACAGCTATTACAATGGGAATGCATTTCTTCTTGATAGAGTCATTCTGAAATTTTCGTTAAAAGGGTCAAGTCATGTCTTCCTTTTTGTGGTCCGAAAGAGCCTGATTTCTCCAGGGCACTGGGGAAGGCAGGTCAGCAGACACGTCTCTGAACAACGTTACTGACATGCTGTCTTCAGTCTTGCGAGAGGGTTTGCAAGTGGTGAAAGAGGAGGAAGGATGTGGCAAGCCACTTTGTTCATATTCTGGAGCTCCTCTCTTTGAAAGCTGCTCTGGACGTTCGCAGGGCGCTCTGGCTCCTATTAGCAAGCCGTTGAGCAATAGCCTGGATGTGTATGCATTCCCACCGCATTGAATGAAGACACAGGTTTCCCCATTTCATAGATCATTTCACAGGAAACAGGATTCAGCCCCAAGACTTACTGTACTGCATTATTCGCACTTCTGCTAATAAATCATTCTGCTTATTTGAAAAGTAAAGCCATACTGTTTTCCATGTGTGAATTATCCCCTTCCCCTTCAGTGATTCCTGCAAAAAATCTTATGTTTCCCAAAGGTCAGAGGGAAGTAACACTTTCTGCCACAAACAGAATAAAGCTTAGGCATTGTTATCCAAAAATCACAAGACCAAAAGTCTCTCAATATGGACTATTTGCTATTGTATTCCCAGCATGAACATTTCTAAAAACTGTTCTAAATGAATGCTCGAACATAAAAGCATATAATGTACATTATAGACTTCAATCAGGAAGGATTTGTCTCCAGAGCATGTATAAGCATTGAACCAAAATATTCAGGTGCCTGAGTGCAAATGATATACAGGGGAGTTATCCAATGCAAAATTTACAGGAGGCATGGAGCTTGTATTCAGTTAGTGCTCAAAGCATAGGAGTATGCGCATCTTCCTATCGATCTGCACCATCCTCCTGAGTTTTGCATTCTGAATGCAAAGAAGTTCAGCAGAGCTGCTGTCTCATTCAACTTATCAGATAAAACCCACAAATTGCTCCACAACTCCAGTCAGTTCCTATCTGTGCTGAGAGGAATGTGGCATAGGGGAAGGATATTACTGATGGTGGATGGCAACTTAAGCGGTATGAAGTAGCATGGCCTACAGCTCTTGAAGAAACTCAGCAAATACTTGGGCCCAGAAGCCAGGAAATGACTGGTTAAATTGTGCCTCTGTGCACTTTCTTTCTCCCACCAAGATCCTGAGGGTAGAGAAATAACTGCCCAACGCTGAGGCAAATGGGCATATTGCTCAAGGCAAAACACCACCTCCCAGAACCCAGAACTGCCCAGAACTACTGCCTCCCTGGAGACAACGTACGGCTGCTCTTCAGGGCAGTGGCCCCAGCTCCCACTGAGTTCAGGTCTATAGTCCATTCAGGCAGGAATACACGCATTTCCAAATTTTTGCTCACTCTTTCATCTTTCCCCCTGTCCTCCAGCTTCTCTATTGCTTGCGCTCATCAGTACCTCAAACCATGACCCCCAAATCATTCTCATAATCCTCACTGTGAATAACATATTGTATAATGTCAGAAAGGAGTCAGAACTAATGAATTCATTGGTAGTTCCAGTGTTTCTAACCCAGAGCCCTTTGAGATCTCAGACAAGTGGGAAAAGGTTAAAAAAAGAAGAGGGAAAAATCCGTTTGAGACAATTACTTTTTTCTGTACCCTTGTTTACAGCCTAATGCACTACCCAGTGAAACCCGTATAAACCATCCACTGAGTACTCCAGTGGGTGAGGAGATCACAGCATCATCTAGATACATTATATCAGGCATAATTTGCCTGGTTTACCTTCCATCTTCACTAGAACTTTCAAAGCACATAACAACACAAGCTGAAAAAATGGGGATATGTGCTGAGATCTGAGAAAGTCCATCACCTTCCTGGGCCCTTGCGTATAAGCCAAATAATAACAAGGTGGTTCTAGCCATCCCTTTGTAGAGATGTCCACCTGTGTTACACCTGGATGAAAATCCATAGCAACTTTAGCAACTTTAAGACTTGTTATGAAACCTTGGTTACCAAACATATTTCTTGATATATGAGAATAGACTGAGAAGTGACACTGAATTTCTTGCCTGACAAAACTTGCTAACTTCTGTGCCCAAAGTGGCTGTTCCCGGTTATCCGGTTCCCCTCAGGTGCTCCCCCGTTGGTTGTGTAGAGTGCGAGTGTCCTGCTGTCAGACAGCGCCTGAGTACGTGTGCCCTGAAGACTGTGGACCAGATGGTAAAGAGCACAAGCTGTGAGGAGACCTACAGACAGCAAAGGATTATAACTTATATCAGCACGTTTTATCTCCTACTTATGTTTTGTTTTCCAAATGAGGAAGTCTCACCTGCTTTGAAGTGCCTACTCCAGAATTTCCAGAGGGGCTAAATCTATTACCAGTGTCAGTAAGTGCATACCTGGAGGAAAAACTTACTCATAAACAGCAGGTTTGCAAGAGCAGAGGGCTGACCAAGCAGAGGAATGAGGAAGCGCTCTAACAGCTACTCATTTATAATGCAGAGAGGCATGAAAATGCACATCAGCTCTGCTGCTCTTACCGTGCATTAGTGTACCCAAACAGTGCACTTTACATCTGAGAACCTCAAAGCACTTTACAGCTGAGCTCTCAGTAATAAACTGTGACATTTCAAAAATGGGAGTGCTATGGCAAAACCAAACCAAACCAAAACAAAAACTAAAAGGAAAAAGCCAGCCTGGGGTCAGAGATAAAGACATGTAGAATGAGGATGATCTCTCATTTGACTTTTATTCAACAACTCAGTGAAATGCTCCCACTCATATTAAATGGAGACCTTTTGTGTTCAGAGACTTCTCAGTTACTCTCCTACTTCTCTGTGTCTCTAAACACATGGGTTTTGTCTGTATTGAGTTCAGGAAAGTACAAATGCAGATGCTCTGCATTTAGAAAGGAAGGGCTGTGAAAGAGGGAAAGTCTAAAATGATAGTGACTTACATGCAGGGTATTAAATGTATCCTTAAAGCCACGGGATTGGCACTGCACAAGGAAATGCTGAAGAGCTAACTCCTCTTCCTTTTTTTAATCAAATATTTTTAATGCAAAAGATTTCATATTCAGCACTGACTCCTTAGCCCAAAAGGAAAACAGAGCGTGCTTAACTATAACTGGTAAGGTAATTTGTAAGATTTTACTGGTTACACCTAAAGTTGAGCCTCCTTGGCAGTTTTGTGGTTTTACAGCCATGTCTTCCATTGTTTTATGACATTTTTTTTTAGTTTGATTTTCAAGTGACCCAAACAAAACCACCAAGAAAAACTCTTGTCATATCAGTAGAATCAATGGATATAAATTTAAACCTGCAACTGTCAACTGTGAAAAATTAATTGTAAAACCAGAGGAAAAAAAAAAAAAAAAATAGAATTCCAGAAACCTCTCTTAACCACCAAAATTGTTCAAGTGTTACAACTCACAAACTTGTTTCCTGGGCACATACTGGCATATTCACGGTTCACCCTCATCCTTCAATCTCTGCTCTGTTGAATACCAGCAAGAGCAAAGTTTGACAGCTGTTAGCAAATACTGACAGACCCTATCAGGAGCTGCTCAGTCTTTCTGTAACCAGAAATGCGCAAGCCCTGCCTGTCTCACCTTGTTGCTCATGAAGATGTTTTGAAGGATGCAAAAAAATTCTTTGTTCTTTAAAATGGATCAGTGTAATTTCTTGAGAAAGGTGCTGAATTTTACCAATATTTTTTTGCATACAGGTTTATCCCCAAAAGCTGATTTTGAGCACAGTGCTTTAGTAACAGAACCAGACATGCTGATCCCGTGTCCACAGAAACTTCAAGAAAAATTATTACTGAATTCTCTGTCTCCTCCCCCCATCTCTCACTCCCTTCTTTACCTCCTTCCTCTCTCTCTTCTTCTCTCGCTCTGATTATCTGATAAAATGGAAAGAATTGTAGCAGATTCATTAGTAATCTAAGCATTTTACATATTTTACTGGCACATTGACTAATGATGCAGTCTATGTAACATACTGTTTTCCTACAGCCAGGTTTGAAGAACTGTTGACCTATAAATTTGATACTGCTCTAAAGCTTTAACATTGTATTTCTAGATTAGACTGCATTTTAACTTTATTTTGAAGCCTGTGAAAAAAAGAACTCAGCGTTTCTGGAATCCTGAAAAATATTTTTGGTGATATAATAAAAAACTTATCTTTTCTCCTAAAATTACCTAAGCTACAGAGTAGAACAGACTGATGTCTGAAGGCAANACTATTTTTTGCAGCACGTTAATGATCAGTACGTCTTATTGCAGGATCCTTGCAAGTGATGAATAAAACCAGAAGGATCATGGAGAATGGAGGGGCCTCTTTTATCAATGCCTTTGTAACCACCCCGATGTGCTGCCCGTCGCGTTCCTCCATGCTGACTGGGAAGTATGTACACAACCACAACATATACACCAACAACGAAAACTGCTCTTCACCCTCATGGCAGGCTACTCACGAGCCACGTACCTTCGCCGTGTATCTCAATAACACTGGGTATAGAACAGGTAAGAGACAAACCAACAGGAATTCCTTGTTTAAAGTGAAGATGACAGGTATTCAGCAATGGGTCTTGAATCACTGCCTAAAATGAAGTATTTTCCCAAGTTGGATTTACAGAGCAGAGGTTCAGTGTTATGCAGAGGGAGCAAAGTCCTGCCTGCTGGTCCAGATCCGCAGCTAACGGCCATGTAAAGAAACTCACTTGTAATGCAGCAGCATATTTTCACATTTGGATGTCCCAGGTGGGAAATAAGCTGTTGGGCAGTTACACCTCGTGCGAAAGAGGTGCATTTTAGTGGCATTGTGGGTCTGAACTAGCAGTTCCAGACGTGATTATGGTCAGTATTATGGCCTGCTTGTGGACAGCTGCTAACAGTTATGGAAGAAGATGTCTGGGCCAGGCTGGGGACTGGTGCCAAAGACCTCACAGGAACGAAGTGCCTGTCATGGGAGTGAAACAAGGTGAATGGTATAATTTAAACTTTGCCATGGGGTGATATTTCATTTGCATTTTCTGAAAAGGAATAGAAACATGCCTTTAAGAAGGATTGTTCTACTGCACACCAATAAGATTTCATAGTTTTCTTGTAAATTCCTGGTGGTTTTCCGTAGTCAGGAGATCCCTTTCCTGTCTACAAAGAACTCTTCTTATTCCTCTCTTCTATGCTTCAGCTTGATGTAAACCCTGATTCATTTCTGCATCACCTATCCCCTAAGATTCAATCTGTAGACACGTTAGGCTCCAGCCTGACTTCCCCTTCGCAAGGTACAGGAGTTGTGCAAGGTCATCAGGGTGCAATTTGTCCAGAAGCGTCGTTCGACTACAAAGACTCCCCTTTACAGGGCCAATGAGGCACAGATCTCAGTGCCAACTACGTTCCTTACAATGTAATTGGCAGCAAAGAAATTTGTCTCTATCAGTGGCTTAGCACAAGAACGGATCGCTTTCAAAACATATAGCAGGCGAATGTCTCCATGCTGTCTGCGTGTCCTAATTCTCTTAATGCTGCTATATCCAATGTCTCAAATTTATCTGCCTGTTAGCCATCTTTTCTTCACCACACAGGCAGCTCACTCTTTTTTCTTCTCTCTCTCTGTATCTGTACTTCTGGAGAGCTTCTGCATGCTGTTTAAAAAACAAAAACAGACTAATATTTAACTTATTTGAAGCTGGTGTTGGCTCTGACACGTGGTGAATAGTACTTCAGTCTCTGTTAAGCTGGTTTCAGTGAAGTTGCCATCTGAGTACAGCATTGCTAAACCTGAGTAAGGGTCAGCGTCAAGTCCTTGGGGGAGAAAAAGAGAGGAGAGAGAATTGACAATCACTGCTAGAAAAGGTGCTGAATTCACCTTAAAATATAAGCTTTGCCTCCTGGCTTATGACTCATAAATCCGTTCTGTTTGATCTACGACTGCTTCATGTGGGACTTGGCTTTCCTGTTCTTAAAAAATTTAGTATCCTATTGATTTGTAATCTAATACTTGCACAACTAAATGCCTCATGTGTAAACTGGATAGCTCTGTCACTAGTCCTCTCTAGCCTTCGGGGGTGAACACTCTGCTTTGGGTATGTCTTCTGCACTGCCTTGCAGTGTGAAGGCATGTGGAGATGTCTACTAAATGCAGACTTGGCCCTATTAAATGGAAAGGAAAAAGGGGTCAAAAGAAAAGAGAAAGGAAAAAATTCCCTTTCCAAAGTCAGGCAGAGAGAACATCAGTCCTAAAACTGTCAGGGTAGGGGAGTTTTAACAAGGGGCAGGAAGGAGAAAACGGAAATGGAAACAAATGAAAATACTTGTATGAAACTTCTGATCGATGCACATTGTTTGACCCTATAATAATATGGCCCCGAAGAATTTATCCATTTGTTCCTTGTAAGAGGAGCCTACCTTCTAATTACCCCACAATTTTTTTTGAAGTGGCAGCTTAATTAACAGCAGATCTTATAATACATTTTTCAAGGACAGTGTCGCCTCATTAAAAAGTCATCAAAAGTCCACTAACCAACTAATAATCTACACTTCACAGCAAGAAAGTTTAGTAAAATTGTAATGACTCAAGAATACCTGGGAGTAAAGAATAATTGGAGTGAAAAAGAGGGAACCGGGGAGAGAGAGCGGCTACACACCACACAGGCTAATTGTGGCTCTGTGCTGATATGGCAGACACTGTGGGTATTTACCCTGTGCAGTTCTACATGTTTTGAGAGGAACTCAGTATCCTCCTTCCAATGGGAAACTGAGGTGGAGAAAGAGAAGTGAGTGACCCAAGGCCACTCACAGTTTGGTGACAGTCCTGATAAGACACTGGTCCAGAGAGCTCGAGTCTAGGTGAGACAATGTGCAATACCTCCATCCTGGTTCGCTGTTTGAAATGACGAGGATTTATCTCTCACTTTTCACATAGGATGAAAATATTATATGAGTCAGAGGAAATAAAGGGGTGAGGGAGTGTTTATATAATGTCCTTACTTCTGTTCACTCTAAATAGTTTCCAACATCTATAAAGCATCCGCTGTCTAAACCTGCTGCTACCTTAACTAAACCCTCTATACTGCAATTGGTCACATGTGGGCAGCCTGCTTACTAGGGGAGTCCTGCTGAAGCCATGAGGACTTCACACAAGCACAGCAGGCCGTTTAAAAAGAGGTCTGAAATGTGCTCTAATAAACTGCCGTCATAATTAGAGCCCACTGGGAAAACCCGGCAAAGTACAGAATGCTTTTTTCTTTCCTTTTTTCTATTTTAATCTTCTACTCCTCTTCTACTCTGATGTGACCTAACCGAGATGTTGCACTTCTTGGAAACATTCCTTTTTGCAGATTATACGTCAGTGCTAAATCATGGGCAGGAACTGTGCTGGGTGCTAGCAGGGCAGACAATGTTCGGAAACAACACTGCCAAACAAAAATCACTTTTGCTTCTAATTATCATTAAAAAAAAAGTCCCCAAACAATTAAGGATGTTTCAGTTTTTACAGTTTCCCTTACTCACAAGCTGTATCCTAACGCAGCAATGAATCAACTGCACAGCATCCTCATTGTTGAAAGTCTATAAAATTGGGACTATTGAACTAGGAATTTCTAGGAAATAGCAGGGAAGACACACTAAATAGGTAGAATGATAAAACAAAGCAACTCTGGAGAGCTTCAGAGAGATGAGCCGTTTGTTTTAATTACATAGGCTCCAGCTGCTCATACTGGGCAGGAAAAAAGGGTTAGTCTGTAATCACTTTCAAATTTTGTGGAAAGTGTGAGAAAACCTCGAGAAGTTTTCTTTCACCTTGTAGATGTCCGTAGACAACCCTTCAGCTATTTAGATTCAGAAATTTTATTTGTCAGATTATTAGATGCAGGAATTAGAGGTTTTGCTCTGTGCTTTCCAAAATATTGGCTGGTTACTTGCTGTTCTTTCAGTCCTCTCTGCAGTACTGTTGAAGCCTCTTACTTTGTTTACCTTCTACTCTGTTGCCCCAGCCCTATGGTACGTAGTCTTGCCTCTCAGACATGACCTTCGGTGCTGTCAGTTCACACTGCCATTCACAAAAGAAAACTCCAGGAGTGTGCTACCTCAGCCTTGGCATCCTCCGGTAGGAAAGGAGGATTGTGCTATGTCTTAATAACACAGCAGTAGCCAAGCAGCGGCTTAGTATTTTAGAACAGAAAGCCATGACTGCAACACAGCCAATATCCAGGAGACATAAATACAACAATCATTTTAATGTTAAATAGTCTGTCACACTTTGTGTACCGCAGGATTTTACATTTTTACCAGCTGAAGTTTCACCCCTTTGCAAATATGAAGAGAAATGTAAGTTTAAGATTCTCACCCTGACTTAACATGCATATGCATTCAGAGCCGTCTCTGCTTAGTGTTACTTTAAAACATTACTACTTTCTGATCCTCACTTCTTTTAGTCCTTCACAGCCAGAGTAACTGTGCAGGAGAGAACAGGAGTCTGTCCTGACTCAGCGACCGCTGACAGCCTCACAGCAGCACACCAAACTCAGGACCTCACTCTCCCCTTATGGAGTCCCACTTGAAAGAACAGAGATCACCAAATCAAGCAACTCTTTGCTTACATTTTTTAGAACTGTCGTTGGGAAGATGTATATCCCAATATTTTATTTCTTGCTCAGAAGTATCAACCGATCAGAATAACACTGAGGATTTGCGCGTGCAAGTATCCCATTGGCACTCTCAGCCTTTTGAGGGTCAAAAATAGTAACATAGCAAAGTTAAGCAACTCAAACGTTAATTTCTAAATGCTTACATTTGTAAAACTCAGAAGTCAAGAAGTGACTGAACATCGAGATGTCAGTATCTGGCATGTTTTGACATTAGTCACAGACTGCTGTGTAGTGATGAACAGAAATGGTCACTTGCTTGACATCTAGTTAATATGTTCGACAGGTCATGTCAGCTTCTGATGCGTGTCGGTTGACATGTGTCACTTATGGCTACATTTCTTAGTGTAGTGACCAAAGAACTAATAAAACGCTGAGATGACAGGAGAGTGAAAGCTAAGGAGTATTTAAACTGTGCACCGTTCCCTTCTGACACATGGGGACAAGTTAATATTTCATAAAGGGAGCAAAACCTACGCCTCCTGAAGGTGTGGGCAGACAATACATTTCCTCTGGAGGCAAAGCCAGTGAGTTTCCTGTTTGCAGCCTTACGGTACAATTCACTGCCAGCACACGCTATTTTTAATCTGCGTCGTTTCAGTGACCTAATTTGTATCCTGCCTCATGCACCCTTTCAAAACAAAGAGCGTGGCAGAATATGATACAGGGGTGGGAATGAGTGTGCAGGGAATGAGTCCTGGTTTTCAGAATACTTCTAAAGTGAAAATAAAAAGGGAGAGAGAGACAGAGAGAGAACACCAAGTTTTTGGGTTCTTTCTTAATTGGTATAAAAGAAGCTGGGGAGCATCAAACATAATGTAACTTGTAAATATTTTAAATAATTAAAAATATGCCTCACTTTTCATAATAAAATTGCACTTTCAGACAAACTAAGAAATGTATAAATAAAAGTGAAATACGCTGATTATATTCAAATAGTCCACAAAAAGTGAAATGTAGAAGAGGGAAAAATGCCGAAAAGTATAACATGCAGGATTTTCTAGTTCTATGGTATCATGTGAAGTGAAACTTTTCTTTGGTTTCTGTCCAAGACCTCATCAAAAACCACAGCATGTCTGCCTACTTATGCTTAAAAACAGAATTCTGTGCTATTAAATTTTGCACAGAAAACCGTACACGAAAAGATTTTTAGCAAGTTTATGCATTCAAGTGCTTCATTTAGGAAAATCTGGGTAGAACATTATGCAACTATTTAATCTCTCTTGTTCATGTGCCCAAACAACAGTTTTTAACTCCATAATAACATACCGCTTTTTGGAAGGTGAAATTTCCTCAGTTTAAAAACACAGACCAGTTCTATCAAAAGGCATGATACCGGCCGGCATCTGCATCAGCAAGAACAGGGGTCTCAGATCTCTACGGTAAAACTCTGCTGCTTTCTTACTGAGTTAGTAAGCAGAGTAGGGTTTTATCACACGTGTGGAGGCTGGGGGCAGGGGGGGAGCAGCTATAGGTGTTATTTGGAGCAGTCTCCAACTCCTCCGTTTTCTCATCACAGTTTTCTGGCCCCGCAAGACCTCACCTCAGCCTCTGCTCTGAGCCTTGTCCCCCAGCCTGTCTGTCCTCAAGTCATTCCCACCCTCCCTCCCCTCCTGGCATGCAGGCAGTCCTTGACAGACATGTCCTGTTCCCACCGCTTACCCATAGCAATCTCCTTTCCCAGACTGATCAGCAAATCTACTTCTCCCACCCCCCCTTGCCTTGTCAGTCAACTTCTTTCTCCTTTCTGCACTCACTGTCCAGTTTCTTGGTTGACATTGCCAGTCCTGGGCCCCCAAGCCTCCACTGCTTTCCCCCTCCCTCTCAGCTCCTTTGCTGCATCTCCTGCTATTCTCCAAACTGCTTCTCCTGGACACCTCCCACCTCTGCATTTCAATCAGCTGTCTCCCACCTACCGACACCACTCACAGGTGGATAGGGAATAAAGTCCTGAGATGCCCAGATCTCCAGCACATGCAAACTGCAGGGTTTTTTTCAAAACTGAGCAAACTTTGGACAGATTTTCACCAGGATGATAAAAGATGCCTTCTTTGACTCTGTTCAAAGAGCCCATCATGTCTTTGACAGAGTTAGTGCTCTCAGTGCAGAGCATGGAAGTGCTATCAAATGAAAACTTGCATAATTTTTTTCAGATGTTAAACGTAATTCCATTTCCATTACTGCGGTTCTCAAAGATGGCTACTGTTCGGGCTAAAAAGTTTCAAAAAATTCAGCCTGAGGCAGACATCCAGTGTGGAAAATTTTGGTCCAAGTATAAGAAAGTTATAAGCAACTGAAAACAGGGTCTTATAATGAGAAGTGTCAGACAACATCAATACTGGAAAGTGCTACCAGCTTGGCCCATAATACAGGCTTTGTTAAAGACATCACCCAGGCTAACGATTGCTATATCAAGTTATAGGCTAATGCCTTTTGCAACTGCTGAGTTATAAAATCTTAAATGCTCTTTTCAGTTACAATGGCAAACCTGGCAGCAACTGGGAAAGACCCACAAAGCTGGAGAAAAAGAAGAAAACCTGAGGTTTTCTACTGCGGTTAAGTTACAAGACTGGGAACTGCAAAATCTGAATAATATTCTTGGCAATGCCACAGGCTTCCTGCGTGACTTAGGTCTAGCTGAAGGTTAACCTCTTGGTGCCTCAGTTTCCTCACCGCAATTTTGGGACAGTGCTTATTTGATTTCTAGGCAGTGCTGGCATACTGACCTGGCTTTCTGCACTTTAATGACGTGATACACTAATCCTCTGTACTATTTCAACAGAAGGGAAAGCTCAAACTTCTCGGGTTTGAATCTATCGCTTGCCTAATGGGAAGAAAGCAAGGAGGAATTTACTGGAATAATCGGAAGTTGCAGTTTTGTTGGGCTCTGTCCCCAGAAGCACAGAATCACTGTGTGTCAGCCCTGAAATGTCATATAAACAGTGCTTCGCAACCCCTGTAAATGGTTTCCTGACTTTGTTAAAGGAAGTGGGCTGTCTACTTAAAGCTCTTGTCTGGGTCACGGTGACTAAACCTTACTGCAGCATGCCTTTTTAAAGGTTTGGATTTGTTTTAAATCGGAAACGTTCCCGTAAGCCTCAACAAATAACAAGGGCATAGAACAGAATATACGTCCTTTGACCCATGGCAGTGCAGAGATGTCTTGCCAGTAGATGTAGCCCAGTTCACCTGTACGCTGATCCACTAATGCTGGCAGGAGTCAGGGGGCTAATTCTATTGTGTAATACTGTAAACATTAGTCATAAATGCTTGTAGAAAATACTGGGAAAAAAGTACTAGGAATTATCAGAATTTGAATCACATTCGGCTATGAATATCCTGGCTTCAAACTCCAGAGATCCCCTGGGTCAAATTCTCCTTGTCTTGCACCCAATGCAACCCCTTGAATCTCTTGGTCCAGTTCAGGACTCATTAGCTAATTGCTCAAGGGAAACCAAAAACCTGTATTAAGGCATCTATTCATACTAGGTACTAAACATGTGTATTCTGCAGCCACTCCTGAGACACACAGATGCCTGTATAGCTGTTCACCATGCCATGTGTTGTTGTTTGCATAAACTTAATTAACATACTCACACAGAATGCAATTATTCTGATATACTAAGCTACTCTACATGTGATTAAAAAATAACAATGTGTCCTGGGAACAGTTAGCAAAACTGCCAGAACACAGATAAAAACTGTCTTATTAAAATGCAAAAATTGGCATTTATCTTTCTTGTTATCCCTGTGGGGGCCATTACACACAATAATGAAAAGATGTCCCTTGAAATGGCATTACTTTTTAATGAGGCTTTTACCCATTGAGTCATAATCTCCGTTTTATTAATTACAAGCAGAAATGGCTTCCTAAACCCTGTAACTGCTGAGTGCAAGCGGCTTATAAAGCTGAGCATTCCCAGTCAGTACTCAGACGTGGGCAATTCAGTGAGTGTCGGGCTACAGCTAAGTTAAGGATGTGGGATGACTCTACAAGCCAAGCATGTAAAGATCCAGCAAGGACATCTGCACATCATGGTGTCTGCTCCTGGGCAGTTCCGTGACATGTTCCGTAGCGCTCTAATTGTTTACAATCCTCTGGTTAACGAAAAACAACTAGGACGCCCGTCGTGATTACTTGCTGATTATTATTTGGCCCCATGGACATGACTGTGCTTTCCTCTTACTCCGGCACTTGTCTTCATTCAGAGCGTGAAGAACCAGACACTAACTGCTGGTGCTGGGCTCCAGCTCTGACTCACTTGCCCTACCCTATACTCAGTGGTACTCAGAAAATCCCACAGTGAAGGGACTGAACTCTTGTGATTCAGTAAAAGCCTGGCTTTTGCCTTCTTCTGTCTAATTACTCTCATCCTCCTGAGCTTTTGACCAACAAACCACTCTTGGTTAAAGCAATTTGGCAAATGTGATCCATTATCACGACTACCGCTGTTTCTACTAGTATTCAGGGCTTTGCTGTACATTTGACATGGGAGCTGCTTTATTCTACAACAGGGGGAAACATCTATTTCTGCAAACTGTCATTCAAGGAGCTGCTTAAAACTTGACAGCTCTGAGATTATTTTTATGATAAAATACTAAATCATTGCCAACACAAAGGTGAATGGTTCAGGCTGTCAATCCAAAGTCTCATAACATGCACCAAAATATGGGGTTCAGGCGGCCAAAGGGGAGCTAATAAAACATTATTAAAGTTGGAAAATTAAGTAATCTAAAGCAAGGAAATTCCAAGATGAGTTGGCCCCCACCAGCTTCAAGCCTCCCTTTCCTTTTCTAAATTCAGTTTATCTTTTCTTGTCCTTATGCCCAAGGTCATTTCATCTCTGTGGTTTATGCTGGTGGCTTTCTCTCAGGTAATGCCTGGGTATCAAAGATAGGAGAGATGGAGAGGAAGAAGCTGACTGTTCTTTGTTTTAGTGCCCAAACTGAAACTGTGGGGACTTTCTCAGGTCCATAAAGGAACACCCTACAGTGACATTAAATTGAGAAGCTGTACTAAGTTTTTCCCGACCATCTGTGTGCTACAGTTTTTCAGAGCTTGACCATTTTGAGACAGATTTTCTTAGCCACCTCTATTATTTACAAAGGCACTACATCAAAACCTACAGACACTAGCACTTCTAAGAGAAAAGTTTGCCAATGATTTTTAAATGGGCAAACCCATTTATTTTCCCCTAGCCTTTTTCTTGGAAATTGCTGAACTGTTTGGCTAAAAAGTTCCATAGAGCAAAATGCAGCCTGAGTCAGATAGCATGGAAACTATCATCACTAATGACTGAAGTTTGGCAAGACTGTAAATAGCAGAGTTCAGGTCTCAGTATTAGTCAATTTAATTATAGGTGGGGCTATCAAACCATCCTACATGATAAATTGCCATAACTTCCATTTCATAGCTTGAAAGCCTCTGATCTTTGTGGGAGGCAGGTTGGCAGTAGAGTCCTTTGCAGATGAGCACAGCACACAGAGGTTCCCCAAGGTCATGCAGTAGCTGCCGATGGATCTGCGGTGGCATTCAGGAGGGCTGACCTCAGATCTCCCCTGTAACCACAGACTGTCCTTGATTTTGCTTGGCTCGGTAATGCTTCCTCTCTCTTGGTCACATCATTCTTCTATACTTTTCTTCACTGTTGTCTCTCTCTGACTTTTCTTCCTCTTCTCTTTCCTTGGCTTCCCTTCCCATAGTAGTTCAGCCTTTACCCTTACACTTTCCCTGGANCAGTAGTTCAGCCTTTACCCTTACGCTTTCCCTGGACATCTGAGTCCCTGAGAGTTTAAATCTGTTTGGCTGCCTAAGAGGAGAGGTATGGTTTCCATTCAGGGAGGCAACGGTGCTGGGCACATATNTAGTAGTTCAGCCTTTACCCTTACACTTTCCCTGGACATCTGACTCCCTGAGAGTTTAAATCTGTTTGGCTGCCTAAGAGGACAGGTATGGTTTCCATTCAGGGAGGCAACGGTGCTGGGCACATATTCCCTCCCCATGGTCACCCTCTTCACCTCAAGCTTCTTGACTTCTGGTTGGTCTCAGGAGAAAAAAGGAGAGCGGCTGGGTTGCTTTCTGAGTGGCTGTGGGAGGAAGAGCTGGAAGTCTGGTCTAGTGTCTGTAGGACTTGTTTAAATGTCATATTCCACGTGGTATAGGAAAGTAACATTATATATGACTGTAACCCCTAGTTAGTGACAGTTGGCAGTTATATGCTCTGATTACACCATATTTATGTTGCCTTGGGCAAGTTTTAATTTTGAATGTTTTGATTTTTCCACCAGTTTTCCCAGGAAGTTCACCATGCCCGCATGAATCAGATCTGATTTATTTAAGCCCTTCCACAAACGTGCTTTTTTGGTTAGATTGAATGTGTCTAGGTTGGATGTGAGATTTTCCGAAGTGATTTCATTTCCTAGTAGGAAACACGTACGGGGGTTTGACGTGTGTCCCAAAGCCCGGCAGAGGAAGTGATGCTGGGCAGCAGTGCTCCATGGATAGGCCTGGTGGCCCGAGCTGGCATTCGCAGCAAGGGCAGAGGCTGTGTACCATGAGGGGTGCAGTGAGCTATCAGAGGAGCTCTGTCTCTGGAAAGGGAGAGGTGTCTGTCATTCCCTCCTCTTCAGGGGTGTCTTATTTAGTGAGTACCGGGTGTACCTTTCGTGCTGACTGCTGGAGACACGGGCAATAGAACTACTGGCACAAGCGACCCTCCAGGGGCTTGTAAACCTCAAGAAAATTAAAAACGCAGACAGTGAAGTTACTCAGGCAACCCAGTAACTTGCTGGGAGTGAGCTGGAGTAATAAATCCCTAAAAACCCAAGTTGCAGGCCCAGTCAGGTGTTTTGTCGCCACACTTCCCAGGCAGTGGAAAAGCAGGGCAGAGCCATCCAAACTAACTTCTTTATCCAGGCCAAAGACCATACACAAGCAGCTAAAGAGCTTCCATACCCATCTGTCCCCAGAAGCAACACGCCTGCATTTGCCAGGGTGCCATGCCAGCGTTATTCCGCCCTCCCAAAGCCAGTTGGCCAGATTTGGTGTCTGTGTATCTTTGGCACAAGTGATTCACAACTCCTAGATAACTGGGAGCCCGTTGCACTGTGAGATTGTTTTCCTTTTTACTTCCTTCCAGAGGAATTGGCAGGAGCACCTGCAAACCCTCCTGGGCCCGACAGCTAAGGCTGAAAGTTTCAGTCTGAGTAGGTTCTGACTTGTCACCTGGAGCTAATGGAAAAAAATACTTAGTTTGGCACACCAGGTAGAGGTAGTTGACCTCCAAGTCTTTGTTCCTTTATTAGTTTTGCCCTAGAGAAGCTGTGGTAACAAAGCAGGTTGGGGATTCCCTTTTGCTTTACCCAAACGTGGCCCAGACAGAGATCTGGACTTCCCAGATCTTTTATCAAACCAGCAAACGTAGCCAGGTTGCTAAGCTCAAACTTTCAAAAGTCAGCAGCTGGGCTCCAAAACATCACAGAACTTGCTTAAAACCACAAGGTGTTTCTCAGATGTTTCCTCTGGGCACTGAGTTTTTATTCCATTTTCAAGCGGAAACCAAGAGAAACATGCTCATTCTAAAAAAAAAAAACAACCCTAAAATATTTCACATGAGCACTACATTCCAAAAGATTAAGACGAAAACTTAAAGTCACAAAGGCTTTCAACTCTCATAAAAACTCTGGAAATAACTTATTTTAATTTCAAAACCCTCTAAGGTATAAAAAGAACATTTTTGATAAAGCAATTCTGACTCATTCTAACGCATTTTATCTTCATTCATGCATGCTTTTGACTCAGACTAAAAGGCTTGGATTGCAAAGCCTCATATGTGTGTGTGTTCTTTTTTTTTTTTTACCTTCACAGCTTTTTTTGGGAAATACCTCAATGAATACAATGGCAGCTACATCCCTCCTGGGTGGAGAGAGTGGGTTGGATTAGTGAAGAACTCTCGCTTCTATAATTACACCATTTCTCGCAACGGTAACAAAGAGAAGCATGGATTTGATTATGCAAAGGTATTTTCCAGACACATAAATGCTGCATCATTAAGCCATATAAAAATCACTTTCAGATAATTAATCAACCAGGTAATTAATTAATTAAACAACTACAACCAAGAAATTGAGATGTCATTTTCTCTCCAGGGCATTGCAGATCAATTTCCATGTAAGAATATTAATCGCACAACGGAAGAAAGTTTCCAAGGGCTCTTCTGCGCGGCCCAGTGATTCCTCCCTCCCTTCCTCCCTCCCTCTCTCTGCTAGAAAGTGATTGTTCTGTGGCAGAAGCACATAGTAAATAAAAGCCTTTCCAAAAAACAATTGTGCCCCTTGCACTACTGAACTTTAAAGTTGGCTGAGGGTTGTCAGTTTTTACCCACATAAGAAACCTTAGTTAATTCCGTTTTCCGTTATACAGTGCACACACACAAAAAAAGGCTGTACTCCTGTGGTGTCACACTCCGGATATGACTATGAGGATAGATAGGCACGAGAACACGGCTGTTGGAAAACCTCAGAGGTTGTTCGTGCTCTTGACAAAGTTTGGAAAGTATGCCAAGGTGACCTGCCCACTGC
Organism: Himantopus leucocephalus; assembly: GCA_003993805.1. NCBI lineage: Eukaryota > Metazoa > Chordata > Aves > Charadriiformes > Recurvirostridae > Himantopus > Himantopus leucocephalus. The sequence continues at coordinate 128,350,371 of RSEF01000002.1, read as the reverse complement.
CATGAAGTTTCTCAGAAAGGCTTAGGAGTGCAGATCGCTGACTTTCCAGCCTGCAGAAAGCAATCTGGAATTTCCTCAGACTGTAGCTCACAGAAGATGATACAGATGTTGCAGCTGTGGTTTCTGACCCATGTAATGAGATTTTATTGGAAGCTCGCGATGTCTGTTTCTGATTTCCCCACCCATAGAAATTACATGATACTAATTATATATTTATATAGAGTGAAAAAAAGAAAATAAAGAATATTGGTTAGTTATACATTCCTTACACACCCTGTGTATGTAGCTAGAATAAATAGGCAAATAGGAGGGGAGCGGATGCTTTGGGAGAGCAGTCATACAGGCATTTCACTTGAGCAGGCCACAAAACCAGAAATTATCACAACGCTGGTGCCTCGCGCTCACTACCCGTTTTGTACACCAAAAGGTCGCTCTCTGTCTCTTCTGTATCCCTGCAAGGACTGTCGCAGCCAGGGCTACCGTGCGTGCTGCAGGAGAGGGGAAGGGGCAGGGGGGACGGGGAGCGGGCGAGCGAGGAGGTCACAGCTGGTTGGCTTGTCCTAGCACCGACATGCGACACAGACCTTGTCCCTCAGGCTCTGCTTTTGCAGCTGTTCAGGGCCTCGAATCCACAACATATGATTAGTCATGCCTGGAAGTGCTTGAAATTACAAACATTGTCTCAGCACTTTCTCAATGAAGCTCGCACTAGACCTCCAGGCCAACAGTGAATGCTCCAAGGTGGCAGGTGGTTTAATTTAAGTTTTCATCTTTTTTTCTTAGTTCCATTTCCTCCCTTCCCCTTGTAGGCTTCCATTTGCCACCTTGGCTGTGGGTTAAGCCAGTTTATTAGCGAGTCACAACCTTAATCTCAGCAGCTGCACTGCTTAAAGTTGCACAATTAAACGAACAGAGCCTGCAGGAATTCAACTGCTCCCTGCATTCGCATTTGCAATTTCTCTGATAAAGGTTTTTGCAATCTGTTGTTGCCTGTTGTAGCTTTCTTCCACTTTGTATATATGCAAAAGTATACTCTGAACAAAGAGCATGCAAGAAATGTTTATGTAAACAGACAACCAACGTAAGAGTCAATGATTTCTTGCCGTTAGGAGCCATTATCTTGTGAAAGTGGTTTATCAGTGAAATTCAAGAAACTTCTTTGTCAGTACACTCTGTAATTTTAAATGTTACTTAGCATTATATTACAAAATCTGGTAATCATATTTACTTAATGCTTTCTGTTGTATCTGATTTGCAAAATACTGTCTCATTTTATGTGGCATCGCCTGCTTAAGAAAGTAATTACTGCTCAGTCTCCCCCATGCTCCCTCGAATCGTTCATCTCTTTGATGGTATGTTTTTACTTCCTGATCTGAGCTTTAATGAGGACTTGAAAATAACATAATAACATGATAGTATGTGATCTAATTAATCATGCACTTTGTAACTTTTGCTTTGTGTTAATCGTATGTTCCAGGACTACTTCACAGACCTAATCACTAATGAGAGCATTAATTACTTCAGAATGTCTAAGAGGATATATCCCCATAGGCCCATAATGATGGTCATCAGCCACGCTGCGCCCCATGGCCCCGAGGATTCGGCACCGCAGTTCTCAGAGCTCTATCCCAATGCTTCACAGCATATGTAAGTCAAAATCATACCCTGCCAGACCCGCTCCTCGTATCTGCTTCTTGTGAGGTATTTGTTTATGGAGACTTTGTAGGGACAGAGAATTCAAATATAAGAAACCCAGAGTAAGCCGTGAGTGTTTGCTTGTTTCTTTTGCTGCGCTTGTTCCTTTCGGAGAGGAGAGTGACAGCTCTGACCATTATTAAAACAGAGAGAAGCTCTTTTCCTCCTGGGAAGTTGTGGGAGATTAAAAGGTCAGTATTTGGCTTTGTAAGGGCAGCTTCTTACAATACCCTGAAAATATGTAGACACAGGTCAGGATCTGTTGGAAAGATATTACTTCCTTCGTCTTCCTCTAAGATACGCGCTTCCTGGGCTCTGACTGACTGAATGCGTTGAGAGTAAAAACATCCTTCTGTAGCTTTTGAGTGCACCAGATTTGTTTATAGACTAGATACTGGCAGATTCCCAAAATAGCCTATTAGACTTCATTTTTAAATAACATGCTTAATCTTTTCTGGTGATTACACTATAATAAAAAAAAGAACTCTTCATTTTTATTTCTAGAACTGAGGCCAACTCCAGGTAAAAATCTGAGGGTAGGCCTGGATTACACATCTTGCTTTATACCTTGAATATTCCAGGTTCTTTTCCTCATAGTGAGGTGTTAGGGAAGCTTTCCGTTGCCCTTCTGTCTACCCTGGGCGTATGAACCACTCTTTCCATTTGTGTTTAAACAATGTCTTTGCACCTCTTTCCACACAGAAAAAAAAATTAATAAAATATTTTACCTGGATTGTACATTGATTTGGCCTCTGAAAATGAGGAGGCATCAGCATCACAGGGTAGTAAAGCTCTTTAGTGTACAAATTGTATTTTGGACACCCTGCAGCATCTCACACGCAGGGATGTTTTTTGTAGTTACATTCACTAGTTTAAAATTGCAAGGAGTAGCAGTTACTGCATAAACTGCATGCATAAACTGATCGCTAGTTGGGGCCAGAAAGAGATCTGCTGTTCATGGCACATGGTTAAATATTTCTTAGTTCGTATTTTTTTATCCTCTTATTGGCTGCTGCTTTCTAGATATGCTACTTTCCCTGATCTTACATTCTTAACTGTATTTTTCTTATCCTGTATTCCCAACAATCCCACATTCCTGACACTAGACATTGCAAGTGATGCAAACCGGTCAGCAGTGTTTCACAGTTATTTAGATATTCAGGGTAATTCCTACCTGTATACAGAATTGATGAGATTGATACTTTAGTTTGTAAATATTTACTTGAAATTGGTTCTCAAGTAATCGTCCTGAAGAATTATTATCACCTTTTTATGTCCTAAAGGTAAAATAAGATAGACATGAACCTGTAGAACCTGTCATATTGGGTTGTATGAAAGATCTTTCTAACTCAGTATCCTGAACTATTCGCTCCTGCAGAAAGTAGCGGGGTGTGTTGGGGAGGGGGGAGGCACCAAAAAACAAGAAAGATCCCTTTCCTCATTTTTCCAGCTTCTAAAAATCAGCAGTTAAGGTGAAGCATCCAGGCCACTGTGCCCCATTCTCTTTGCATCGGTCTGCTCTCTTTTTGAACCGCGGTGGCAACCCACCATCCTGCGGCAACAAGTTCCACAATGCCGCCCCATGTCTCAGGGACAAAGTGCCCCTTTTTCTTTCCTTCTAAACCTGTATCTTGCCCATGCCACTGGTGTCCCCTCTTCCCATTGTGGTAGGAATAATGGATAGTCACTACATCAAATTTAATGGACCTCTCCCATGTTTTCTTTCAATCACCCCTTTTCATAGCAAGAGAGTTATATCTATTTGTTCTTGCTCTGTTCAGCAGATTGCTTCCCGTTTAGTGGCACAGATTGCCTGGCCTCAGGCAAACCATCCTGTCTGCTGGGGGACGATCCATCATACAGGAGGGTACAACTCAAACTGTTTCCGCTTAGCTGTGGGGACTGTGTCTGGAAGAAAAGCACTGAATCATTGTATCTCACTCTACCTCTCCCCAGGTCAAAGCAACTCATTTTAGTCTCCGTGCTCACTGTTTTCTGATAAAGGAGTGCTTGTAGGAACTTGCATTGGTTTATCATCCTCCTGACACTTTCTACCGCTTGGTGTTTTCAGCCTACTTGTTTTCTAGCTTGTGCTGCTAAAGCTAATGGATTTAGTTAGTCTCCAAAATTTTAACTGCTTGTCCACCTTATACAGGTTGCATGTCACCTGCAAAGACCAAGCAATGATCCTAGTTGTCTATTTGCAGGCTTAATTTCATTTGAGTACTTGTAGAAATTAATTTTTATTTGCGTGGATTGCTGGGGTCTAAACACTTTGCTCTGCTAAGCTACTTGTGAAATAGCCCAGAATATGAGACTCAGCTGTGCTGCTTCTTGTCTTCTGGTGTTGTTGATTTCTTGGCAACCTTCTTGCAAAGATTTTTTTCTCTGGTGACCTCAACAAATCCTTGCTGGGTTGTTTTGTGTTTCTTATTGCACTGACTGACTGCATGTGTTAGAGTTCAGTCTGCAGACTAAGAAATGAGACAAACTGAAGATAAACTGCCAGTACGGGTGGCTGAATTCTCCAAATAACTGATTTCTCTAGCAAAAAATATTAGCAGTGCTCTCTAAAAGATATAAGAAGTTCAGTTCCCACAGAAATATTTGGTGCTCCCTGTGAAAACAGCACAAGAACAATAAAATCCCTCCTTCCAAGGTTTGTGTAATTTGAACATTTAACCCTTAGGTTTTCTTCCTTGGTGGTCAAGCAGCATTTGAATCTCTTTCTTTCTGACCTTGGGTGACAGCCATCTGACCTTGGATTTTGTTTTTAAAAATGTAGTTGCTATATCATGTTACTGTAACGCCTACCTCCAACAAAGAAGGGAAACCAGGTCAAAAGCTGCTTGCTGGCTTTACAAACTGAGATGGAAGGTTATACCTACAAACCAAGGATTAAGATAGCCTGTCAACCACATGTGAGGGGAAGTTTTGCTTAAAAGGACAGTAGCTGAAGCAGGCCTTTAAATTATATGGCATTTCTTTGCTGGTAAAGTGCTTATCATTTGACTGAAATACTGCCTTTATAAATTTAAAAAAAACCCAAACCAAAAGTTTGTTTAGAAGAAGTTTTCCACTTGTGCATGTGCAGACGGAAGCAGCTATGGCAGGAAATACTCCAGTTCAGGGAGACTCCTACCCTCAAATGTGGATGTCTATTGGTCTCATTTCCCCACTTAACAACATGGAAAGAACAAAAACAAATGAATGCAGCAGCAAAGTCCATAAGACTTATGAAAAACCCATCAAAGCCAAAAAAGAAAGAAAGAATTACATACCATCGTTCCCTTACAGTCCTGTCCTCCTCAGCACAAAGAGCCTGCTGGAGTGGCATGAACAGTCTTAGAAGGACAAGAAAAGTAATGATGTATACACTGATTCATCATTAGTTTTAAGTGAACCCTGTTAATTCTCATTAGTTCCAGTTTAACAGACTATATTATAGTGGAATCAGCAGACACTCTCTATTGTTTTTAAGCATCCATTCTCCCTCCCACTCTCTCAACTCTCCTCTCCTTAAAACATGTCCTATTATTGACACCTACAGATATTTCTGGAAGTTTATGCTGGCTGCTATCTCCATAAAGAGTGATAATATTTCCTGAAAATAAATCATACTAATACATGCCCTTTAGCTATGCCCAGAAGTTATTTCTGTGGAAGAAAATGGGACTGGGGAAGATGCCCTAGATGAAAGCAATACATAGATTTTTGCGGTGGTAATGATCATCATCGGTCAGGGAGCGGGGTTGCTAGACCTTTGGAAATGCTATTGTTACATATGAAGTTATGACACAAAAGATGGCTCTCAAGGTGTCCCTGGCAGCTGTTACAGGGGAATCTTGTTCCATCAGACAGCTGAGCAGGAAAGCTCTGACTCAAAGGATGCTCTAATGAAAGCCTGAATTCTCAGTTATGCTCAGGGCCTCTGGCACTTTAACTTCCCTTTACCTTCCAGTGTGAACCGGTCCTAGGGGAAATGTGAATCAGACCTAAGCTGTTTATAAGCTGTGAAGTAAACAAACATTAGAAGCAAAAATCTGCGGGAGGCAGGTTTACTGAAGAATGTAAAAAATAGAAATCTGAAACACTGCTGGCTGTGCTGAGTTAAAGATCCTGGGGCTGGCAGGAGGACTGACAACCAGATTTTATGGTTACCTGGAAGCAATCCTATTGCCAGGATAAATATCTTAAGAGGAGCAGCTAGAAATGGTATCTGGGAAGAGATTGGAAAGCTTCCCAAGGTAATGTGAGAAAAGGTAGATGGTATGAAAGGCAGAACTTTAAATTTCAGTGTACAGATAGTATGAAATGTGCTGAAGGACCAGGCCTGGCAGTAGCAGTGTGTTTGCAGTAGTGAAACATGAAGAAAAATGCTGCTGCACCTCCAAATCCCCAGAGCAGTCTTAACTGTGAATTTGGGGTGTGAGATGGCTGGACTCAGGGTGCCTTCTAGTCACTGAGGCTCAGTCTCGAACATCTGCCAGTTACACTGGTATTTCTTGTAATATGGACACTTACCCATTAGAGTAGGGTCACACATTTGCATCAGTAATAAATCTTGACATGTCAGTGTACCTTGTCACGGCTGGCCTGAGGCCCGCTTGGACTCCTGACTTAGAGATAACTGATCAAAATCATCCCACACGTCATTGCAAGTGTGACTTTAAACGGGACTAGAAGAAATAGTGTGATATAGAAATGTGGTAAGATTCTAGTTACCCAATTAACTCCTGCAGCAGCAACAAACCATTTTCCCTAAAATAAAAAAGGTGTTATATTTAACGAGTAACAACTCTTTTTTCTTATTTATTCCAAAATACAGCAGTTGTGTTACACTTCAGGAGTGAAACTTTCATACCTCACACCCCCAGATATATAAATATGTCTGGGTTTAAAAGATTCCCCTTTTAAAAGGCAGTGAAAGTAGACCCAGAGTGCTGAAATTCAACTTCACATTAATACTGACCATGCCACTGGTCATGTTTTTTTGACTTTTAATTTTGCCCAGAACCAAGGCTGCCTGCTTTCCAAGAACAGTGTCTAAACCTGGAAGTCTACTTTCCCTGGAAACAAACGATTTTCTTCTCCTGTTTATTTACTCTTTTTTTGAAGAAACATGACCACTTAGGCAATGTTTGCTAATCATATTTCCAAGAATAATATAAGTGTTAATTTTGTAAAGAAACTATTCATTTCACAATGAGTTTTAACATAGGTATTATTTTTAAATGCTATTGACTTTTATTTTTATGAAAAGAAAATGTTGCTGGGGCATATAAGTACTGTATTATTTTCACTAGCTGGAGGACTCCCAATCCAAACAGAAGATTAGCCGAACACTTTTGGCATAAAAGGCCCAAAGAACTCTATGGAATTATTCACAATCAACATTTTTAGGCAGCATTTTTGTGAACATAATTTTCTTTTGTTGGACAAAACCAGGAGGGAATTAGGAGATTGTAAATAGAGGCAAACACAGATTTTTTGTATGAGCAATTGAACAAATGTTTGTAAACATGCTTTTTTCTTTCTATGTTAACCAATCTGAGACGGAAATGTATATATTTAGACCAAACTTTTAGAAAACAAATGTTAATTTAAAGTTGCACTGGATTCTGGGAGCTCTTAAAACATGCTGTGCTCTGCTTTATTTCTTTTCCACACAGATACCACAACTGTGTAAACAGCATTAGCCAAGCTGAATCTCCCATTCCTTTCTTAACCTGTAAAGTATCTTTTTGTAATAATGATTTGCAGAAGGGCTTTATTCCATTTGTTTCATTGAATATCACAAAAAAACCCCAGTTCAGTTACTAGTAGAAGACAGCGGAATTCATTTCTGAATGATTTGCTGTTTGAGGACCCTATTTCAATAGGTCCTCAAGTACAAGCATCCATTGTTTTGGGTTGCTGGGTTTTTTTATTTCTTGTATAACTTAAAGTTATTGTGGTACCTTAGAAGCCAAATAAGATACATTCTCTATTTTAAACTTCAAATTTAAATATACAAATATAGTAAATACATTGTCAGTAAGAATAATTAAAATGTGTAATACGAAATGCTGATTGTTCATGTAACCAAAGGTTATTGAGGCCTTTTGGATTCAGGCCACAAAGCTGAATACTAATATAATTTCTTTCCTCTCAACATAACTTTACATATCTATTTGAACCAATGCTTCCAGATAAATAAATGATAGATTTCATGGTGAATCTTTCTTTAAAGAGAAAAGTGTACTAGTGCTTATAGATACTTACTCCTTCCATAACCTATAGAGCACTTTGTTATCACCAATGTGGGCTTTCCTGCTGCAGTTTCACAGGTGGTAAATAGACAGTGAATGCAATTTCCATGATGGAGCTTGAACAAAACAATGCACATTGATGCAACAACATTAAGTGCTAACAGAACTCATACCACACAAGTCATCCCTTTCCTGAGGAGGCTGTAATCTAAGGCTAGAGAAGGCTAATATTAATTTACTTCTTTGGTTTTTGCAAATGTGCACGTAAAGTGGGATGATTTCTCGGTAAATTTATTCGTATAGGTGAATTATTACAAAATCTCACGGTGAATTATTTTTCTCATTCTGAGAATACTTTTATGGGAAAGTGCCTGACTGGGTTCAGTGTTTGTTATTGTTAAGCATTTGGGACTTTTTTTTTAATTAAACTGGGGGGTATCGATTTGAAATTTTATGAACCTGACATCTTTCAGTGTCCTGCCCAGTGCCAGAACAGACCTGTGACGGAGTGCCAAGAAACCTCTATGTAGGAAGTTCTGGACAGTATGTGTTGGGCAAATGCAAGCAAGCAACTGAGCGACCTAGATTTGCCCAAGCTAGTATAGCCTACAAGAATGTCAAATGCTATACCTTTTTAGAGGAGTAATCATTTGCTCTCTCAATCCTTACCCTCTCCCCAGATTTAATATTCATGTAGTATGTTGTTGGTCATTTTAGAACCGACCTACATGAAAGGGAGCACGTTTTCATGTTATCTATTTTTGTAACATGTAAAATGAACTCTCAGTCAGTCTCTGGGCACACATTCAGAGGTTTAAGTGCTTTACTATTTGCTGATCAACTAGCAAGAATGACCTTGAAATCAGAAACTGCTCCTTACCGCACTCTGGGGCAGCATCTGAGCAGCCCAGCAAAGACCAACAGGCAGGTTGGCAGTAGCTCCTTGCCGGACTTTGAGGTCATGGACAACCTGAGAATAATGAGGTACCTGGCACTGTCTGCTGGTCGTGGATCAACAAATGTGCTCAAGACAAGATAGCCTTCATGACTGAGAAAAGGCAGTGGAAGACATAGTACATTTCTTTGATCTGATATTCCCAGTGCTAAGAGGAATCAAGGAAATGTAGATGGCTGTGTTACATTTCAGAAGTACTTGTCAATACGGAGCAAAGCCATTCCCAAAAATGGAAGAATAGAAACAGTGACAGACTGTGCCATCATGACTTCCAAGGGCTTACAACAGCTGAACATTTAGTTCATATCTCATATCAACAGCTAGTTGATATCTCCTACTGCATCAAGAAAAAAATGTTGTGACAAACAGTTATCACTGACAGTGAAGAGGTCTGGCTACTTGGAAAGGTTTTCAGAAAGCAGCAATATTCTTCCCCAGAATTCACCTCTGTTACATTGGTTTGGGGATTTTTTTACTCCCAAAAAAGGTAGACAGATCTGAGGGCAATGTCAGTTCACCTATTACCCATGTGTGGGCAAAGTCATGTCACCTATCACCTATGTGCCTGGCAAGCAGTGCCGTTCTGGTGGATTTCTGCAAGGTACAACAACGAGGGGTATGCAGGGAACACAGAAAAGCTGTGGGGTTTGTGGATTCCTTTCTGTCTCTTCCCTAGTATTCTTTCCCCTCCACTTTGGACCCCCATTTCACATTTCTCCATCAGCCACTGACACTGGATATTCCACAGAAGGTCCTGTTCCTTGAATTGTCTGGAAGGAAAATTCTGCTCACTCTCTGCCTACTGCATTTCTCACCTAGAAAATTCAAAATGCATTTGGAAAGTGTCTGTGAAAGGTTTTAACCCCCCTGCTAAACCCTTGAGTGCTGCTTTTAAAGACTATCCATTATGTGGAGGAGGCTTCTGACAATGGCCTGGGAACGTGAGACCTGAGCCTGCTTCAGCAGCTGGCTCTCCTTCCTGGCACAGCGGCAGGCTGTCACGGCGCTGCCGGCTGAGCACGGCTCACAGCCACCTCATCCCTCCATGGCGGGGGCACTCAGGAGTCCGCTGAAAAAAAAGCAGGTTTTTGCTGGAAAATGCTGATTAATCAAAACCAAGCTCTTTCATGGGAAAACATCTCATTTGACAAACTTCCAAAGGAACAGAGGAAAGTTTGCGCTGGAAGTAGCCTTCCTTTCTGTCAATGTGCCTAATACCTTATAGGTGACCAATAAGGCTTGCTTCTTCAAGGTCTAGGGCTCCATCAGTCCATCTGCTAGGGCTGCTGGCTAGCCAACAACCAACTGTGCCCCTGAGCTCAGTTTCATTAATTTTGAGGTAGCATAAACATTCCTTTAAAAAATCAGACTTCTACCATGGGAAAAATTTTGACTTTTCAACCTGAAATAAAAGAATTTCCAGCAGAAAAGGAATTTCACTTTATGTTTGTCTCTTTTTAACCTTCTTAGGAAGGAAGTACTCAAGGAAATGTTCACAAATCCTGTGATACCATTGTCTCACTTTTGTTTTGCCTTGATGCTAATTGTTAAGTAAGTCAAAACGAGCTGTATATGCTAGAGACATACATACTTCTCAACCTCTACTGAATACTCAAAAATAGTCTCCAATTAAAATGTGGACTCCATTAATTTATTGCTGTTGACTACCAGTTCATTACGTTACTCATTCAGCCCATTTTTATCCTTAGAATATATAGCTATAGGTTTTCTGCACTATAGATGATACAGTAAAACCAACTGCCTCCACCATTCTGTGATCACACACAACCATGTCAAGACAAATAAAAGCTAAATGAAGGACTGGTCAAAAATGTGACTTTAAGTTATTAGTATACAGTGTTTTGATATTGTTTAGTGCTATCTCTTATGAAAGGACAACTACACATGAACATTTCTGTGGGGAGAACATACATTTGGGTAAGACACATATTAAAATTATCAGCATCTAAAGAGTAAATTAATATTGAATTGTATTTTGGTTATAAACTGAAAAGAGAACCATAGGAATCACATAATTCCAATCACACAACAGCAATTTTTCATTTTCCTTTTACATTTATTTTTCAAAGGTAATGCTGCAATACATGTATCATGTACTGCAGTGTATTAGAAATAGGGAAAAACTAAAAACCCAAAGAACGTCATCAAAATGGCAAAGCCTCATTTTCAAAGGTTAGATTCTGCAAGCGTTAGAGAAGGAAAGTGGTCACATGTACATGAAACTGTTACAGGACATGGATTTTGTTTGGTTTCTTTTTGCTTTTTAGCTGTCATATATGCTAGATATAAAACCAGGATTGATGGAAAGCTTTTGTACTGTGAATATCTGTACAGCAAATTTACTTGGCATATTTTTTGCAGTACCTTTTCTTCAGAGGTGATATATCTGTGAATGTACCCTTGTTTCTTATATGATATCCTTCAAAAATTCACTGGCTGTGGATAGAACGCCCCTCAAATCCTTCTTTTGATGTTTGTGAGAACTCCTAAAGCATCATTCTTTGCTTCAGTAGGACTCTGTGCTATACTTCTTAGTACTAGTATCAATAGCAGTATTTGTTCAATATTGTTGTCATAGTTCATGTCATGCTGGTAATGCACTGTGTTTTGTATTTACACCAAAAAAAAACCCACCCTCAACTGGATTTAGTGGATGAATAAATGCTATTTTGGTATGGGCAGAATTTGCATGTCTACCACATCACCGGGCATCACTGGGACGTAGCTCAGGTGAAGGCCAAAGGCAAGTGATGGAGACTGAATGTGGGTCTGGAGTCAACAGCGCTGGTTACAGCACTTCCTCAGCTCTCTCCTTCAAAGCCACAGCATGGCTTCGTATCAGAGCTGACCCTGAGCCCGGGCAGCCAGTCCCGGGGGGATTGCACTCAGGGTCCTGGCAATGCCTGCACTCATCTTTGGTGATGGGGAGGGGAAAAAGGTCAGTGCTTTCGCTCTTTGGGGCATCTTGAAAACCGGTAACACCGGTGTTACCATTCTTGTCTTAGTACCGACTACTAAATTTCTTTATCCCACAGGAAAATATCTTTCTTGTGAGTTTCATTGGACTTGTGCTAATATGTGCTTATATAAAGGCAATTTCCCCACTGGAAACATCAGGGCAATGATACTAAAGGGAAGTAGTCATCTTTGATCTCTGACTTTCTTCATTTCTGTACTTATTTTTGTGGGATGCATCATTCAGTTGAGCATTTTTAATGGTTACAGATTCTTTTGAGAAATACGTTTTGGCGTATCCCGGATATTAATGTGGACCTGGTAGTGGTCTATGAGCCTAAAAGAAAGCTCAGAAAGCAGGTGGCTAAAAAATGTTGAGGAAGTAATTTATGAACCAATGAATCTTGGAAGCCACTGAAGTGATGTTTCTGATATTTTTACGTTAGAAATACCAGCTACTACATGGAATATGTGATTTAACTGTTTGTTGGCTATTACTGTGCTAGAAGAGTTCCCACCTTCCTCTGATGCCTGTGATGATGCACAACTTTTCAGATCTTTTCTTTTCCTCCCAGCACTCCCAGCTATAACTATGCACCAAACATGGATAAGCACTGGATCATGCAGTACACGGGGCCCATGCTGCCTATCCACATGGAGTTTACAAACGTCTTGCAGCGCAAAAGACTTCAGACCCTGATGTCAGTTGATGACTCTATGGAAAGAGTGAGTTCAAGAAACTAATGTCAATACAATCTTATTAGTTGATTACAAAATTAAATTAATTCTTTAACTTCACCAACCACAGCCTGGGGAAAGCCCCTGGGCTACAAAGAATTACTGCACATATTCTCAGAAGAAATGAATTCTGTTTATATTCTCTGCAACATTGTGCCAAGCTCCTCACTTGCTTCTTTCAATTCCTGGGTGAATCAACTGATGTTTTTTTAAAAGGAAAAAGTCACTGGGCCTAATATAAAGCCTGGTATTAGCAGAAGATGCATCACCTGCATGTACACATGGATAGACACAGGTGCACGCATGACAACTTCTATTCATTTCACACACTCACTTCACAGTTCATCCTTCAGCTGAAATCTGGGAATTGGCAAATCACAGCAACTCAGGTGTCAGTCTGCTAGTGTTTGCAGAAGTTAGGCAATGCAGTGTACAGCTAATTATAGGTAATGTGATACATGAACTATTAGGTGTACTTTGCATGACTTTTTGTTCAAAAATCAAGCACCATGACCAAAGATCTTCCCCCAGAGAGTTTTCTTTAAACTTTAATAAAAATTTACAGCCTTTTCCCAAGCCCACAACTGTAAGGAATGAGAAAGTTGTAGACTAACACAGTAAATCAAATCTGAGTACCATTTACTCTAAAGCTGTAGCAGACTTTTTCCCAAGCTGTGTTTGAGTACACAATGACTTTTGGATATACTAATGCAACTGTATTAGTAGTAACATATTTTGCTAGTTAAATTTTCTGTACCTGTTTAATTTTCCCCTCAGTGAACTGTGAAATTGAACTTGTAAGTTGAATCTTTTAACAGCACAGTAAAGATGAGATGTAAAAATGTCCATCTACAGAAAGTCTCTTTCCACATCATCATCAGTGTCATGTTTGGTTCTGTGTATTTAAGGGAGTAAAATGATGTTTATACATGATTATGGACAAAACATGTTTTGCTACATTTCATTCAGAGTTTTTCCTATGCTGTGTTGCAGTTATACCAAATGCTTGCAGAGATGGGAGAACTGGAGAATACCTACATTATTTACACTGCTGACCACGGTTACCATATCGGGCAGTTTGGACTGGTCAAGGGGAAGTCAATGCCATATGACTTTGATATTCGAGTTCCTTTCTTTATTCGTGGTCCAAGTGTAGAGCCGGGATCAGTGTACGTTCTCTTATGTCTCTAGCACAGCTGTTGAACCTAATGTAAAATGTTTCTAACAGCATGTAATTATCACTCTGTCCAATTTCATTTCATAAAGGATGTCCTAGTATTGTAGAGCAATGAGTCTTATAGAAAGGCATGTCTTTCATTTTGCATATTATTAATAAGTTATAATGGAGATGAGAAAGTTGTATAATGTGTAGTCCTGTAGGTTAGGCTGTGGGGTTTGCTTTTAAAAAGTAGGTGCTCATCTTTACTGCTCACCTTCTGGTTCAGACGAATGGATGGTGTCATGCCCTCATTGTTAAGGAGATAAGAGTAGTGGCTACCACACCTCCTTGTTTTATTGTGCTTAGCTTTTTCTTTAGTCTGCAGTACTGGCCTGTCATGTTCAGAATTGTAGCCTTCAAAGGGGATTTTCTAAACTTAGCATTTCTGTTGAGGTTTACATCTTCAAAGCCCTGATAAACATTAATTACCATTCTATTTCCAAGAGAATGTGAAGACTTACATATTGAACACATGACAACTATGACCTTTTTTGTTGATTTGCAGAGTGCCGCAGATAGTTCTCAATATTGACCTCGCTCCAACAATCCTGGATATAGCAGGACTAGACACGCCTCCAGATATGGATGGCAAATCTGTCCTAAAGCTTCTGGACTTAGAGAGACCAGGAAACAGGTGGGTCCTAGCATTTTTTTTAGCCAATTCAGAAGCAAACACCTAAGTAAATCGACAACTGAGTGGAAAAACATTGTGTGAAAATGAGCTGTGTCATGCCAACGACAACAGCTTTCACATTTGAAGAGTCTCTTAAATAGCATAATCTATAAAATTGCAGGTATATATAAGCGGAGAGGTGTTTTTTTAAAAATAAATTGTTAAAACTAGCAGTGCTATACATAGGTGCCAACAGTAAATATTATTATTTTGCTTTCAGGTTTCGAACAAACAAGAAGACCAAAATTTGGCGTGACACATTTCTGGTGGAAAGAGGGTAATTATTAGGGGTGAGAGAGTTTTGGGAGAGCCTGCGTACTGGGAACACCCTTTTATACCTGCTTTCTTTCCTTCTCCCTCCTCTTCCTTTTTGTGGTCAGCGAAGTAGTAAATTTTGCAAGCAAACTTACAGGCCTGACTTGTTTCCCCATTTCCCACCACTGGCTTTGCAAGCTGCTGTGCTCCCAAATCCCTACCTCTGAAGAAATTTGAAAGCATGCTTTTCTGGCGACTGTCCCAGCCTGTACCTCCTCTTTCTCTGACATTGTACTTATGTATTTACGTCATCATCAGACTCATTTTCTTTCCAAATCTCTGTTTCAAATTCAGCTGTGCAGAATCCTCTTATCAACTGATTTTTTATTTTCCATCACATATTGGAAGCATTCTTTATTTTTGTTCTAGCTAAGCAAAGACTTATGTGTAAATGAGATTTATGGCTATAACTGTTCCTCTTTTCGCTGATACCTCTCTTACACACTTTCATCTTGCCAGATACTGCTGTGAAAATTTTCTCTGAGTAAAAATTTTACAGCAATTTCCTTGCAGCACTTTATGGCTTTACAGATTACGGAAATCTTGTGGGACGTAGTACAAAACAGTGCATATAAGACACACTGTAATATATAAGATATAGCCAAGCTCGTGCTGAATGGGTATGGAAGCCCTTCAGTCTCTTCAGCTGGGCTTTTCAGCCAGGCGAGTACTGCTTCATTGTGTTTTGCTTTGTTGAAGAACATACATTTCTGTATGAATGGTGCTGAATTTTATCAGTTAGACATATTTCAGCAGCCTTTATTTCTTTTTGGGTAATTTCCAGCAAATCATCTGCACCTTTATTTCACTACATGACCTACACTGAAGGTCAGTAACAGAAGTGAGGGGATTCTTTTTCCCTGAGAAGACATTAAATCTCCAAGTAGCTTTGCTTTTCCAGTTAAATTCATCATCTCCGGAGTTTAGAAGAACGTATCTAAAATATTCAACCTTATTTTTTTTAAAGCAAATTTCTACGCAAGAAGGAGGAACCCAACAAAAACACTCAGCAGTCTAATCAGCTACCAAAATACGAGAGAGTTAAAGAATTATGCCAACAAGCAAGATACCAGACAGCCTGTGAACAACCAGGACAGGTAAGCCACAAACAACTGCAGTCTTCTACGCGACACAGGGAAATACCTATTATTCACTATGGGTCAAAAGAATTTGAAGCATATGGCATTTGGAAGATAGCCAGAAGACCTTTATTCTGGATATCTTCAGAGCAAAGAAAACCAGACACAAATTGTTCTAAGCAACTGTCCAATGTAAGGTGTTGGAGGGCTGGTCCTTAGTTTGCTGTCTCAGTACAGGGCTTATGGTAAAACACCCATGCTCAAATACAACATTAGGTGACTACTTTTTCTTTAACACAGTGTATTGCTAAATATGCAAGGTAATTCAATGATAATTATGAATAAATAAGGGAGAGAACATTTTTGAGCAGTGAAAATTTGTACTTACTGGGCTAATTTGGAATTACTGAAGCAAACTGGTGAGTCCTATGCTTACACATCATTTCATTTGCTGGGATGAACAACTGGACAACACACTTGTCAATCATCATCCTTTTTTTATTTATTGAAACACCTTTAATAGAAGGGTCCCCTTGCTCGGAAACACTTGCTGTTTAAGGTCACTGTAAGGAATCAGACAGCGATACCTGTGCCTAAGCATTACTTTTTCTTCTCATAGCCTTAATGATTTCAGTATAATGCCTGACTGATACAAAGGTCTAATTGGCTGCTCACAAAACCAGAAGTTACTGTACCCTTAACTAGTGTGCTTACACCTGTAGCTCTGTAGTGCGTATACAGGGAGGGAGCTAAGTTAAGAAAAAGTGAGTCTGACCCCAAATTCTCTTCACTCTGTCCTGGATTAATGCAATACCTATGGTAACATATGAAGTTGAATTTATTGGGAAGACGTGGAAGGGAGCTGTATGCCTTCCCACCGACACCACCTCCTACCAGGCACATGCTGGGGGCCCCAGGCAGCGGTTTGCACCCTCCCTGCCGTCCTCCCCCTCCGTCCCCATCCCCACACACCTCCCCAGAGGAGTGTGAGACGATTTCTCCCAGGCAGACCCTTGTGCCTTTCCCTCAGATGTTTGGTCAGACCGCCACAGCCGGCCGTAGGTCTGGCGCTGAAATATCAGTAAGCTGTTTTGAACAGGAGCATAAAGCCTCACTGTGCTCCCCTTCCATCTGCAGCCACCCACGGTGCTTCACCCAGGGCAGGTAGAGCTCCACACAACAAACTGGAGGGCACTGGGGAGATCTCGCTCACTTAAAGAAATGCTCCATCCCTACCCCTTCTCGTTCATTAGAGCGTAGTGTTACAGTAAATCTCGGTTAATCCCAGATTGGACTGGAATATGTTTTGGCTGGCACATCCTTGGTCAGGTCCTCTGCCACAGCTCTTACCTCACACATGCTCCTTAAACGTGGCTACTTTTGAAGGGGTATACACAATATCACAGTCTCAGCCAAGAGCAAAGTTTTCAGGAGTTCAAACACTGCCATTGCAAACAGAGATTAAATTTGAAAAACTGAACATTTTTATAAAAACTACAGGAGATCAATAGAGTCATTTAGACTGTTAGACGCTAAAATGTTTAGTTTTAAAATACCAAAATATTTTCTTTGCAATTATTTCTTATATTTATTACCTCTTATGCCAAAATCCAGGCTTGGAATAGCTTTACTTTTTCACATGTGAATAGAAAAGGTTAAGTGTCCTGACCAGATATCACACCTGAACAGCAGGAAACACTGCTCACAGCCGTATTCCCAGCCCACTGCAGTAGACTTGCCTTTCCAGCCCAGACTGGTGAATCCCGGTTGACCTAAGGGTGGAGGGAGAAGGCCTTGAGTCAGCAAAGAGTTTATGAGAGCAATGGTGTTTGATAGCAGCTCTCCCACCTGTGATCCCTCATGGAGATCCTTCAAATGCAGAAGATACGTTGGCTCCACAGAGCCCAGCAGCCAGCTCTCATGGCTGAGTGGAGGAAGGGATTGAACTGACCTTTTTAAGACCAATTTTCAGACCTAGCCATCAGTGTATACAAATTATTTTCTTAAGCAAAGAGACCAAAGTTATCCCTGATAATTCTAAGCTCCTGAAGGCTTCTTGCAGGGATGCCTTTTTAACCCCTTGTGATGTTTACATAAATGAAGGGGAGAGAGGTAAAATAGAGCATCTGTCATTTGTTTTAGTGGCCAGCCCAGCCCAAACCACAGCACAAAGTTAAACGTGCCTAAAGAAACCTCCCATCAGACGGAGCAAGGGCAATTTCTTTCTCGGGGATGGGCTATATGCAGTTCTCACAAGGAAGTCAATGAAGAATAGGAAGGGTGTGACTTGAAAGAGCGACGTTGGAAATAACGTGAATATCAGCAAAGCACTGCAGTGTGAAATAAGCATCTACAGGATTCTTTCTAAGTAGAAAAGTTCTTAAATGGAAAGTTAATAGGTCAAATAATTTTACTTTAGCCCAGATGGCTTCCAATGGGCAATATGAGGCATCATAGTTTAATATGAGATTCCGCCAGCAGATTTCCCCTAGTCATTTTGCACCTGTTGGAAAAGAGAAAAAGGAAATATTGTTATGTGGGTCTTAACTTGGTTTTATCTTTTGATATTAGTATCTTTAATTTAAATTACATAGGTGCATGCAAAGAAAAAAAATCTTCATTTTAATTATGATGGTTTGTAATACCTCCTACATTTACTCTAACTGGTTGCTCTTAACATCACTTAAATTAAAATCGCCTTCACAGAATGAGTGATTGCTGACAGATTTTTAAATAATGAAATTACTGGTCTGTGGGAAGTTGCTGCTAAATGACTGGAACTAAGAATAAGCATTTGGTGAATTAACACACCAATGTACAGTCTAGTACTTTTAGAGCTTGTTCTTCGTTTTAATTTACTTTAGTCAATATCTAGTTCATTTGAAATGGAGAACACAATGGGGAGTTGAAAAAGAAGAAAATTTGTTTTTCCTGTATTAAAATGAAGTGTGATCCTGAGACCTGCTAGTTCCAAAATCTCCAAGGATGTGGTACTCAGGAAAATAATTGCTTCAGCTTATTTTCTATTTAATAAGTAATGACTAAAGAAAAAAAGAAAAAAGAAAAAAGGAAAAAAAGAAAAATAAAGGGGAAAAAAAGAACCTGGCATAGTAAAGATACTTTTTTTTAATTAAAAGTTTCAAAATTTCAATTTTTTTCTATGCCCAATGTCTGTCCGAAAGTAGGTAAACATAAAAAATGGAAAAAAGAGAAAATATTAAACATCTGAATAATTGCTATAATTATTCCATAGTTTTTTAAGTTCTAAATGACTGTTTGCCAAGAAAAGGTATGAAATTTATATTATAGATTACATTTAGCTGCAAATCAGTAAGGTTTATGGGTTACCAAAAGAAAAAGTTTTGTTTCATTAAGAAAAATTGGTCACAAAATGCATATGCAAATTAAGTGAAACTAATTTCACCATGATTTTTGTTTTATTTAAATTTTTTAGCACCGTTGACAGATTTTATCACTTTCGTTACAGAGCACCTTCCTCTTGCTATTTTTTCATAATCCCCGTTATGGGAGGACAGTTTCCGAAACTCCACTCACCTCCTTGAGAACATATCAGAAATGCGATATGCACAACTGCATGGATATGTTCATTTTTGAGTTATGTTCAGGCAGTCATTAACTTGGGTCAGCAGTGAGCCCTGGCGGAGGAGAGGACCGCGCCTGCTGAGCTGTGTTAGCAGGAGCAAAGAGAACAGGTCATGGGAAGCGAGTACTCACCTCTCCTTGGTGCTTGTGGGCTGCAGCTGGAGTGTTGCATTTGGGTTGGGACCTCCATTAGCAGAGGGCCCTTGGTAAACTGGAGCAAGTCCAGTGGAGGACCCCAGAGGTGGTCAGGAAGTGCTGAGGAGCGGCAGAGGTTTGTTTAGCCAGGAGAACAGAAGGCAAAGGGGAAATCTAATTGCTTCCTTCAATTAACTAATGGCTAATTAGAGAGAAGACAGACCCAGGCACTTCTTGGAGGTGCACAGCAAAAGGGCTACCAGCAACAGAGAAGTTGCAGCAAGGGAAAGTCTGACTAGGTGTGTGGAAAAAAAATGGTACCGTAACAGTGATTAAGCACTGGAGCCCAAAGAGGCTGTGGAAGGTCCACCCACGGATACTTTCAAAACCTAATAATGTTGTTCCTACTTTGAGGAGGAGGTTGGACTAAATGACCTCCAGATGTTCCTTCCAGCAATTGCTTAATACCTGGACTTGAGAATTTCATGTTTTCTTCCTCCTCCTCAGCTTTGTAACTTGGGAAGTGCTGTTAATTTTGCCCATCTTGTGAGTTATGGGTCACCTGCCCATTTCATATTTGGACACAGACTAGATTTCAGCCCCTGCCCTGACCCAGCTGTTGACCTACACTCACCCGCACCACAGCCGGTGCCATCACACCCAAGCCAGGTTCACTCCCCCTGCAAAGGGAACAGCAGCAGGGTGGGCTCTTTGCTCAGCTTTGGGGCTTGGGGCAGGGTAGGTGTTTCCTTTGCCGTCCCTCCTTCACACCCCAGAGAGCACTGCAAGAAATTATGATGGGAACCAGAGGTTTCCTTCGTAGTCCATACGCCAAATTTGTCACCAGTTTATGTGGTGTAACTTACTGAGGTCACCTGATGGAGCCCAGTTGGTTTAGTAGTGACTAATGATGGGGTTTAGCACTTAAATGGCTTGCAGATTTTTTTTATATTTCATTGATACATATTTTCCCTATCAGCTTTACTGTAATAAGGTACACAGTATAGAAATACCTATTCATCTGCAACATTGCTACCCCTGCTGTTGTTTTAAAACAGGAAAAAATCAGTATGAACTTTTAACTACAACTTTGTTAATTTTCCAACAGAGCAGAAATAATAGCATTTGAACAAATGTTTCTCTGGATTAATACAACCTTATCATGACACAAATCTCCTCTCAGATTTCCACTGGAAGAACCTGAGATGAGAATATATGTTAGTTCAGGAGGTTTAGAGGCAAGCTGCTCTTAAATCCTCTGGCAGGTTATTTTTGTTGAACTCACTCCATCTTCTCACCCATGAAATTCTTCTGGATACTTAGCAAATATCAGATAAAAGCATGTTAACTGTGTTTTCATTTATACTTTTTCTTTCTCTCTTCCCTTACCTAAACATGTAATTAATGAGTTGAGTTAATTCATAAGTATTTATTCTTTTTCTCTCCACTAGTCTGAGTCATAGGAATTTTCCTGAGGCATAATTTTGACTTCTGGGACTTAACACTGTTTCCCAGATAGCAGTTACCATTCAAGGTCTTGTGATGGATAGGCCGGGTGTCTCCAGTGTACTGTTCAATCCATTATTTATAATCAGTATCAAATCCATAGCCAAACATGCATTTTTATCCTCTTACAAGAATTACACAAACCACAACCTAATTTAAAAATTTTCCCAACAGGGGAAAAAAAAAACCCACCCTCCCAAAGTGAGGACTGAGAAGCTTTGTGTTTAAAATTTTAGCTCTTAGGTTGGATGACTCAGCAACCAAACCCAGACACAGGTCTGTTTATTTTATGGGGATACATCTCCTACCATCTGCTTGGCACTACCTGCCAGTTTGTGAACAGCAAAGGTCTGAAACTTGTAAAGACCTGTGGTCTGCTGCCAGCTCCAACGAGCACTGACAGTGGGCAGAACGGAAAAATGTGTCGTGCTGCCTGTGTTTGTATGACATGCATGCCCATGAACTCAAACCAAGCTAGACAGGTATAATGCCGTAGCTGCTAACCCTCCTCATGCCCTTTTTTCAAGCACTTCAGCTTTAGACATGCAGAATGTTGTGTTTCCTCCTGAGGAAGCGTATCCCAAAACTGCCCTAAAGAACTGATGTCCCATTTGGAGAATGTGCCTGAAGACTGCACAGTGAGATTTTAGTTAGATTAGGTCTCAATGTGTTTTATGGTGATTTAAGGCTTTACAGGTAGTCACTGGAGACATGTTGCTGAATCCAAGCATCAGCTCTGCGGTAAATGTGCAAGAATCTTCTGGCTCTGATCCAAAGAGCATGTTATGTAGTCAGTACATACCTCTTACTTCTCATGTATCCTTCGCCATTTAAAAATCTGGAGCAAGAATTTAATTTTATTGTTCATATTCATATTTATCACATTATCATATCAGCATTCAGTCAAAAGCATGTCTATTTGTAATGCTAAAAGAGCACTTGCCATCAATCAGCTTACAGATAATATTGTAAAGGAAATTAGAATGGGGCTTATTAGGTGTAGTCTGGTTTGGCTCAAGCATCTATGTTCTCATAAAATAAATATCACAGACCATACATTTGTAAAGGTCAGCTTTATGACCAGCTGCGGAGTATGAATAAAAACACATAAGCCAGTAAGAGCTGGCCAGAAGTGTCAGAAGTCTGGCCAGCCACTGACAGCCAGACCCTGAGCACCCACTAAAACCCAACTAAAATTATGATATGGCATATAAACATCACTCATGGATCCTCCCGGTTTCAGAACAACCTCCTGACGCTTGCAGGAGTCGAAAGACACTGGTGATCAACCTGTTTTACCAGAACATCGGTTTGAAGCTGCATCTTCTTAGCCACCTGCCCACTGATACCACCTTTTCTTAGTCATAATTCAGCAGAGCATCTATACACAGGCTTAACTGGAAGCATATGTGTTTGGGACTAAGTACATAGTGCTTTCGTGAACAGCTCTCGCAGCGGTTGCTCATTTTAGACCCTACAGAGTCATCCCTCACAGTTGACAGAAACATGCCTGCAACTTAGTTGCTCAAGAATTCATAGGAATTGCCAGAATTTATGATATCTCTTGTTAAAATACCACTCTGTTTATGAGTGAAAACCAAATACGAAGATAAGTTCCTTTATCTCTAAAAATAATCCTTCAAAGCATGGTATTTCATATTTCAGCCTAAATATTTCACATTTCAGCCTAAATATTTAAGTTTCCTATTAAAGAGAGGGCAGCTCTTTCCAGGTTTGACAACATTTCAAATTTAAGCAATGCTTAATCTGAAGTACCAACTCTATTCTGGATAAAATCCAGAGATACTCCAGTCTGATTGGTTTCACTGGTTTCATCTCTTTCAACGCACAACTGCATTCAGCATTTTTACCACCATCTTATGAGTGTTCTCTAACAGAAAGACTTTTTGGTAGAATGGCACCTTAAAAAGCCATTTAATGTACCAAAAACGTTTAGACAGAAAACATAGATTATGCAAGAATCATTTTTAACACTTTCTGTAGTAGTCCTTTGAGGTTCTCTTTTTGCAGAGTTTCCATTTTAAAGTAGCCAGGGAAATACAGTATAAACTAAGTCCTCTGCAAGTTAAATGTATATGACCCAAGAGTAATGGATTATTATCAGTATTGCTATTTATAAGTGAAAGACTACATTCATTAGCTCCTATTTGTTTGCACCTGGGAGTGGATGTTTATTGGATAATAGCAGAAGTCTGTTGATGTTGAGCTGTAAGTACAGACAAGCTGATAGATTTGGTAGAGAATGCTACGGAGGTGAAATATTTGATGTCTCGACCCAAGTGCCTACACTTCTAGAGCTGACAATGCAGTCCATGCATTTTTTTATAAACTAGAGAACTGCTATAATTGTGTCACTTAAAATCAATCTTGTCTATACATCAAGAATGTGAAATTGTGTAGTCTGTAAACTTCCTAGGCTATTTTCTTCCTTCCATTTCTTAAACGCTGTGAAGTAGCTCAAAATTGGCAATTTTCATGTAGTTGTTCTGTTATAGTGATTAATTTCTTCATTCTTTTTTTCCTCCAGTTCTATCCCTGTGCATTTAACTGAACGTATTTCTAAAGTCTGTCATACATTTCCCCCTATATTACTTCAGTTCTTATAGGACAAATTGCTTCCCTATCTGTTGAACCACTGACGATTGCACTTTTCAGAAACACTTTCTCAGGGACAAAGGCTGTATGTAAATAACCATCTTTGAATATATTCATGTCAGTAGCCTCTGGAGCTGTGCATGATTCAGCGGAAGGTAGTCCAGCTATGAGGGAGTGGTCCAAAAATTGGGATCTGCCCTTATGGGCAGCATCAATCCAGTTCTAAAGTGAAGGAGGAGGTATTTGTTTCACAAAAATGCAACAATTCCAAATTTCCTGAGCGAACCTGGCACAATATTTCTGTTAAGCAGCTGCACTCGCGTGTAATGTTCAAATACTGCTGAGATGTAACAACACAGATTAATATTTCTGGGAGCATTTAGGAGCCTCAGTCAGGACCAGAGTTCATGACTGCTCTGTGGGAATGCGTAGAGGACATGGCCTTAGCCTGTAAATGTTTCTCAGCATTCAGGTCCAGTTCAGTAGAAATAAACTGCTGCTGTTCTGTGCTGTTTACCATAGCCAACTAATTACAGGGCACTTTTCAATATGCTGTGTGACATGGCCTCTTTGAATGGCACAGAGAAAGCAAAAACAGGGCTCAGTTCTTATTGCGGTAGCACAGCCCTAAACCAGACTCCCTTACTGGTATTATCACATCAGGTCCCCTGACACTCACCC
>RSEF01000002.1:128298109-128318673 GCA_003993805.1 Himantopus leucocephalus | reverse complement strand
TTCCCTTCCCTTCCCTTCCCTTCCCTTCCCTTCCCTTCCCCACCAATACTATGCTTTCTGGAAAAGTTATTATTTCTCCACAAAGTGTTTTGACTTTTACTGAATACAGTATTGCTTTCAGAATTCTTTGAGCGAGGAAAAAAAAACATAGGGAAGAAATAAACATCTAAACCTTTCTGCTCTTCTCCTCAAAAATTAAAAGAAGGGTTCTGATGAAGCAGGACCCAAGAAAGGTTGCATCTATAAAACTGAAATATTTCCTTAATTAAGGAATTTCTCTTTGTCAACATGGAGACTTTGAAAGCCCAGGCTGTAGTCTGCTGGATTTTCTATCTCAGTGCACCTCCTTGGCGTGCCACGTGTTTTTTTCTCTTGGTAGAGCTGTTTTTTCAAACACTGGTATGAATGTTTTTGTCATTGCCCCACTTTTTAACTTTAGTGTTCTGTTGGCTTTTTTTAACCACTTATTTGAACCTTTTGCTCTAACTTTGATTCTTAATCATCGTTATTGATTATATTGATCTTTAGCCCATTGACTGTATGTTCTGTTCTTGACTGTTTTGCTTACTTGAAAGATGAGTCACATTCATGTGGCAAGAAGAATTTATTTCTCAGCAGCTGGTGGTTAAATAAAAAATGGAACGTTTGGTTAACAAGAATCTTTAAATTCTGAACAGATTTTTATTTCAGTTTCAATTTCATTTCTGATTGGATTAAGAATCTCCAAGATGGCATTGCCATTGCATTTTTGCTCAGCAGGCCCAGAGCATCTGTCATGGATGAGGATTTTTTTATTTTATTTTGCAGAGAAAACAGATTGAAGCAATTATTAATATTATTAAGTCAACATGAGAAGACCTTGTAGACTTTATTGACTTCTTAACAGAGTATAACAAAGAATTTATTTTGAATGTTAGGAGAAAGAGAAGAAATGGGTAGGCAATTGGGACACCACTGACCTTCTTTTTCTTATTTGTTAAACTCATGTCTACAGATGTTTTATTCTTCCAAATGACACTATTCACTGTGAAAGGGAGCTCTACCAATCTGCTAGAGCCTGGAAGGACCACAAGGCTTACATTGATAAGGAGGTAAGCAGTATTTTAAAATCTGAGTGAAATCTTTGCACCACTACCTTTTCAAAGAATAATTCTGTCCTGGAAATATTCTCTGCAGATCGAAGCCCTCCAAGACAAAATTAAGAATTTGAGGGAAGTTAGAGGACACCTAAAAAGAAGAAAACCAGATGAATGTGATTGTAGTAAACAGAGGTAAGAGAGACAGCATTCAACACTGAAAGCTACACCAATTGCTAACGTTTACATATTTTCCAGGTTTTCTGAGATGGAAAAGAAAGAACATAAGCTTTATTGATATTTATAACCACTGTAGGTACTCATTTTAGTCAAACCCCTTTTCAGAGTAGAAGCTACTGTGGAGCAAAAGAAGACAAATGTTAAAATTTTAAGATTAAATATGTTTGTATTCTACTAACATATTTGAACCCAGCTGTACTTTTGCTATAATCTAGCATAGGATCACTCACACAGCTGTAACTTCTTTAAATGTGGTGAAAATCATAAGTCATTTTGTGTAGTTCCTTAAGAAAATGTCAAAGATGGCATGTTTCTGGTTTGTTTTTTGTGTTGAAAATGGTTTCATGACTGATAATTCTTAATAATTTTCCCTGTAGCTATTACAACAAAGAGAAAGGGGTAAAGGCCCAAGAGAAACTCAAGAGCCACCTTCATCCCTTCAAGTAAGATTGTTATTATCCTCTCACTCTCTCAGCCGTCTTTTTGGTGACTGAAGAAATATAATTTGGGAGGGGTAGGTTTTTTTGGTGGAAAGGGGAAGGGAGGAGGCAAGGGAAAGAAAAGGTCCCATAAAGCAAGCTCTCACAAGAAAACTTCAGTAGTTTTGGACACACTCATGAAAGTTTATGGATAATAATTTTTAAACCTCTTGATAGAAAAAGGATGAAATTAATAATTTCACAAGCTGATTGACCTCATGATTGTTAAAAAGATCTAGTTAAACCTAAATGCAAGAGTACATCATTTCTCATGCTTACTGAAGAGAAGGCCTTGTCTCAACAGCTGGGGTGGAAGCTGAGCTAGAAGAGGGGCATATTCTCATCTTCTCATATTTAAAGAAGCCAGAAAGATGTAGAAACTGCTAATGCTGTTGTTAACCAAATAGAAACTGTTCTGTCTCAGCCGTGCCCAACTTTCTCTCTGAACAGAGAAGCAGCACAGGAAGTGGATGGCAAACTGCAGCTGTTCAAAGAGAACCGGAGAAGGAAGAAGGAAAGGAAGGGGAAAAAGCGCCAGAAGAAAGGAGATGAGTGTAGCCTTCCTGGACTGACATGTTTTACCCATGACAACAACCACTGGCAAACAGCACCGTTCTGGAACTGTAAGTCTTATGTCCACGTGCAGACATGATCTAGGTTATTCTCTGCTGCGTTAGAGTTCCCACTTCATGGGACCAGAGCATTATTTTGAAGAACTGGCACTTAGTAATGCTGCTTCTGCTGTTATCCTGAAGTATGAAGGAAGAATGTCACTTGAGTATGCTTGTAATTGTTGCATTATTTATTTATATGAAATTATCACAAGAGGCTTGATGCTAAACACTGCAGAAGCAAAGGGAGAGTTGGCCTCTAAAAGATAGACTTTCGTAACCAGCCACTGAGATTTGTGTCATCTCTTGGAGATCAAGATGACCAAATATTTCTAGGAATTTTGTTTGCATTCACAGTTATTAATAAAAACTTCATTCTTCCAATTGTCATAAATCCTTTTTGCAACTTGGCTTTTAATTTTGTCACAAACTTCAGCACACAGGGGGTCTACTTTAATTTTATCATTTTGGTTTCAAAGTCTGCCAAACAACTTACCTTGCTGTGAAGAAAATACAGATGCTATCTGTTATGAATTCTTCCCATTATTCCCATTTTTTATATTCTAAAAAAGTTTAAAAATCACAACTGTGGAACACTCACCTGGTGCACAAGAACAAAGTATTATAACTAGAAAATACTTTAAGTTCCTTTAAACTTCAGGGTATATAGATAACCATCCTATTGAGGCATGCTTCAACATTTCTTGGTATCTAGCATTAACAAAACAGCACCTTTCTCATCTTTGGTGGCGGAGGAAGAAACGTGATTGAAAACTTCACTTTCAGAAACTTGAAGATCAAATGGTGATTAAGTTACAACATATTTGACTCCAAGCAGAAAGTTTGCTAAGAGCAATTTTTCATTTCGAGAAAGATGTCTCCTAGTGGTAATCTGTTCTGATTGCACTAGAACTTCTGTTAATATGCTTTTTATGTTTTGAAATGTTCCTAAAGCAGTCGTATGCATGATTTTTGTTTTAAAGACAACAATTAAATTGGTTTATTACTTTTTAACTGTGGAGTAACAGTTATGAAAAGAGTTCTCATATTGCTGTGCATTCCGGTAATGCTCTAGCTACAGTCATGGGGTAAAAACAATGTACCTTTGACACCGTCCATAACGTAAAGAAGAGCTAAGGTATTGACCCACATTACACAGATAAAAAGGTCCAATACCATTACTATTTTTATGAATTTTGTTCAAAACATTCATACTGTTACAGCTAGTGACAGTACTGATACTGAAAAATATAAATAAATCTAAATAAAAATCTAAGGCGATATTAATAAATTATTATTGGAATTAAAGAGACATTCTTCTACAGCCAAACTTTGTTAGCAGTTTGTTTGAAAAATAAGAGAGGCACCTTTCTTACAGCCTTTTCTGCTGGCAGAACAAGATTATAAACAAGATATACCCAGGTCACCTCCATGGCTGCTGTGACACCTGGATGCAGGTGTCTTCAGTTTGAAGTGGGATCCCACTTTAGGTTTCCCCAGGTTGAAAAGTGAAAACAAGATGTAATCCAGTTACACTGTTTGGGATTGTTCTACAAAGGCCAGACTGAATGATTCCATTTCCTTCTTATTTGTATGTCAAATAAATGAAATGAGGGATTGCAGTTCAAAATAACCGTTAAGTGGAAAACTCAAGACAGTAAAGGAGAGCTGCTTTAAATGAGGCATTGGTCTTCCTTCCCACCTTGCCTCTTCCATCTTGCCTGCATTTAAGGTGCCAGGCATTCTCCCTGCTTGCAAACCTATCTCTTCCTTGATTAACCTCTCTCACTTGCCTCATTCCTGTACGCTGCCTCACGCTTTCTTGCCTGCTGTGTCATTTCCATCTCACTTTTATATCAGCTAGTGGTTTGAGCTTCCTCTGTAGTGCTTACAATTCTGTAATTTTCTGTTGTACTTGCACCTCAGAGTCTCTACTAATTGTCGAGGGAAACAGTATCCTTAGATATAGTAAGCAATTCCAATGAATCCTGTATACAAAACTTAAGGATCGGGATTTGTGTGGTTTTTTTATAAAGTCTGACTTCTGCTCGATCCCATTAAACCATATATAACTCAGAACGGAATATACCTCATTAACTGTAGGATTCACTGTCTTCTGCTTTCATTAACAGTATGTTTGTGAAAATTATGTGAGCAGCATTTATTCTGTTTTAGATGAGAATCTAGCATTATTCAAATAGAAGATTTTTTTTAATTGATCTAGAATTTAAGTGTATGAAAACCTATAGAAGTTTCACTAGTAGAAGAAAAAAGCATATTATTTTTCACTGAAAACTAATAACTTGTTTCTTTAATTACAGTGGGTTCTTTCTGTGCTTGCACAAGCTCGAATAACAACACTTACTGGTGTTTGCGAACAGTTAATGACACCCACAATTTTCTCTTTTGTGAGTTTGCAACGGGATTCTTGGAATATTTTGATATGAACACTGATCCCTATCAGGTAAACCTCTTTCCCTGTTCCAAAATGTTCTTCACAAAACTCCTCTAGGGTTTTTTTTTTTGTTTCTGCTAACAAGTATTTTTTCTCTCCATTCCTCTTTTTCTCAGCTGACGAATACAGTACATACAGTGGAAAGAGGCATTTTGAATCAATTACACATACAGCTAATGGAACTGCGAAGTTGTCAAGGTTATAAGCAGTGCAATCCGAGGCCAAAGGGACTTGAAACAGGTACAAGAAAGATAGAAGTGTTTATATCCATTTTATTCCTTTTTTTAAATCTGTTTAAGTACTAATTGTATACATGAAGTGTTGCCCTCCTTAGTGTCGCTCTGAATAGTTTGGAATGATCCACATCCACCATCCTTCACAACCACACGGCCAGGAAGTTTCTTTGCAAGTTTGCGCAGGTTATTCTAGACAGATACTGATGGCAAACAACAACATTTGACAGAAATGCTGCAGAAAGATTCTCGCGTTATTTGAGCTAATCAATAACAAGCATATGCAGAACTTCATAGTCATAACTCTTTTCTCTGTTGCAGGGTTTATTTGGTTAGTTTTTGCCTCCCAGGAGGAGGTGAGGTATTAAATCCCGTGTTCATTCCAACTGCTGTCTGCCTATATGAACAACCTCAGCCTCTACACCACATTCACATTGCAAATGCCTAATCAGCAGTAGTCTCCTCCATTTTTGAGGAAAGCAATATTTCTTCACAAGAGTCTCTGAGTACAAAAATAGCTGCTATTTATACCTCATAACTCTGGAATCCATTGCACTTAAATTTGGTTGATGGAATATTGTGATTTTTTTTACAGGACTATTCCCTTCTACATATTTTGCGGTGTTGCATCTTTGTATCTCTTTCTTCAGCTACAAATGTTTCTCTTTTTTACAATATCTAATTGTTTGGGGGTTTTATTATTTTTGAAAAACTGTGGGTTTTTCAGTTCTTTTACATAAAACTTCCAGGAAATCTTTGTTGGACTGCAGCTCTGTCTTTATTTAACACAGTACATTTCTTTTTAGGAATTAGATGCTGTGCATGGAAAACTACATTGTGAATGGTTTTTACAAGTTCTAAACACTAACAAAAGTTACTCTTGTATTTTCCTATATCAGGAAATAAAGATGGAGGAAGCTATGATCCACACAGGTATCCACACTTTTTTATTCTCCTCAGCAGCTTCTTTCCAAATAATTGCATGACTCCAGTCCATTTCAACTAATGTCTGTATCCTGCCATGTTGCACACAGCATAGCTTTTGATGCATGCATTTTCTAACTACTCTACACTGAACTTGGCCATTGTTTTTTAGCTCTCCCATTCTGCATTTAACGTAGCTCATCATTGTCATAGCAAGACTTCATACAGCTCATATTTCATGCCTGTATTTCTTAGATGTTTACACAAGGAAAATGACACAAAAAGAATCGCCTTTTTTGGGTTGTTTTCCTGTTGTTGGGTTGATTTTGGATGGGTGGGGTTTTTTTCCGGTTTTATTTAGGAAGTCTATACAGCTGCTTTTTAAACATAAAACAAATGTACTTAAAAAGTTTTCTGAGGTATACATATCCAAAGAGCCTAACCAAACCTATGGAAGGAAAGCAAAATCTTCTCACTGGCTTTAGGAAATGTTGGCAGACACTGCTTTAAGCAAAAGCAGTGCTCAGTGTGAGCAGCATGTGCTCAGAAGGCAGCAGGAGACAGTTCAGTAAGTGTGGCAGAAAGATGAGGCTCCTTTGGGCCGGGGGGCTGATGCTTTCAGACCAGATCACACGCGCGTGAAACAAAATTTCTTAAAAAGGTTGTAATATTTGAGCTGAGGAAGGGCACCAGTGGAGGTTTTTTATACCTAATGCTTGAACCTAAGTGATACATGAAAAACTGATGTTTGCAAGTATATTTATCTCTTTGCCAGTGTATTTATCATACGTACATGTTTATCATGCAGAGCCCAGTTCCTCCTGCTGGAGGAACCTGTCAAACATAAAGCAAAAGCCTGAAGAGACTGAAAAAACTCAGGTCTTAACAGCACTGCGCTTGCTCTTCAGTGAAAAATACTTGTACTCAGGGAAAAAAACAGATTAGAAGTCATCTGCCAAGTGTCATATTTAGACTTGGTATCTTCTCACAGTATATCAGTTATATACATTTTCAACTCCAGGCACTTTGGTGGAGTAGCTCCTGATATACATTATTTTTTGAGATGTAAACCGGGTTGAAGGAGTATACAAGTCTACATAAAACCTTTTTTTCACAGGGTCTTCTGAAAAGAACCTTGTCATTAGCTCTCAGCAGCCAGGGAACAATTAAGACAATGTATGTCAAAGTTTTATAGATCTCCAATTTATGTAGCTGATTTTTCCTTGCAGCCAATTTTCTATTTTCTCACTTTAGGATCTAGGAAAATGATAAGCTTTCATTTGGTTATATCCCATTTGTTTTCATTGCTTGTTACAGCCTGGTGGGAACTGGTTACTGCAATGATAGAAAGCAATCCCTGTAATTATGCTTTTAAGTCTTTCATTAGAAGATGTCCTTTTAAGCATTCCTCATTTTAACTACAGATCTAACAGAAATGGCATTTTTGAATTGTAGGATTGCATGAAATAGTAGCACACACAAGATTAATCTTTAATTTATATCTTGGTACGCTATTTAGTTATGAAAACATTTTAACTTCTGATACCAAGTCAGTAAACATTCTGCTACTGGGATAAATAGCAGGTATAGTATAAAAAATGATATTACTCTGTGCCATTACATTTCAGCCACCCAGTTCCTCAGCATACACAGATGCTCGAGTTCAACATTTCAGTTCAAGCCCCATCCTGGTGGAAATCACTGGGGGGGGTTCTAAAACAAAAAATTGTTAAACGAATGGAAAACATTTCTTAGGAATCATTAAAAGGATCTCTTACAGTATCCTTTTCTCGATGCCTACAGAGGAACCAAGAGAGTAAGAAAGGAAAAGCCCCATGCTGCCAAGTCATCTGAACTACCCCTGAGGCTTCCTTCAGACTGTGTAGTTTCTCCACTCAGACCTGTTTCCAGCTGAAAATGTCCTGAGTTAGTACAGCACTACCTGTGCTGCAAACACAATATTGGGACAACAGGCCTGTATGGAAACAGCCAGTATAGTGCTGTTTGCCTGCCACATAGGGAGAGAAATTCAGCGGGGAAGAACTGGTGTTACCTGTGTCCTTTGATGGACAGAACATGACTCTGCAGACATGGAGGATAACAGGATGTGGGAATGGCACTCTCCTCTCCTGCTTGTCTGAGGTTTTTCAAAGCCACCAAGGAGATGACTGTACCTACTTGTCTTTAGTCCCAGGGGAAATATATCCAAATCCCTTATTAGTTTTGAGACAATGCAGACATGGATGGCATTATGGGACTCCGGGGTACGATAATTGGAGAGTGAAGCTTAGCTAATGCTTGATTTTAAAAAATCGGAAGATGTATTACTGTGAACAGTTAGCAACAATTTTTCTCTCTTTTGGGTTTATGACATAGCTGAGAGATTCCAAAATATTGATCAAGGAAGTCACTGCCATGCTGTTACTCAAATGCAACTTATCTGCACTTTCCCGTTTCACACCTATCTGTAATGAGATTTCTTACAGGGGAAAACCTTTTCTTTCCTCTCTTCTTCCCCCTATAGGCTTTGATTTCAGTGGGAAACTTTTCATGCTTACTGCTAAGTTGTGGAATTAAGCTGTGACTCAGTCAACCAACATACAACCAGCTCTAGGACCTTAAAACATTGCTTTCCTATTTCTTTAACATGTATGAATACAAGTTACCTCTGTCCCATGCATTTAAACAATTTTTTTTCTGCTTGACATGAAGAACTCAGAACAATTCCCAATGCCTTCCCAGCTGTGAAACTCCTCTGAGACTGCAGAAACAGTCTCACATTTAGAGGGGAAAAAACAGATCCAGTACGAACGACCGTGTAGCTCTCTCATCCTTTGAGCTGTTTTGTAGGAATACAGCAAATTCCTTGCTGATCTTACTTCTGCGCAGCACAGCCCCGTTGCCCTGCTGCTGAAGCTGATGGAAACCCTGCTTCTCCTCACCAGCCCCCGGACCTTCCCGCTGCCCGCCCTGCCACCCCAGCTTGCCCAGCTCAACCCCTTGTCCCGCTGCCTGGGACAGGCAGGAGAGGCTGCTCTGGGCCCAAAGGCACCTTTCTGGCCCCTCCTTTGCCCCCCCCCCCCCCCCCCCCTNCTGCCCTGGTCCATCCCCAAACCTCTTACTGGTCAAACAGCAGCACAAGAGTTTCAGTGTCTGCCATCACATACCAAACAGCTTTGGCCACTGACTATTCCTACAGCAGTTTGTTTTCCTATACAGGCTCTGATTTGGCAAAGAAAAAAAAAAACATGAAACTATCAATACAAATAATAACAGAGCAAAATTTAAATATTGTCGCATTTGCAGTGTGCTTAATATCTTACAGGGTCTGGTGACTAAATTCCTCAAAAATGCATCCCTTCCTATGATGTTTTTTAAGGCCCTCTAAGCACTGGAATAGCAAGATTTCTTTCTTGAAACCGCTGCAGTATTTAATTATTTTTTGTTTCAGGAAACAAATTACCCATAATTTGACTTACAAAGATGGCTCTCGTGGCCATGCCATGATTTCATTTCTTTTGTCTACTTCAGGAGAAGAAAGAAGGAAGATGCTTTGTCATACCTGTCCTACCAAATCCAAAAAGCTTGTGTTTCTTCCTGTAATGGGGAGTTTGCCAAGTGTTTGCAAGAAAAAATATTTCTAGAACTTGCTTTAAAAAAAATAAGATATTCAAATTTTACATTGTAAAATATTTACAGCTGTTTTATTAAGTAAATGAATATCAACTGAGATCAAAGATTCAGGTGTTTCCAAGTAACGCAAGTGGTCTCCCTTTGGTGGGAGCAGAATAAAGCCCCTCATCATAAGAAAATATCAAGATTTTTTCTGACTATAATGGTATTTTTCTGACTTTTCCTATGATGGACTAAATATTGGGGAAATTCTTTCTACTGTGAAATCCCAAGCTAGTAAAGAAGCAAAGAATATAAGCTATGATAGATACAAGTTGTACCTTCTGTTTTACTTGAACAATGAGAAAGGCCAAGTTAAAAGGCAAACAAATTAATGGAGATGCCAAGAACCCACTGTAGGGATGAAGGGTTTGATATAGATAAGTATTTGTGCTCAGTTCACGCTGTTGGACTACAGCCACTTGAACTTCCGAGGTAATTACTACTAGCCTACCTGCCTGTACAATTTTCAGAGAGAAAGTCATCTCAGTGAACTAATTACTAAATATTGCCTGCAACACCATTTGTAAGGACAAATTTGGCACTTTCCCTGACAGGCTTTTACATTATCTGATTAGTTTTTCCTTGTAGTCCACTTAGTTGATAAAATCCTTAGACTGAACACAGTCTGCACAGTGAATTAAATGAAATAGTGGTGTTCAGTGTTACTTGTCAATATAAAATTTCACACTACATTTGATAATCTGGGTCACTGTAGTGACTTTTAAAAATCTTTTGGAAATGGGTTTCCTTCATGTTTTTGCTTTTTCTGATTGTGATCAATACACAATGCAGCTCCATTGCTACTTATAGACTCATATGTATGCCCTTTATTCAAACTTATCATTTGATAAAGCTGTCAGACATTTTCTTTGAAAGCTTTTTTTTTAAATAAATAAAAAACAACCTTTAACACTATTTTACAGAGTGGTGCAGTCCTATAAATTAACTCACACCAAGTTTTTGCAGCTTTTATTGTCTATATAATGTCTATATATGTAATAAATTTTTATTTATTATCTCCTAATTGCTCCATGTAAATTAAAACAAATGTTTACAAAGTAAATATAATACTACCTTTGGCTATCATTTATTAAATAAAATGTGGCTGGTTGGTTAGTAGACCANTCTCCTAATTGCTCCATGTAAATTAAAACGAATGTTTACAAAGTAAATATAATGCTACCTTTGTCTATCATTTATTAAATAAAATGTGGCTGGTTGGTTAGTAGACCATATGTCTCAAGTCACCCAGACACCAAATTCCTGCAGGTGTTGTTGAAGTTCAGGTCACTAATGGCTTTCAGAGTTAGTCCCATCTTTTATGCTTAACCACTGTTCATTTATTCTGTATTTTGGTGGAGCGTTCAGGAAAAGGCGAATGGATTATTTGTGTATTGAAGCACCTTTCCTGCCTTGAAATATCAGAGTAAAGATTTATCTCTGATTGTCATCACAAAGCCCCATTAGAAGAGATTTTGCTCTTTTTTACCCCGTCCAAGGACGTAGCAGAAGACAGGGAGTTTCTCGCTGTGTGTTCAGCAGGAGCTGTGAACACATCATTAGTATGATGACAGAAGATGTGGAGCGCCTTACATTTTGAGCTACGTATGTTATGAATAGCGATGCTTTCAAGCAAATTGGAGCAGAAACACACGTGGAAGCTTTGCTTGCACTTTTAAGCCGGTGTTCACCATTAGGTTTTATTCTTTCTTTCAACAGAGGACAGTTATGGGATGGATGGGAAGGCTAACCTGCCCAGTTTCACTGGTGACATCGACTGGCAAGGACTGGAAGACTTGTACAGTGTGAATGAAAGTGTATATGAGTACAGATACAACTATAGACTTAGTCTGGCTGACTGGACTAATTACTTGAAGGATGTAGATAGAATGTTTGCACTGCTGAACAGTTACTACCAGCAAAATAAAACAGACAAGGCTAACACTGCTCGAAGCAACGGGGATGGGGACGAATTGTCCACGCCGTTTGCCTTGGTGGAAATGACCTCTGCTGAAGAATCGAGCGGCCTGCCTGCAGAAGGCTTGCAGCTTATTGTGCCAACGGACTTTGCAGCCCTCGCTTTGAGCACAGTGAATTTAAGTCAAGAGAGGAAACTTGAATTAAACAATGATATTCCTGA
Source organism: Himantopus leucocephalus (assembly GCA_003993805.1). Classification (NCBI taxonomy): domain Eukaryota; kingdom Metazoa; phylum Chordata; class Aves; order Charadriiformes; family Recurvirostridae; genus Himantopus; species Himantopus leucocephalus. The sequence goes on along the minus strand of RSEF01000002.1, from coordinate 128,306,840 downwards.
GAAAAGTAGTTTGAATGACGCACACTGGAGAAATAATCATCAAGCTGAAAAATGGATGGAGGATAAAGAATCGGACCGTTTCGATATGGATTTCAGTGGAAACGGTTTGATAGAGTTGGAGTCCCGGCATAGCTTCGTGCTACAACCCATCAGCATTCCTCAAAAAGACACTCATCAGGACAGTGACGCTGTGGAAGATATATTTGAAGATCAGCTATATCTTCCCGTGAGGTCCGATGAACCCCTCGTTCATCAGGCTGTAAATGTATCCATTAGGGATTCACCTATCACTACCCAGAAAACAGGAATTTTCTTTAAAAAAATGGAACAGAGTCTTGCAGGGAAAACTTCACAAATCCTAAATGTAGAAGGCAGTGCCTCAGCTCCACCCTCCTTGGATTAGATCAAGTTGTAAACCATTAAATAAGTTCTCCTTTTTCTTATTAGCAAACTAATAAAGGTAATCATGACAACTGACATTCCATGTTTATTGTAGATAGGTTTTGCAGCTAAATTGAGCCCAGTTCAGTATTTGTCTGTGTGCATTTGTTTTATTCACACGCACATATTTTCACAGTAATTCTCCCCACTGGGAAGCAAGATTTCCAGGTTTTGATGAAAAGAAACAGTGTTAACTTTCAAATGCAGCAGCACATTCTCCACCAGCTAAAAATTATTTCTTTGAAGATGTTCAGGATACTTTCTCTGTTTCCAAATAATCCCGCCACGAATGAATGTTTCAGTCCACCCAATCTGCATAATGTCTTTTTCATAACTTATTTTAACCACTGGAAATTCCTAATGTCACGCTTTTGAGTAAAATGCACTTTTAAAACCTGTATGCCATACCATTTAGGAATCTAATATCTTACATGTTCTTAGTTTGCTCATTGTCTCATGTAATTGTGAAACCAATTAATAGATTGACAGGAAAGAGGTAATCAGCATGGATTGTGGAAACAGACTCTGAATATTATTTTAGCAAAAATATTGCATGTTTTTGTTATTTTGATTTAATTAAATGTACTCTCGGAAAGGTACGGTTAATGATTGTTAATTGTAGGAGGATTTGTTTAAATTGGATTGTTTCCCTATATGTTGACATTGTCAGTATTAAAAATCCATGAGGTTTTTTGACTTTTTTTTCCTTGCTGATACTGGTAGAAAGGTTTACATCAATACATATATGCTTTTGTCACCACATCTGATTTTTATTATCCCAAACAATATCTTGAAAGCATTATTAGAATTCTGAGACTTAAATTTTTTTTGTTCTGTTTTGAACAGGCATTAAAGGGAAAGATAAAATCATGTTAGATTTACATTATTCTAGATACAAAAGGCACATGAGGTAAAAAATAGTAGTTTAGATAATTTTTGTTGTTGTATTCTAAATTTTTTCTTGAACTTTACCAAACATTAAATTTTATAAAGTATAATATGAAAATGACTTTGAAAATCTGTATTACTCAAAACTTAGTATCTTCCCTTGCTTTCTTATAAATTTCTAATTAATTAGTACAACAACAACAAAAGATAATTACTTCAAACAGATGTAATCCCATAGTGTCCAATTCACGGGTGTGTTTCCTATCTGTTACATGTTATTTAGTGTAGTGAGTATTTTTTGGCTATTGCAAGCACTGCAGGTTAAACTTACATTCATTGCATTGTATTTTAAGTTGAAACTTTTTTAAAAGGAGGTTCTTTTAGTAGGATTTTAATAATTTTAAAAAGCAGTCTTTTTGATGGACTCTGTACATATGTTAAAATGACTAGCTCTTTATCTGATGTATGTGTCATGGGCTGATTGATAGAAAAAACGTATTTATGGTCATGAATGATGCTATTTGTACATAGGTTTTAAGTTACTAGAATACAAACTGTGTTTTTAAATCTTGTATAATATTTCTGTGATACTTTTATAGAACAATTCTGGCTTCGGGAAAGTCTAGAAGCAATATTTCTTGAAATAAAAAGTGGTTTACTTTACCTGCTTCAGAGAAGTCCAGATGATCCAGTTTTCCTGCTAATCAAGATTTATTTTTAAAATATGCTAACAGTTTCATTTTTAAGAATCCATCCACATTTAAAGCAATGGGTAACGAAATAACACACTACATTCTGTTAGTTATAAATTATTCCTGGAGATTGTGAATAATATATATTTTTTGTTTAAGACATGCTGTGAAATTTTTTTTAATACTCAATTCATCTGATCTTCTTTTCCTTGAAGTCAATGCACCAAGCTGCAGAACTGGTGCCTCCCAGAAATGATGTTACACGGTGTCATCCCCTGCTTTGCCGCATTCTCTTCTCCCTACAGAGCTCTCCCTATGACAGCAAAGCCCAGCAGACCGGACACACAGGGCTTAACGAGAATGGACCACAGATCTCTAGTCAGGAGGAGTAACTCCTCTCACAAATCTTTGCAAAAGGGAATTTAGATTTCAAGGTAAACTCTCTTTTACTTGCACTCTATGTTACTTTGGTGGCCTGTGAATAAGAGTAGCTTCATCAGCTAAAATCAGCCTCTGGAGCTATGCTGCTTGAATTCTCCTTTCTTCTACACAGTCCTGGGGCACTGATGCTCCTGCAGACATGAAGTTACAGGTGATGTTTGTGGGAATCAGGAAAGGGGAACGATGGTTAACTTAAGTGTTCAAAAATCAGTCGTTGCACTGCTAGATAGACCCCTGAGAGATGCCTACCCCTGGAATGCACACTGGCAAATGTAGGATGGATTTCAAAACAGGGTGCTGAGCAGGCTGAGCCAACAAGTTTGGAGGGACTTTAAGGACAAAGGCAAGTTGAAGCAAGGTCCCATCCAACTATGTCACTTATATCTTTGTGCGGGGAAATATCCAGCACCGACCATGTGCCCTCCGTTCTTCGCAAGTGCATTTCTTTGAAAGAACCGAACAAGGTGCTTTCTTCTCTCTTAATGCTTGGGTAGAGGTAGAGAAGGGAATGGTGCAACAGCGTGGTCCACCCCTTCACTCCACTTGCCCTTCCTCCTTACATGACAGCTTAAAGTACTCACTCAGGAAATGGAAGAGATCGCACCTTCCTCAGCTTGAAAGTGGTCAACCTTCCTTCTTCCAGGGTAGCACCCTGTCCTCCAAACTATCAGCTAGTTTAGGTGGGAACCTTTTTTACAGCTCTTTTATAGGAGTGTGGAGGGAAAAAATTAAAAACTTATTCTGTAGCTAAGAGGTACAGGGAGCAATGAACTCTGATCCTTGCTCTCTGGCAACATGCATCAAATATTAAACCAGCCCAAAGGTAAGGGCCAAAAGCTGTCATATCCCTAAGTAGGTGTCCTAAGCAGTGTGTTGCTATCCCAATATATTTTGCATTTCTTTCTGTACAGTACTTCTTGTCCTGTAGCTGAGGCAGTCCATGAGTCCATGAGCAGTGTGACTGTCAGGAAGCTCTTACAGGCACCAGGCAGTAGCAGGCTCAGGAGGAAAACAAATGCCTAAATCTGACTTCATGAGCAGAGGCTTGAGAAGAAGACTTTCTTGGCTTTTTCTTATCTGCAAAATTATGGCAGGTGTGTCTTTTTTGAAAGGCAGTACATAGTTATCTTCTTTCTGAAGAGGGCCTGGAGCTGGACAGGAATGACTTTAAGGCTTGCACATATTTGGGAGGTGTCAACATTATTTGAAATGCTTCCTCTGGGATTTAAAAGAAGGCAGCCAGTACTGCCCTCACACCTTTGGACTGTGGGACACACTTTTGGAGACCTCTTACCAACTTGAAGTCCTCAAGAAAAGAAAAGATAGGTAACACGTTTTTTCCAGAACTTCAGACATGAGTTAGTTGCTGTTATGGGTGAGTAAAACCTCTTGGTCCTAAAGTGTTAATGCACACAAACCGCTGGAAAAAAAATAAGGCTCTTGGGTAACATTTGGATCATAGCATCAGTCTGGAGTTCAGGTTTATTTGACAGCTGAGGGAGGGGTTTTTGTCTGGGCATAGACACCCCACACTCTCCCCACCAAAATCCCTTTAGATGTCTGCAGCTGCCAACGCTGGCAGTCACTGAAGCACAGCGGAAGAGGATCTGTGTGGTGAAACAGTTGGGGCCGAGAAGCCAAGAGCTGCAGCAGTCCTGTTCAGGGAGGATTCACACAGGACTGCTCTTGAGGCCTGAGGACCCATGGGTGGCTGACATCCACTAGGTGTGATGCTGTAATAAAGCTTCCTCCTTTAGTTTCAGCAAAAAACAATCCGGTTTGTATGCTCTGACACCACTTTGCAGTGAGAACGGATGTAAGTGTGGTACAAGCGGGAGAGTAATTTCAAAAACTTATGTCCCACCTGAAGGGACACAATCACAGCCGGAGCCACCTCGGAGCTGCCTGGGGTAATTCTACTCCCGCTCTGGCAGCAGATGTCAGTGCAGAGCCACAGAACAGGGCCTCTCCTCGGCCCCCTGCACCCCCTGCTGTGTTTCCAACCCCTGCCAAGGTAGCTCAGTTATTCAGTTTCCAACCAGAAACGATACCCTTGATGTGCTAGAAATCTACTGATGATCATTTCATCCACAGCACATTCCTTGGTTTAACAGTCCTAGTCTTGGACACCGGTGACATTCAGCGGGATCCGCAAGATGCTTTTTCGTGTGGTTATATGTATCGGAAATGAAAACGGAGAAGTCTTACTTTGAACTTGGAAGTCAGAGAGGATCTGGACCCCACAGATTTCTCTGTCATCCAAGAAATGGTAGCTCTTCCCTGGTTGCGCACATCGGCTGAAGCTGTGCTGCTGGCTGAGGACTTGAACCTGCTAGGTGCTGTGTACAACACCCCAGTTTCTGGCTGTGGTCTGAAACCAAATGCACTTTAGATACCTCAGAAAGACAAGCTGCGTCCTGAATCCATGTGAATTCAGCTACCACTTGGAAAGAAAGTTTTGTTCGGTCATTGCTGGGGTGCAGGGGCTCATAGTATTCACAGTACAGCAAGCAGTGAGGAAGTTTCATAGAAACAACCCACAGCTCATCCAGCCACAAAACATGCACAACAGGTCAAAACACTTTCACTATAAAGGCTCGATAATAAAACATGTCTAGAAAAATCAACCTGCTCTTCTTTTGATCGCAGAAGACCGGGCTGCCTTGGGATAGATTTTCCATCCATGGATACACGTATGCTTTTAAATAAAAGTGAGTTCAGAGTGTAGAAAACCTAGCTCTGAACCCAAAATGTATGAACAAGGTCACATCTGCACTGCTAGACCAGGCTGGCCCCATCCACACTATGTAGCACCTAGCCCTGGGTCTCCGCTGATGTGCATGTGGACCCAAAATATAATTTCCATTTGTTTTCATTTTTAAAAGTCTGTGGCAATACAAGGCCTGTGTTGCAACCGCTAGAGCTCTTACGGTGTCGTACTGCGGCGTGTGCTGCAGCCCCTGCGCTGTTGCACAAGGACATGGGGGTCCCTGATGTACACAGCCTGTGGTTTTGGGTGGCTGCAGGAACGGGTGGAACAAAACCTGCCTCAGCCACTTCTGACATATGAGAGGTCTCTTTTCACATAGTCATTCCCCAAAAACCACATGGAGGTAGTTTGTTGGCATGGTCCAAATCAGAGCCAAGGAGTGAACTAAGCACTAAGCAGTTATGACGTCAGGAGCCCAGTCCTTGTGTTCGTGCCCTGGCCGCCTTCTACTGAGCAGCGTAGGTACACATAGGCTCGTACCCTATGTATTTTTTTGAACTGTCAATATCTATTTCAAGCAAATTTCTATTTCTTAGCACTTAACTAATATCAATCACATTTAATGTTAGAGGAAGCTGTGGAGTTTTACAGTTTATTTCTGCACGATCAATACTTAGTTGTGACTCAGTGACCACTGAGTTCAGTGGAAAGATTTGGTTTTGTCTGACTACACTCTAAAAGACCAAATACTTCATCACCTGATCCAGAATGATTGCTACCCACACACCTTTGTTGCCACCTTCTTTTTTTTTTTTTCAGAAATAAAACACACATGATATGCTATTTTTTATTTCCAAATATCAAGTATTGAAGAGTTTGTTTTGTAAACACATGTTTACAACAGATGCTGACAATAGATTTCATTAAATGATGTGTTACACAGCTTTAAAATTATTCTAAGCTCTGCTGAGAAATAAATATCAATTTAAAAACCCCGTATAGGAGCCTAAAGTATGCAAAACAAACCGCATAAACCAATTAGTCTCTTCTTACCACAGCACAGCACCCACACACTCATACAGTCAGACATACTCTACAAATTTCCTTAATACTCTACACATTTGCTTAATAATGAGTTTTTAAAAAACTAAACAGTTACAGGCAGTGTGCCCACTCCATGCTCCTAAAATACTACCCAGATTGTTGCTGTTCTGCTTAAATCACTTGGTAGAGGTATGCACTGCAGCCAAGGGGAAAAACCCCATTTGCTCAACTGGGGAAAAGAGCAAGTCGTCTTTGAGGAAAGCCTTCGCTCAACCATGGATCACACTGACTCCAAATTCTTTTTTTTTTTTCTGTACCAAAACTCAGTTNTAAAAGTGGTAAAATTTTGACCTCTCAGTCAGAGGTGCACCTCTCAGTGCTATTTAGGATACAGACGCCTCTTCCACGTGAGCAATCCTGACACTATAACACAAAATAATTACCTTTCAGAATTCAAAATGGAAGGGAAAAAATTTGGCTTCAAGATTTTAAAACCAAACCCCTCAGTTTTAAATCATAGTTCACTTTAAAGTTGACTTTAAAGTTTGGCCTTTTTCCATTGTTAGAGTTAGAATTTGATCTTATTCTACCCCTCTGTTTCTGGTATTCTGTGGAAGAACATCAATATTTCAGTTCTGAATCCTCAATTTAATTCAAACGCTTACTAATGTTGCTTGGTTAAGGGGTCCCAGAATTTAGTCCAGTTTTTCTTGTCATTACTATAGAATTTATTTTCAGCCTCTGCTTAAGCAAAGCCACTAAATAAAGCAACATGCTACAGCAGGATGAATACATCCTACATGAGATTTCTGTGGTCTGTATAGCTTTTACCTTAGCTGTTAGCGCTCGGCCAAATCTTATACTGCCTCCTGAAATGACTTTCCCACAGAAGAGCTAGGTAGGAATTGGCCCACCAGGAATTACAAACACTGTCTTTGCTGGAGCAGTCCAGACTTTAAGAACAAAACCACATGCAGTTGCATCATTGACATGCCTTGAATATCTCATTTAAGTCATAGTGAATACATCATAAAATACTTCAGTACCTATTAGCACCACAGTGTTGTTTAGTCATTTGTCCAAGGATTATCAAGCTGTCTCACCCTTCCTCAAGGTGAACAACATTTTGGATGCTTTTCATAGCCCTTCATGAATTCCACAGCTTTTCACCTATTCTATATCATGAACAAATTGTTGTTACAGGATAACATTGTGACAACTGGTTTGAGATAGAAAGAATAAGAAAATACAATACACAATGGATAATGTAATAATTGGAAGAGTAGAATGGAACACGAATAAATAAGCATCTATTTCATAACACTTGAAACCATTAAAAGTTTGGAGCTACTTTGAACTTGAAGAGCTACATCTGTGTTTAAGACAAAAGAAAATAGCTTACCTGAAGGACTGGAGCAGGGATTGCAATGGATATGACTATGGGATATGCATAGTGTTAGCTGTCTTCCTTAATTGATGTAATATATTCTGTGGAAAGGATAGGGAAAATTTCCTTCCCGAGGATCAGGTAGGCTTTCAAACTTTTGGCCACATAATGAAGTGTATTAGCGACAGTGTAAAGAAGATGAATCATGTGAACCCTGGCCATACCTAGTCCCCACGCTGAAGGCTCCATATTTCTACTCTGTGACAATGTTTACATGTAATCTTTTTAAATTGTTATTTGTAAAACAAGATGTTATAAAAAAAAAGAAAGTCCTAATTCTATACCAAGGAATGAATCTACCACCATGATATCAACTGTCCATCTGCTAAGCACTCTAAAGCATAAAAATGTGTATAAAATCAAGTCAAATATGCGAAGAACCTGAAATACAGGTTCAATGTACAAGGGGCAAACACTCTGTCCAACGCAATGCTGATTCAAATTGCAGTCCAGGTAAATCTCTGTTAACGGGTGTTTTAAGCCCCTGGAAAGCAATCACAGCTGGATGGCTTCAGCTGTGGGGGAACCCAGACACTGCAGCGTGCAGCATGGCATCTCCTATGGTGCTATAAAAGACACATTTTTGAGAAAACAGGAAAAGAGAAACTTGTTTAGGAAATATTTTGTCTTTGATCTCTGAAAACAGCAGTAGTCACCAGTGAATAGAGTATAAAAGCTAAACAAGCACTTGGTATCACTTAGTTCACACGCGCTTGCTGAAGCGCCAGCTTGTTAATGTCCAGCCAAGGTACTGGCCCACTTCTTCAGCCTCATCATCGGACTGATGAGGCTGAGAATCTGGCAGTAAGACACTTTGGACATATCTATTATGATTTTTACATCAATATAACACCACAAAGAGCTGTGCTATTACACACACAGAAAGTGCAGTAAGGCAGCAATAATTCAGGCATCTGGGGGGAAAACCCACAAGAACAGTACAGAAGGTGTTGACCCCTCTCCCAGCCGTGCTGTCTGGAGTTACACAGAGCAGGCAGTGCTCTGCTCCGTTTGTGCGGGATACTGAAAATTTGTCATCTGAAACTCTAGATCCAAATTTTTTGAAAG
>RSEF01000002.1:128275622-128298009 GCA_003993805.1 Himantopus leucocephalus | reverse complement strand
GGAGTCCTCAAGTGCTATTCTGGTTATAATGATCACTGAATCCGTAGGGGAAAAACTCAGCATGGAAATTACCTGGGTAAAGGAACTCCTTTTTGAATGCAGATGGGATTCGGTTCAATACCTACACACATGCATTATTTTTAAGTGCATTACTTNATAGGGGAAAAACTCAGCATGGAAATCACCTGGGTAAAGGAACTCCTTTTTGAATGCAGATGGGATTTGGTTCAATACCTACACACATGCATTATTTTTAAGTGCATTACTTAAGTATATAAACTTACACACATATTTAAGTGTTCTGCTGGATCAGAGCCGTAATGAATGAATAGTTAATGCTACGAATTAATAAGCCATATTAAAAAATATATATTTTTGAAAACACTTGTAACTAATTTAGGGCCTTTCAAACGTACATTTCTAATACCTAGGAGGAGATTCACTTACAGAACAGCAAGTTCTAAGGAACCGCATGTTACTACATGCACTTTTAAAGATACAATGGCTGGTCAANGACTTTTAGAGATACAATGGCTGGTCAAAGAACTGTAAGTTTTCAATTAAATACAAATTGCACTATACTTTTCAACATGTTTCTCACACTGTACTGAAAGGACATAAAATGCCACCAGTTCCAAGTTATACCATATTATACCCAGTATGCTCATGGGGAAAAAGGAGGACCAAAACCATAGGGCTTTTACCCAGAATTAGAAATACAAAGCATCCCACTCTCCACATATTCCATCCAAGACTGGAATAGCAGCCCCCAAAAGCTCTACAAACCATCTCCTGAGGGTGCTACACTCTTAAGCACTCGAGGCCATGGTGACACCCTTTCTGAAGTTTTCCCCTTTTTGAGGAAACGGGGATGAATGGGAAGCTAAGCAGGATGATTACCTGTTCAGTCAAGTCCCTGTATTGGGGCTGCTTCTCCTCTCAGGTCCCTCACTCTAAATCAGGAATAAGGGGTGTAAGAGGAAATGAGTCTGTCCTTGTGATGGCATGATGGCACTTTGTGGACTTGTAGTTAATTGTGGGGTGTCGTTGCTCCATATTATCCCTGGCTAGTTAACTGCTGGTAGAAGATTTGGGTTTGCTACCAATAGCAGCCTGTGGGTGAGCAGGACCCCTGCTTTACATTTTCTTTGGCTCACTGCTACCCAAACTTTGGTGTTTGGGGGTAAAGAGAGAACATGGTGGAAATTACAAGTCAATGGAATTTTATATTCCCTGGTCAGAGGGTTTCACAGCAGGAAGAGATCACGGCCACCTTCACTGAGTGATAAAGCTCCTTTTTTCTTCTTGTGAGTTGGTTTAGCACCATACGTCAATCATGACTCCTGCTAGGGATGGACACAACTTCTCTGGCGATTTTGCTTCCCTCAGCAATGACCACCTCAGAAAATAGTGTTTGTTCAGCACGTCTCAGTCCATATTTCAGTCAAAGTTGACAATGCTGGAATTGACTTCTTTAGGAACCTAATGTGTTTCCCCTGCGTGCCTTTATTGGCTCACTCACAGTAGAGCCTCCTTCAGGAATCAATCAAAAACTGGCCAGAGTTCAGATTTTCTTTCTTTCAGAAGATGCTGATTTAATTAAGTGATTTTGTAGAAATATATTCATATTTTCAAAATAAACCATAATAAAAAATACTAATTGTTTTTTGTTATGTTCTGTTTTGCATGTAATTTTGAAAGGAAAATTAAAAGGCTATTGAAAGCATGTAAACAAGGCCTTTTCAGTATTCCTGAAGTGAACGTCCTTCCCTTTAGATTCCAGTTTCTCAAACGTTTCAAAACATGAATGTTTTTACAAGTTTATCAGGATTTCCTAAAAAGCAGGTGGTCTCCATTCCAACAAGCTCTGAGTTTCAGTGACATCAGCTCAGAAGCGGCAGCAGTTGCAGATGTGTCACTTCTACCACTCTCATTCTCTGCCATCACTGTCAACTCCTGACAATCCTACAAGCCTCATCTGCTCTCCCTTGTTATTCACGTGGAACAGAAGGGCACACACGGCATGAAACAGAATAGATCAGGATAGATGATTCATTTTCCAGCCTTTTACAATTCCCTAAATGCTCTGTTCCTGAGGTATTTGAAAAGATTGTCGCTCTTCACCTCATCCCGTGCTGATTAAAATGGGCACGTGACTGAAATAGATGGGCGATAGGCTGCAATTACACTTCATGGAATCACAGAATTTTCAGAGTTGGAAGGGACCTCTAGAGATCATCTAGTCCAACTCCCCTGCCAAAGCAGGAAAGTTATCACTTTGTCCTACTACTTTGCCTCAGCTTTTGCCATGACAGGAATTTCTTGGTGCAAGAAGCATTTGAGACTGGAGCAAAAGGAGACACTTTTATCATCTATTCTGATCTGCTATGGCAAAAAATAAAAATATACCAAATACCTTTGAGCCTAAGAAATTTATTCCTACACAACGAGAAATGTAGAAGCTAACATCTCAGGTGGCACAGGAATGAGGATGTGTTGTGCCCAGTGGCTTGATCCCAAAAAGCTATTAATGTGTATCAAACAGCAGGAGGTGATTAAAACAATATATCCCTACCTTGTAGTTTGGAGTAGAAGCATCTGAGTTTGCCGCCACAAAGAGTGGAAATTGTTACAAGCCACAAAAATGGACTGAGCCATTCTGAAATAAGCAGCCACCATTTCAAGTAGGGGAACCAGCCTGGTGGGTAGCCCCAAATGCTGGTCAAGGACAACCAGGAAATGAGAGAAGGCAGCTGGCAAAGGAGAAGGAGAGGGAAATCTACTCTTCCCAGGACAACTTTAACTGTCTTTACTGTCTTCAATTTCAAGGCTTTGGTTCCATATAATATTTGATCATTAATAAATTAAATAATTGATAAATTTAAAATTAAACCAGGAATAACTCTGTTCCAAAATATGTTGAAGTTCTGCTCTCTTCTATTTATTTTCACATGAGCCCCCCTACATCGCAAAGTCCAAACCTGCCTATCACCGAGTCCTCTTAAAAGAGTGCTTTTAATTTCCTAAACTTCTAAAACTTTCCCTGCAGGGCAAAATACAACTTTGACTTCCTAGCGTCCACCCGAATTCATTCCCTGCCCTTTGAGACATCATTAGTACAACATAAGCATGGCACTACAAAGCCTCCAGAGTAAGAAATGAGATGCCAAGTACATTTGATTAGCAAGTCTCAGCATCTCCTGGGGAGAAAACACGCTACAGTAATTTGGAATAAGCAAAGGCCACTTCATGTCCCGTGGGTCCATGCTTGCAGACAATTGCTATTCTTAGCTCTTCCCCTGAAAGGGCAAAGGAGAGATGACCTGCACTTTGCCTTCGCAGAAGCTTTCAATGAAGCTGAGAAAAGGAAAGGCAGCCACATGTGGGACAAACCATGCAACTATGACTTCCAGACCTGTCCCACCAGTCTGCCCAGCACCGGGCAGCGGGAGAGGCAGAAGTGCGGACGAAATGAGAAAGACCCAGGGTCTGAGCTGGCATCCCCTCCCCAGCTGTCCTCGGTGGCAGGGAGCACAGCACCCCGGTGTTGCCAGGAGTGGAGGGGAAAGCCTCGTCCCAGGCACGGTGGCTGTACGGTACTCGTACCAGGCAGGCTGCCTGCAGACCACTGGAAGGGTCTCTCTGCTGACTCCTGCAGCAGGCAGCGAGCGGCGCCAGCCCCAGCTCTGGGCCATCGCTGGCTGCGAGGGGACCACTGGGTCCCAGCTCAGACATGAAACGAGGCCATTAGGTCTCCCTTGAGATTTTTTTTCACCGAAGCTGAACTAGACTGGCACGCGTTTCTGAAGGACAGACAAGCTCTTCCTATTGAGCTATAATTGGTTATTTTTCTTCTTCAGGGAAAGTATGGATTTGGCGCTAGTAACAGCCACCCAAATAACATTACAGAAATATGCACGTATCCGCTCTGGTATGTGTGTGCGATTCCTACATCTTAATGTTATTATAAATTAATACTGAAGTTTTCTACTCCAAGCATTAAACTTTCCTAGTCTGTGTACTTTGTGAAGAATGACTACATCCCATCAAATGAATATTAATGCACATTTAGACAGGATAAAGATATTATGATTCAACATTTGCAAACATTACCTGATGCATAACTTTTGTATGGCTTAACATGTTATTAACAGTACTTTAAACCTTATGGGTTTTTTTTAATTTAATGCTTATGTCTGAAAATAGCCCCTTTCAAATTCAGTTGCAGTAACGTCTTTAAAAGCAAACTTTAAACTTAATTTGCTGCACATACAATTATCCAAATAAGTTGCATAGTTTAAACAAGTTCAGTTGTGCTTTGTAGCAGAACTCACAGTAATTACTCATCTCTTAAAAATACGATTTGCGGATATGAAGTTGACAATACATTTAAGCATTTTTGTGATGTCTAGACATCAACGATATGAGTTTTTGTCACTCTTCCACTGACTTCTGCTGTTCATAATACCTCATCCTTACATCGCTATTAGATCAGAGCATGGACATTTAATGGACACATCTGAAATAATTACAAACACAATTTTTAAAACTCCATTGTCGGGAGGGGAGAAATAAGAACTTGGGTTGGTTTGAGGTATCCAGCCCTCAGGAACATACTATGGTTGTTTGCATTAAGCTTTGTTGGTTTTATCACGTGTTACATTTAGATTAAAAATAGAAGGCACAGGTGTTTTACAAGGCGCCATAATTAAGTCAACCAACAAAACTAAATATTACATTACCAAGCCAGGGGTCTATATCTCAGCAGTAACTTCTTCCAACGCATTTTCATTTGAGGAATTTATTGCTTCTGAAGAAGGGCCGGGGTATGTCTGTGCTACACAGTTCATTCCTTGTGCCACACTGATGTCTCCTCGGGAACTGAAGGTAGGGCAGGATCTAGTCCGTGCATAGTTTTGTTGGGGTCCAGCTTGGCCAACCATCTCACTCACAGTGTTCACCGGTGAAGCCCCCCATCGCTGTCTCTGCAGTTGCTCTTCTTTACACTTAATGGAATACCAGGCCAGGAAAATAAAAAAGAATCCCACGAACTTGAGAGCAGCTGCCAACCCAAAGTAGACAAAACGAAAGGAGGTGACATCGTATTCCCAACAAGATCCTTGTACGCCGCAATCCTGTTGCCAAAGCATGCACGTGGTGTCAATAACAGCCCCAAAATAAATTGGGGTGGGAATGTAAGCTGAAATAAAAATAGCAACAGAAATAATATGTGTTAACATATAGTGGAAAACTTCTAGAGAAACTATATGTCTTAGCCAAACAGCATAGGTCAGGAATTTTTGAGATTTCTACACCGTTGTTCTCACATAAAATGTAAAACATGGAAGACTGGTCAGCTGATCTACCCACCAATACTACTTATCCCACACATGAAATGTACCACAAATGGGAAAGAATTCCAGCAAAGAAGACAATGCAGGAGCACCTTACAACAACAGGTACTGCTTCAATCTGCCGTCCCCAGACAGCTCTTCTTGAACTACGCGTCCCCCACAGGAAAATCCAATGTTGCTCGCAGAAAATAAAATACAGGAGAGGAACAAAATACAACGCTATGTCTAGAGTGTTACTTGCTGAACATCCATTGCCCATGAGCTGGGAAAGGGTGGGGGTTGCTGCTTTAGATTAAGGAGAAAAAGCCCCAAAGACCACAAAATGTTTCTCTTACTGAAGATGGATGGAAGCAGTGAGACCACTAAAATTGTAAATTTTCTTTTGCATAGATCTTCCTCAGAAACAGACTTTAACTTCTACGGCTGCTAAAAATGCAGCCAGCCCATTGAATGCTCCTGCTTTCTCCAGAGATACAACACCTTTAAGGCAAGTCAGAAACATCCTTCCTCAAAAAAAACTTCCAGATGCAGCTGTACGGGCTTCTCCTCTTGTTCTCTCTCACTTGCTCTAGTCACGTGTTTCATAGTAGCTGAACACCTGGAGCGTTCTTTGTAGGCAGGCTTTTAGAAGTTCAAGAGCTTGAAAGAAACTACTCTGTGGCATAAAGACTTCTAACATGTACACTTTTAGCTTTGAAACATTTGAAATTAGATATTAAGTAACAATTTCTGCTTACATTAAAAATGCAAAAAAGCTATTGCTATTGCTGAAAGAAATAAAAATCTGTTTCTAAAAAAGAAAAAATCCTTATAAAACAATATTTAGTAACTATTATTTTATAAATAAAATTTGAAACCATAAAAATATCTTTTTCTGGGACAAAAACTTTGTTCTAGAAAGTCAGTAATAAAAAAAATAGAAAATTAAATACATTCTCAGCTGCAACGTTTTCAGAAGCTATTAATTTTAGGATCCTAATACAATTCATCAGGCAATTAGTTGCAGATTTATGGAGTTGTAGTACTTTTATGCTACATTTAAGCTGAACATGGTGAGCCTTTTTGGAAATGCTGAGTAACTGTAAGACTTACCAAGAGTTCGTAATAAAACAAACTGCATTCCTAGTGCAAAGGGCCGCTCCCCATCTTCCACAGACCTAGCAGGCAAAAAGAAAACTCCTCTGAAGAAACAGTCATAACAAATAATCATTCTGTTATGTTCTGGCTCTTCCTCCTGGCTTTTTTTCTGAGCTATATAAAATCTTTATCTAAATTTCTTCCATTTAGCTTCTAATATTGCTAACTCTTATTGCTAGAAAAAAATATAGCCAGTGCCTCCTGTCCCTATTTAATCAAAATCTCAGTCATGCCTTTTAACCCTTCTTTACCTGTGTAAGGCCTTAAGAATTTGATCCAAACCTATTAAGGAAATTTAGAGAATCCATCCAAAATTGCTTCTCATGATAGTTTCCTATTATTTCATATAATGTCTTGCTTTATTTTCTTAATCTTTTTCAGATAAATTAGAATTAATGGAGAATTCAGTTGCTGACAGCTGGACTCAGCTCCTGAATTTAACAGATCTCGGTGTAGCGTAGGCACTTTGGAGCTACTTAAGGAAAAATATCAGTAGAAACATCCAAACGCTCTCTTTAAGCACTGTTCCCTTTCAATACAAGTAACACAGGATTGCTTCCATTGGTTTCAAGGGAAAAACGTCAAGCTTTAAACAGGCTAAATGCAAAGTAATGATATTCCACAATACAATTACAATTTTAGTAAACCACAAATTTTCTTCTGATTTAAAAAATATTTTTAACTCTTAACCTAAAGGTCTGAAATTAAGATAGGCAGCTTCTAATGACATTGAAATGTAAGCTAAAAACCACACAAAAAGACTGCAATCAAAGGGGTGCAGCTGTAAAATCAAGGTTTTGAAGTCAGGCACTCACTCAGAAATTGAGAAATTGGGGAACCAACTCAGGCCACAAATCTTGGACCGATGCTCTGTGCATAATACATGGTTTGGGACAGTGGGTGTCACTGCTCGTGCTTGTGGGCCATCCTGGTTTTTTACTGAACACTACAAAATCCTGCTAGAGATGTCGCTTATGCACCTCGCTATTGTAAGGCTCGCTGCGATATTAATGTTCATTGATTGCAGTTTACCTTCGCATAATTGCAGTGCAATGGCAATGTTTTTTTATTATTATTATTATTATTGTACAGGTGGAAAACCCAGAGACAGAAGGAGTAAGGTCAGAAGCCTCTGAATTATAATGGAGCTGTGCACACAGTAGTCGAGCTAAAGCTGCAGGAGCAACTGGAATTCTGACGTGGCCACTCCTGAGCGCTTGGCTTCACAGTCCTAACAGCGATCCTTGCACCCATTTTGTAGATTTTTTGAAAAGCAAACCGGAAGACAAATTCCACCACATGACACGGCACAGTCCTCCACGTGTCAGCAGCAGGTTCCTGCATAAACCTCAGCCACCTGAGCTGAGAAAATGACAGCAAGGGAGCGCTCGTCCTTGCTGGGGATGAGACACAGGTGCCTGCCAGAGGGTTTCAGAGCTGTGCTCACGGCTGAGCCTAAGGAGAGCAAAGCCAAGTTCTGAACTGCCTCATGTTTTCTAAGGCTCCATGACCTATTACAAAGATTCGCCATGATTATTTTTACAGGGGCCNGGAGCGCTCGTCCTTGCTGGGGATGAGACACAGGTACCTGCCAGAGGGTTTCAGAGTTCTGCTCACAGCTGAGCCTAAGGAGAGCAAAACCAAGTTCTGATCTGCCTCATGTTTTCTAAGGCTCTATGACCTATTACAAAGATTCGCCATGATTATTTTTACAGGGGCCTAATTGTGAGCAGCAGCAGAACATCAGTAGTTTCAGAGTATCAGAGTGAAGACAGAAATACAACACCACCAGGAGAAAATCCCACTTTGCTTGGCAGGACCATTCTCACAGAAAGAAAAGGCACGAGACTGGTTTTAAAAAGCTCAATTTGGAGAGCAATTTTACACANACACCACCAGGAGAAAATCCCACTTTGCTTGGCAGGATCATTCTCACAGAAAGAAAAGGCATGAGACTGGTTTTAAAAAGCTCAATTTGGAGAGCAATTTTACACAAAACCAGGTCAAAAGCTGTCTCTATGTTAGCAATTAATGAAGCTCAAGAGAAGCAGATTCATACAGCTAAACAGCTTGTGCTGAGGACCTGATGTCTACACCACAAGCATTTTAGGTTTTGTAGGAATTTACTTCAGATCAGCTCTAACCTGGTCCCAGGGACTGAATGCCCAATTGCATCTGGGTCATTTTAGGCATGCTTCTGAAGAGAATCTCAAACACTGGAACAGGCTTCCTAGAGAGGTGGGCAATGCCCCAAGCCCATCAGCGTTTGGACAATGTCCTTAATAACAGGCTTTAATTTTTGGTCAGCCCTGAAGTGGTCAGGCAGTTGGACTAGATGATCATTGTAGGTCCCTTCCAACTGAACTATTCTATTCTATTCTATTCTATTCTATTCTATTCTATTCTATTCTATTCCATTCCATTCCGCTCCGTTCCATTCCGTTCCATTCTATTTTTTCTATCTTCCAGCTCATACCCATCTGAAAGAAACTTACTACTTGAACCCTGAGAGCTCTTGAGCTTCGGATTCCAAACTGAATCGACATCTTNCTCTGTTCCGTTCCGTTCCGTTCTATTTTTTCTATCTTCCAGCTCATATCCGTCTGAAAGAAACTTACTGCTTGAACTCTGAGAGCTCTTGAGCTTCGGATTCCAAACTGAATCGACATCTTTAAACCTTTCTCTTTGTCCTTCTGTTATCAGCAGAACCAGTACCTATGAGTGTGCTTTGTAAATTTGAGTACATAATTATCTCATATTCCTCTAATTCTTCCTCCTCCTCTTTTAACAACAGCAACATATATTATACAAATAAAAATTTATTTTAGCAGTAGACCATATTCTGTTTTTTCAGCTCACCTCTCCTTAAAAATCAGACTGAAATTCCCTTACAGAAGCTGTATTTTAAATGGACAAAGATGTTACAGGCAGTGATAATGTTTATCAGAACAGATGGCAGAGATGGGAAAAGACAATCCAAAAACCTGAAGACATTTTCTCAAATGGATAAATAAATTACACTACCTTCCCCTACTGTTCTCTACCCTTAAATGACCATGGTGACAACAACCTTACTACAGTATAGGTTCAAAATTCTTGTGAAGAAAAAAAGGGAAGATTCAAAAACAGGCATGTGGCAGGAATGAACAATTTTAAGAACGAGAAAATGATAATTTTAAATATTAACTTTTTTCCATTTGCATTTGAAAATCCAAACCAACTCTAAGAAGGCTGAAATTTCTTCAGGAGTAACGATTTTCTTACATAATGCTTTTACTTGTTCTCTCTTTATAGCACCTGAAATCGCTGGACACTTCATGTTTCCTAAAATGGATTATGTTGTTACATATTCAAATACAAGCAAGTTCCACCCTATCCATGTCAGCCCTATTCGATGAACTTTTTAAGGATACATAAGCTTGAAGGAGTTTGGCTGCATTGCCCCAGCCTCTTCTGACACAGGCACTGCTGATAGCGGGCACAGCAAAAATACTTACACATAACTTAGTTCTCACCTGAGTGTCACTATGATTGCTGACGGCTGGGCGCATGCTGTTATAAGGGTAACAATGAACAGAAATATCAGGAATGGGATAAGCGTGTTGCAGGTTCGATCGCACTTCCCAGAAAC
The DNA here is from genome assembly GCA_003993805.1 of Himantopus leucocephalus. Taxonomy (NCBI): domain Eukaryota; kingdom Metazoa; phylum Chordata; class Aves; order Charadriiformes; family Recurvirostridae; genus Himantopus; species Himantopus leucocephalus. The sequence continues at coordinate 128,287,887 of RSEF01000002.1, read as the reverse complement.
AGCGTAGCCGTTCTCATTCAGGTACGTTTTGACAATAACCAGCCGGAGCTGACTGCGCTGGCCCACGGTCGGTGGAGTGATCACCTGGCGACTCTGGACACAAGCACATTCTGTGTAATTTCTTACCTGGGGAGAGTGAAAGAGAACATTTCCACATGAAAAAAAAAAGGTGCAAGAAAGACACTGTGCAGAGACATGGAACGACAGTCCCACGGTACTTCTCAATCTTTAGCATCATTACCCCAAGTACAAGCGAGGTTACCACTCCAAATATTTTTAAAGCTGGCCAGGACTTCCCGTGATGAGAATGCCTTTCCATTGCTTATGACTTCCACTGTTTAGGCTGAGTTTAGAAAAAAATCTGGAATATTTTTGGAAAATTCTGCTGAAACAATTCAATCACTTCTGTCAAGGAGGCTGGAGAAAAAGATTGTTTCTACTATATTACAAAAACTGTGAGAAAGCACTCTTTAAGCAGCACTGACAACACCATATTCTGGAATTTGGCTGGCTGTCAGCATCCATCTTCAGGAGGTGTCTTCTGCCATCTCAATGAAAGTATCCCCAGATTCGGCTAAAGAGCAACAAGCTGCACTTCACACTTGGAGCCTAGGACCTTCCAGGTGGATGTGGATGGGATGCATATAGCAGCAAACCAGAGAAAAGGGAGAAAGCAGAGACTTAAACAGTGAAACTGAAGGATGTGAGGGATTCCTGAATGGACAAAGAGGCTGAAATTAGCATGAACAGACTTGAGTAACAAAGTGGCATATCATAGGCAAAGGGACCGTGATTTGAGCAAGGTGAGGAAGAGCTAGATCAGAAATAGCCTCCCTTCACATTTATTCTGTTTTCAACCGCTCTAATGGTGAAGGGGTGTGCAGCAGATCAGAATACAGATCAGAATAAAGGGGAAACAGGTCAGGGCTCATGTGATGTTACAGGAAGGGGTTTTTGGTTTTGATGTTTGCATTCATAAAACCTAGGACCATACGTGCCCAGAAAATGCATTACAAGACGGTCGTAAGGTTGCAAATTGAAGCACTTGGACATCGGGAAATACCCAAATTAGGTTGTTTGTGAACTTTAATGTATATCTCTGTATGTGTTCATGTTATGACATAGCCTCAGGGTTTTTTTTCATGGGATTTAGCTGAACATCTTAATGTATCGATTTATCCAGTATTTTACCTTCCGTTTTCAAAATGTGGCTCCAGGTATTTTTTTCCTGACACTAAACATATTCCACTACAAAGACAGAATGACTCATATTTCATATGGATTTTTCTATCACACTCACCATTATGGCTTAACACTTTCAAAAAGGAGTAATTTATCTTCAAAACAGTTATGAGGCACTGATGTTGTTATCTCTATTTTGTAGCTAAGTAACTGAAACAGATCAAAAGTTTCACAAATGTGGATGACTAATTTGAGACAATCGGGACCTTTTTTTCCCATTATATACAATTTAATATATTCTAAATGTAACTTTTCATGCCTTCAGATAGAGATTTAGGCACTCAGTGCTTCTACAAGTGCTTCTAGCACTTCTTGTCATTGCTCATGTCCATCATCCAGAATATGAAGAATACAAGATTAGTGACCAACTGGGAGAAGTTTTGTTTAAGTGACTTGCCCAACATCACTTAGGAACAAAGGCAATGACAGAATCCAGTTTCCCATGGCAGCACTCCACTCTCTAATATCATGAGTATCTACTTCCTTCCCACAGTCCCTCACCTTTATCTCCTTATTGCTTCCAAATGCAAATGCCAAATAGGCATCCTAGAGAAAACAGTCCTCTTTACTACATAATCTTGGTTTATCACCAGAGAAACCAAGCCTGTGTACCAAGACAGACATGACACAACAGAAATGCTACAGTACAGGAATATATATATATATATATATATATAAAACACAGGTATGAACTGTAGACTGGCAACCTTTCCTCCTACTTCCATTTTTTAAATGGTTACTTTTGAAAATGCTGTATGTTATAAACTTAAATCTGAATGTTATAGGTTAGCAACATTTTGTGTGTTACACAGCGGGACAAGCTTATGTTTGTTGTTTTTAGCAGTCCGCTACATAAAGCATTATTTAATGAAGAAATGCATTTCCCTACCAATGTCAGCCCTATTCTATTTACCATTAGCTACCGAGTTAAAACTTCAGGCCATGAAGGATCTTTTTTTAAAGCGTAAGAGGAGATAGTATGTTTCAAAATCTGTAGTGAAGAGCACGTACTCCCAAAGTACCTTGCTACTAAATGAATTAGTAGTACCACTTTGATATCAGGTGAAATATAGCAAAGATCAAACCTATGTCTCAATGCAGAAAAGCATAAATAAGATTTATATAAACTATGAAAGTTAATCACAGGTTCACATCACAGGCTTTTCCAATTGGGCCAAAGCAATTGTCTATTAAAACAGCAAGATAGTCTAAAAATAAAAAAACTATAAAGGAAACTAATCTGTTCTCAGTGGCATCTATGTATGAACCTGCATTTTCAGCCCATTATCCGGTCAATTTAATAAAGCACAGTGCTGGACCTAACGTTCTCCTGCTTCACAGGCTGGCTTAGGACTGCAAATGAGGAGACTGATCCATTACAAATAAGCTTTCTGGAAAGCACAATAAAATCTTGAGAAAATCAGTGTTTACATTACTTCCTGTCTTTCTTAATTATCCTTTTTTAAAGGACAGTTCTGTAACTGAAGAATTTAAGAGTCCCCTTTTTGTACAAAATGAGCATGACCATCACGCTCTGTTGATATTTAGGTCAGATTCTGCTTTTAAACTGTTTTCTAGTACCCAGTCCTGCAAACTGCCAAATTTCCATGGTGTGATTTTACCAGCAGGATGCCCTTCCCCAGTTCAGCATAACTGGAAGACTGGGCTATAACAGGCAATGTATTTCCAAGAAAGTAAGTGGATTATTAATATCCTTTAAGTTCTGGTTACTTGAGTTCAATGACGATCACTTCATTTAGCCTGGGAGACATTTAGAGAAAGGCTATGAGAGTGGCCAAACTATTTCACACGAGCAGAATATACGAGCAGTCTTTACATAGCCACACACACAGAACACCTATCAATACACTGGTGCAGGTGCAACAGCTACCTATGCAAAATGACGAGGCTGACACAAACAGCAATGACTTTAAACAGGCCAAACAACATTTAAACAGGAGTTTAAAACACTTCCAACTATCCAAAGAGTTAAGTTCTTCCTTCCATTCAGGGAGGGAGCCAAAACGAACCCAAAACAACTCTTAAAGAGTAACACTGATAAGCTTGCAGAAAGACTGGATGACATGGCTGCCTATGTTAGCAGAAAGCTGCATTAGATGGCACTGACTAAAGGTCCCCTCTCCGAGCCCTGCGGGAACAGCAGACCTGCAAGCCACTGCCATCGGGGACTTCAGTCTGTACTGGAAACACCAGCCCTCCCCACCCCATGGCACTCTGCACTCACTCAGTTGAGGCATTCACTGGGTACAAATTTGTACGTAACTGATGGGAAGGGAGGTGGGACCATGCAATCACCAGCCTTTCAAAAGACTCATGCACAAGTCAGCTGCAGAGCAACTTCTCTGGAGCTTAGAGGGGGGATGATTGTGCTAGAAACAGCAGTCTTCGATCTGCATCAGTCCCGAGGGGCTGCTCACAGGTTGTATGTGGGTGGGTGGGTGATACACTTACCCCTGTGCTATGGTTTCCACCATTGATGCAGCCAGCTAGGCAAGGATTAAAATACGTTATTCCATCTGATCCACAGACAGGTTCGTACTCATGAATCTTACATCCACAGTTAACATTACAGCTCCCAGTCAGATTCCTGTGGGCCATGGCAAGAGTGGGACTGAAGGAAGGAAAAAGAACATACTAGTAGAGCAAGCACAGATATCCTGCTGTTCAGAGGGAGAAAACATCCTACTTATTAACTCTGCAACTAATAGTTGATTATCAGAGAAAGACTGCATTGACTCCCTTATGCACATGGTTTAAACAACATAGAACACCACCCAAGGCATCCCTGCCATCAGCTGACAACACAATACAAAAATAATTCAAAAGTTTAGAACTAGTATCTTATTTGCCCAGATAATAGTTGTATTTTTCCTTTAAGAGTTAACACATTACTATTTCATACGTCTATCCTAAGCTGCAGCAATTTGTTGATTAGTAGTGAAGGGCTCAGTGACAAGGTGTAAGCATTATGTGAACTATTAGGCATCTCTTCCCACACACCAACAACTGTTCAGAAAACTTAATGCTTGCACTATTTATATGTATATGTGAAATCTAACAGAATCTCTCTAGATCTGGATGAGTGCTGTGCTTTTACTAAATGTCTGTAAAAGAACAACTACTCTGCTTCCCTGGACCGTTCCCCAAAATCTCGCCAAAGCCCAGCTTTCTAGATCCTCCCCAGAAGCATTTGGTGGTATGCTCAGAAGGAACTAAAGGGAATTTCAAAGCTGAAGGACATGCACGCACCAAAAAGCAGGCTCTTCACTCTCTGTCACTGCTGCTCCAAACAGGTGGTTGAACAATTCTCAACTGCTACAGCAAGGAACAGCATCAGCTCCTCACTGGCAAGCACCATGCCAGCCTGTGCACGTCCTCACCATGGCATGAATGTGCAAAGGGACCCCAACCAAGGCAGCAGCTCGTGGCACTCATCTGAGCTCAGTGGCTCATGTAACAGGGCCTGAATGAAGCACTGCACTGAGACAGCTACAGGTCTCTGCTGATGCACCCTCTCCTCCAGCTAAGACCTCTGCATGGCACATCTGGGCCCTGTCTGGAGAGAGCAGGCCATTCGGAAGCAGTTTTGGACTCCCCAAATGTCACTGCCCTGGGTGCTGGGGGTTCCAAAGCAAGACAAATTCCTAAGAACCAATACCTGATATCCTGAGCTGCCAAGGGGTAGCCAGTATGAACCACTGAGTGCCACTGTGCAACTTGTGGCTGGAATCAAGATTTTATAAACATATAATCCCACGGTGGCTCTACTTTACCATATCAGCTGTACCATTGCAGCTCAATGGTGTCCCCTGGTGTCCCTGGTGTCCCTGCCCATGGCAGGGCGTTGGAACTAGATGATCTTTAGGGTCCCTTCCAACCTAAACCATTCTGTGATTCTATGATTCTGTGATTCAATCCAGAAGTGACAAAGGCCTTAGTAATTGCAGAGTCCGTATCTGTAAGATTACATCATCAGAAGATGATGGGGAAAATAAATCTCTCTGATAAAATGGTGCTTTTTGCTATCAGTAGAAAGAAATCAACTCTGGTTACAACTGAAAGCCAGCTGTCACCATCACAGGTTTTGACTCAGCTTGACTAAGTCACACAGTCACCAAATGAACCAGCTCCTGCCTTATCTACCATATGATTTCAGCCCTGCCCAAAACAACTTTCAGGTCACTTAAAATGCCCAGCTTTGGGCACAAATCCTGGAGGAGACACCCAGCTACTCCCTGTGCTGAAGAAAAGCCCAAGGTGACACTGGACTTTCAACATTCCTGGGTAGCGTAAGGGCTTGGAGTACAAAGCAAAGGAGGAAAAGTGTTAGCAGCCACAAAGGCAACCTCACTGAAAGAAAAGAATAGCAGAAACCCCTACATAACTGTATATACAAATTCTGATTATAGAGAAACAGAGAGAGCTAAAATGAAAGAGTTAAAGAAAGAGAAAATGGATACTAGTTTGTTACCAAATTAGAAATGGACTGGCATAACTGGACCCAGTGTATATAGAGCTAATATCAAGAGGATGTGAGGTGTCAATCTCTATTATCTAGAAGCTCTTCATTAATGAGGAAGTAGTTGATGATCGTATCATATTTTTCTGACAAATAACTGGTCTGAAAAGCCATTTGCTTTTAATGACCTTATCTTCGTGAAAACCTCAGACTAGTTTATAAAGAGCTACTATACTACCTTTGGCCCTTTCAGTTACTGTGATCGCTCAGATGAGTTTTGTAGCATTGCTTTTTTTCCTTGGCTGGTTAAAGACTAATTGTAACTTATTTTTGTATGTGTACATTTTCTGTGAAAACCTTTAGAAACACATGAAAATGGCTGCTGAGACCATGGTTGTCTCTTCACCGGTATGCTATCTCTAACAGTAGCCGTAAGAAGATGACTCGGGAAGAGGAAGAACAGAGCAAGTAACCTCCCCCAGAAAAGTATTCTCTCAGCCTCTATTGAGTCTCAGGCCAAAATATTTCCTAATCTTATGTGGGTTTTTTAGTTAATAAACCCCATTTTTTTCCCGTGTAATTCTCCCACTGAGATTATATTTTTTGCATCTACAATATCCAACAGCAAGCATTTTTTGACAGTCCACAGCCTGTTACATGAGCTGTTGTTTGTTTTGAATCTGGCTCTTACTAGCTCTATCTGACAGCCCCCACTTCTACTACTTTGCCTGTAAATTCTGAACATGTGAAGGCTCCTGAAAAAATAAACTTAAGGGGTTCCTATGGCCAACATGAAAATATTTGCAAGCTTTAGTGAAATCTCGTGGTTGCAATTAAATAAACCACATCTAATATTAACTAATCTAATGTAATTACATCTAGTATTACCTGAGGCATTATGCCAGAAGGTACCTGAAGGTACAGGCATAAAGTATATCCATGCTATTACTGAACATGCTAGCTCAGGTACCAAAAAGAAAATAACTCTTCTGCTTAGATATATATGCAGACACACCTTGAAATGTAAATTCTTTTCTGCTGTCATTAAGCAGACAAATTTTAACAAGCATGAACTTTTAAATGGCCCATATTACATTTATACCTATTATTACTACACTGGCCATGCTCTCTGTCTTGTTTCAGGTTTCTAAATTAGTTTAGTAAGTGGAAAAGCAAGAATCTGCAGTGTGGTTTATTGCTGGTTCAATGTTCTGCATGTCATTTGGAATTTCATCTCCCAGCAACATGAATGCATTAAGCCAATGGAAAAATTACCTGAATGACCTCATTCATACCAATCTGTTTCTAAGAGCTAGGGACCCTAGCTCTTATTTCCTAAATACCTTTCAGTCTACAGAAATCACAGTTCCTGAATTCTGCACCCACGCTCCTTCTTCACTGCATAAGGAAGCCACTGAAAACTGAAAAGCAGCTGATATCAACGTTTTCACCTGAAGCTTTTCCTGTTACTTAGGAAAACACCCATTTCATTATGTTTTCAGGAACTGCAATCTATAGTTTCCTGTGATGCTTAAATAGTTTTCTTTTTCTGGGGTTTACTCATAAATGTAACTCTTACATTCTGTCATAGCTGCACTCTAGGTTTGTAAATGCTATTTCGTGTGTCAAAGTACCCAAATGCCAGGCACTGCAATATTAAGTATTGCAATACACAAGTTTTTCTGAAGACAGACGGCCAGTTTCAAACCACATACTTTATGGGTTGTAATTTGCGATACCTAAACCTCAAAGTTTTCAGTCCTTCCAGGTGCCGAAGTCAGAAAGGCGAGTTCTGTAAGTAATGAAGATAGCTGCCACTTCTAAGATCTCAAAAAATTTAGAACATGGAAGTGAGGGCCTGATCTCCCTCCTATGACTTTTTGGCTGGCACCCTGGCCCAGGAAGGTGACATGGGAGCCAAGACTGATGGCAAGACCAGATCAGAACTGGGTCCAGATACCATGATCACAATGATGAGTTCAGTGATCATGCAGCGAGTCCAAGAGAAAGGAGGGGCAGGCCCCCACCCCCAGCTTTGTTGACAGCAGCTCTTATTAGTGACAGAGCTGACCCTGGACTCAGCCAGCTGAACTCCTTAACTCAGGTGACCAAGCTTCTAGAAGTNCCTAGAAGTTGGGAGGACCCGCTCTGCATCCTGACACTGTATAGGAATATCAGTGCTCACTGCAGATGGCTCAGTGAGTTCCTACACACAGAGCAAAAAGCTGCCCCTTTGTGCTGATAGCCTTCTCCAGAAACACTGTACTTCATGGATTTATAACAGATCTCTTCTGAAGTGGAGGAGGAATCTTCCTCTTCTTCATCAGCTCTACAGTTGCCTGAGGTGGGAACACAGAGGTTCCAGGTCCTCCTCAACCTGAAGGGGTTCAAATTTAAATCTCCTCGATGATGTTCTTATCAGCAAGTTCCAGAATAGCATCCTTCCTGCTGAAACTGAACATGATCCCAATCCTATCCATGTCTTCTCATCAATAACTCCTTACTCCTGTATCTACAAGCAAAATCTGGTGCAGGGACCAGGACTGAAGCCATTTCTTCCAAGGGAAATCTCCTTTCAGAAGGTTTTAAAGTTAGGTTCCTCGCAGACTCTTTTTTTCTTCTTCTGCATCTCTATACATTCCTCATTTTTTCTGCTTTCTCTTCCCTTATATCCACCATTCAATTGTGTAGTGGTTATGGTGCTCTTAGGGACATCAGGAGTTCTGAGTCAAGATTTTCTCTGACTAAATAGCTGGATAGAGACTACCATGCATAAGATGAGCAACTTCTGTAGCAACAAATTCCCTGACTTCCCAGCAAAAATACACTATCAGGCAGTTCTTATCTCCACAATAACTGTTAAACATAGTGGCCAATGCTAATAAAGCGCATATCAGTGGGAAACACACATACATCCCTTGGATATCCAAATGTGGATCTGGACATATTTCAAATGCTTCCTTCCCATCTTTGAGTCACAGCAGCTTAAACACCTGCNGTCCCTTGTGGATTTGGACATATTTCAAATGCTTCCTTCCCATCTTTGAGTTGCAGCAGCTTAAACACCTGCACCTACCTGGCTCCCTAGCACAGGATCTCCTAAAACCACACAAGATTCTATGGTTGGTCACTTGGAGAACTCTNATCCCTTGGATATCCAAATGTGGATCTGGACATATTTCAAATGCTTCCTTCCCATCTTTGAGTCACAGCAGCTTAAACACCTGCACCTACCTGGATCCCTAGCACAGGATCTTCTAAAACCACACAAGATTCTATGGTTGGTCACTTGGAGAACTCTGTCCAAAATACAAACGCTATCTTATTTCACTTTGGTAGTCCTTGAGAATAGGTAATTATACTGATCTCTGAGATTGAAGAGTCCAAAATATGCTTAATCTGGGTTTTGGAAATATTTCACTTATTTCAAACATGTCCCTAAGTCCTTCTTCAGTCAATGCACTCCTCTACCTTCTCCACAGTGGTCACAATGGCAGAGATCTAGTTTAGCTCACAAGACAGAGAAGACAGGGCCAGGCCTGTCACCTGTATGGTTTTGGGACTCTTTATAGCTAGAGAGCATGGTAGCTGAACACTGAAAAAAGGTGGTGCTTTGAGAATGCTGCTTTGGATAGTTTTTTTTTTTCTCATGGGTTTTATTACAGTGGTACCAGAACCCTTTGGTGTGTCATTAGCTTATTTTGAAATGTTACTTTGAACACTCCACGTGCCACCTTTCAGCAGCGTTTCACAGACTGCAAGATGCTGTGGTTCATGGCGACAGTCACTTTGACCCACAGAGGGGCACAGCTTCTGGATCCTCTCCCAAGAGGTGGGATCTGCCTAGCTCTGTGAAACAAGGCTGTCCCTCCGTCCTCTCACTGCCCGTACTTTTAAACTAGCTGGCATTTTTTCATGAATGAAAGCAAAAAGTGTCCTCCATTGCATCGTTATCCAGTAGCCCACTGATTAGATATGAAAACCCAGCTTCCAAAGAATACTGAAGTAAACCATGAATGGATGAATGCAATAAAGAGGAGAGGTTGCAGGAGCAAAATTTAAAGCCCTTTTCCAGAGACTAGAATATATGTATGAAAATCCCCAACTCCAGGAGAAGACTGTGCCCTTTGCATTCTCNGGTCCATGTGCAATCCAGTCCAGAAGACCTGAAATTCTGAGAACAAATGCCAGTTTGACCCTGCGGAATCTGCAAAACCAGGTAGCGCTAAGTACTGAGCTCTGTTGGAGCATCACTATATGCACATGCGCTGTAAGCAAAAACCTTGCCTTGGGAATTATGTTGGTATGCACAACCTCTCCACATCGGGCACTGCAGCGTAACATTGAATTAACTGTGCTGCCTTGTTTGCCCTGCCCTCCGTATTGCTCAATGGTGCCATGGAGAGGCCACTGCTGTTTAAAACTAGCTCACGTATCTCTGCTCTAAGCAGATCACTAGATATCCAGGGAATTTTAGCACCTCTTCAGCCAGGCAGAAGCAGAACAGGAATCTGGATTGGGTTTGTGGCTGAACCCCGGAGATCCTGTACAAATGCTCACAGACTGCCAGGGCTGCAGAGCCTCACAAGGGCTGCTGTTTCCTTGCCTTCACATCTGTAATGGGTGGGCAGGACCACCGTAAAGGTAAACAGCTAGGATCAGACTTCCTGCATCCCAGCTACCCCACAGACCACAAGGGATGTTCTGCTCTCATCTCCTACAACCGAATAGATCACAGACTCAGCTCAGGAGCCACTCTACGCACAGTGACTGTCACCCGTGTCATCTGTCACCTCACCCCCTGTCATTAGTGACACTAAGCAGTATGACTGCTGCTTAGTGGCTTCCACTTGACTCATTTTTAATGTATTTATACACCACTATTTGCTTTTGCTGCATATGGTGTCTTTCCAGCCAGGCACTTTTGCAGCCGATCAAGCGTTACTAACTCGTGCTTAAATATTTATTGACTCTCTACTGATCACACAAATCAGGTTCACAAATTTAGCTCTTGGAGATACTTTACACTTTATGGGCTATTTGGATGTTAACCAAAGCCTTTCTGAGTGTTTTCTTTCTTGCGCCATAAACAAACAAAGCACAGTTTTAGAAACAAGTTGCAGCTTGAGCAGGAAATTAAATATCCAGGACTGATATTGGTTCTGTCGCCTTCTCAGCTATCAGCTAAAACTTGTCTTATTATATCACGCTGGATTCCAGAAAGCAATATGCAGCAACAAGTCATATAGCAACAGGCAGACTTTTCCAGTAATCTTTCAACAGAACCTTTTCTCTGACGGAAAACACCAAATCATCAAAACATTCCTCAGCAACATACTGATTTCAGCAGCACAGTGACAGAAGTTTTTTCACACCAACAGAAGAGGCAGCATTTTTGGAGTTTCGCAAGCTCCTTGGCAGCCTGCTGAGCTGGATGTCCCAGATGCCTGAATATTCGGGGTAAGCAGTGGCACCCCAGCCTGCCTGGGAGACCCTTGTGCCCATGTCCCGGTTGCCAGCAGGGCTCTGCCTCCCTGCACATGGACAGGTCCGCGGACAACACAGGCTGCCGGGAAAGGCACAGCTTGGGTTCCCCTCTCCAACCTCTCCCACCCTGCTGGATGCATTCTTCTGCCCTCTTATCCCTCCATCGCCTGAAACCCTTCTCAGCAGCAGATGGGTCATGTTGTCCCACAGGCAGGACAGCCCACTTCCCGGCTTGCTCCGCTTACGTAGCTAACTCGCTTCAGCTGTATTGCTGAACATTACCATGACACGGAGGTTAGGAAATCATCTTAAAAATAAAGGTGAATGAAATCAGGCATGCAAGAAATGAGAAGCATGAAACTGGAAACTGAACTGAGACCACTGTGACAATTTAATCTCAGGGGCATTTTTTGTTTTCCCCGGAAGAATCCTTAAATTTACAGATGCGCAAAGCAAATATGCTCAAATTAATAACAAGCCACTGCGAGCTATGTCTCTCCAGCTTTCATCACCTCTTATAGCTCAGCAAATCACTGTAAGGTTTATTTGGGGGAATTTTTTTGTTGTTTACAGTAAATGTCTTTCACGCAAAGAGATATTTTTTTCATCCTTTCAAGAACATGTGATACACAAAATCATCTATTAACTTTGTTTCCAAAAGCTCATTATCAGGCAGTTGTAACAAGTTCATGCTTTCATCTTTATTACCTTGACTGTTCACTCATTGTTCACTCCTCTTTCAGTGAGGGGAAACTAATGAAGGATGAATGAATTCAGATGCTGGGGACTTGAAATCTCTGCTGACACATACCTATGTAACCCATTTTCATCACATGTCATCTACCACATAGCACATATTATAACAGATTTCTATGAACACTTCTCCCAGGAGGGGATCATTTTTTCTTGAAGATACATATTTTTCCAGCAATAAGCTGAAGCAAAGTGCTCAACGAAACCTGCCTTCTGACACTGGGAGGCTGCCCGCTCTCCACAAAGGAAAACAGAGCACTAATCATAGAATCATAGACTGGTTTAGGTTGGAAGGGACCTTGA
>RSEF01000002.1:128257974-128275522 GCA_003993805.1 Himantopus leucocephalus | reverse complement strand
AGGCAATGGGCACAAATTGAAATACTGGAGGTTCCCTCTGAACGTCAGAAAACTGTAAGGGTGACCAAGCACTGGCACAGGTTGCCCAGAGAGGCTGCAGAGATCCATCCTTTGTGATCTTCAAAAGCTGTCTGGACAAGGAGACAATTCATTGATTCAGGACTTCCCATTCGGATGCTGGTTATGGTGCAAAAGAAAGGATGCCATATTGCGGTTTGACATAAGCCTCCTTACACTGTGTTCAAATATCAAACATGCCTTCAGAGACAAGGCTGGGGCATGGAACAACAGGTTCTAAAATGCTGAGATGTATAATACAGAGGTGCCCTTGACCTCCCTGATAACAGAACTGCTGATGACATACAACAACGGCAAAACTGCTTGTGCCAAACATAACCCAGCAGAAAAACCTTGCAAATGTATTCTAATCTGTGCATGCCTCCAGGTCCCATCCACTTCCTCACAGCTGGTACATTTAGAAAAATACTGAGTTATGAAACATACTGAATTATGAAATATCATTGCCTACTTTGCCGAGTACTGGTATGCACATACTTGTCTGTTAATTAAAACCCATCTTATCCTTCTCCTCTGTACTGGTTTATGGCTCAGTTCTCATCAAAGAAAAATACCTACTTTTTAAGTGTAAAAGAAAAGAACAGTGGAACTGAACACGTTTGTCCAGAGAAGATTCTCCTGCAGGGTATGTCTACACTGCCAATGCAGTTGAGATCTCTGGGCACAGGTAGCTCAGACATCAGACCCTGCATAACCATGTTAAGGTAAGCATCACGCAAGGCATCTACTCTGAACCAAGTACCTGTACTGCTTCTCCTAGCCGCTCTAGCCTGCTGAACTGGCTTTGATGTCCATAACACTGCACTGCATTGGAACTAGAGAATGAAGTATGTGTTTTATTAAACCTTAAAATGAAAGCATGCTTTTACGTTACACATACAATAACATTGATGTCTGAGTTAGAGTTGCCTACCATGTAAATTACTTGAAGCTATCAAATGATGGACCATGAGGATTAAGAGAATGTTTATCATGTCAGATATTCAAGATGAATTTATGTGCAGTGCTGTTTCTTTACAATCATTTTGATAATAAATTTGGATTTGATCTCTGCATTAAAAAAATCATATAGGGCTGGGGCTGAAAACTCCTGAACCATGCTTTATAACATGCTGGTAATTCTCAATTTCTGATGATATTACAGTCTAAGCATACTGATTTTTATACTGACTTCAAAGAGTTGATATACCTCAACACTGTCAAGAATTTTGCCATTACCATCTCTCATCTCTTTTCTCAGTAAGAACAATTAGATGAAGGTGGTAAAGAAGTAATACTACCGCAGACTTCCGGAACAGCTGTGAATAGATGCCTATTTCAATTCATGCTATGTATTTGTTGCAAATGTTATTACTTACTGCAAAAAAAAAAACCCAGATACTGTTACAATTCCAGTGTGAAGGTTATGTGTTACATAGCAATGGTTTGCCTTGTCTTCAATTTAGAGTAGATTTAAATTAAATACNCAATGGTTTGCCTTGTCTTCAATTTAGAAGTAGATTTAAATTAAATACCACTTTTTCACAAACAGAAACTACAGCCTTCTCATTAGCCAGGCAGAGGCATTCTGACTTGCCACACAGTTCAACTAATTGTTATCTGAAATTTATGTTTTAATTCCTAAAAATTTTCATTTCTTCATCTACACCCACAGGCTGTCACAAACATCAATAGAAGGTGGACAATCAAATCATCCCGCCCCCTTCCCATCCCCGTTCTCTCCTTCTTCAGCCCACTATGCTCAGACGAGGATATATCACCGTGCTACTCCCCTCTACAGTCAGCCCCTCAGCACCAAGCTTTAACTCTAGGTATTAAGAATACAAAGGAGTAAACCAGCTTTCCACCAGCTCATGACTTTCAGTTGCTGTTTTTCCTTGCTCTAGTATTAGGGTTTGACAGCAACGTAGTAACACCCAGCAACACGCAATGCAAAATATTCACTGTGTAAACAGTGACTATTTTCTTCCTCGCTTGCTTCCTATTTTTCTTCTTTGTTTTTCACTTGGCTTGCTCACTGCCCCACTGTAGTTATTTTTTGATCATCTCTTTTCCTGCTCAGCACTTCTACACTGTCTTCCAAACATCAAAATATAAAAGAAAATAAAAGCTCATGATCAGGCTTCTGAGGAATTACCTTCCAGTGAAACACCTTCTCACAAATTTTACCACACTGTCTTCCTTCCAAATATCCCTCATGTTTTTAAAATGGCCTTCTATGCATTTCTGTCACAGCCTAAATCCCTCACTCCCAATACCTTCCTACATCCACACCTTCTTTTTCACGACGGTCTTCTTTATTCTCAATATACTGTTAAGGGTTATGATCTAGTCACTGTCTTGATGATGATTCAGCAAGCACTGAAGTGATTCCTGCCCAAGTGATTCCTCTCAAATAGGGACTGCAGACCTAAGACAGTATTGTGGTGTTAATAAACAAACCTATTCAGAAGTAATCTTTATAATCCCTTTACTATTTTCGCAATTTTCATGAGCAGAAAAGAAACATTTTGAAAAACCAACCAAACTCTGAATAATCTACAGAGGATACTGTTCTTATTTTCCTGTACAAATCACTGAAGTCCACTCTAATGCATTTTCCCATCCCTCAAAAAGGTGAGTTATTACATAAGCTTCATTATAAACTAGATGTAAAACCAAAGGGCCACACAGTAACAGTGTGTGTTTATATCACAATACTCACCCAATAGTCATTTGAACATGTGGCTTCTTCAATACATCAGCCATCAGCATTTTCTACATTTCTTTATCAGACTTATTGGAAAAAGCTGGTTTTGCTACAGATGATTCCAAGATACTTACCCCGTCGTGTACGGTATATTTATTCCCCCTAGATTAATGCTTTCACATCCAACAATGAAGAGAGTCGAAAAGCAGAGCAGAGACACACCACTGCAGATCATAGCCAACTTTGCAGATTCTCTCGCACCAAGTTTCAGCTTTTTTATAATGTAGCCACCTAGGACAATACCAACACCAGCACTTGGTACAATAATCACACCTGCCAGGAAGAAAATCGTGCAACATTAAAACAGGACCTATAGAAATGGTATAAAACATAAATATTGGTTTCATTCCCTGATTAGATGACTGCAAATGCTGCACTAAGATCTCCATTGTCTAATTCTCTGCTAGCAAACTGAGTCAGACTTTTCAAACGTCTGGAGTGTTGTCAAAGAATTAATAAAAGCCTCCTTATGATATTACCAGCAGCCAAAGCACTATAAGAGAACTATTGTACTTACAAGCAGAAACATTGCTTTGTATTTATTTTAGAATGGGGAGAAGGGATACACATTGCTCCAGTTTAATTACTGAAAATTTGAAGAAATCCAGATTTGGACCGAAACCTTCCTTTTCCTCATGATTAATTCCAGTGAAGCACAAGTGCTAACCTCAGGCAGGACCCCAGAAGCCTTCCCACTTGGGAGCGCACGCATGAGCCTGGCTGCAAATTCCGCCTTCTGGATACTTTACTCAAGCTGAATAGCACTTTCCTACATTGGCAGCCCCATTCATCTCAGCAGAGACATGTGGAGTGTGAACTGATCAAACACGACTAAAGAAATGAAGATACTAGAATTAGTATTAGCGTAAGTTTAAGACACAAAGGACATGCCTATGAAATTTCTGTCGCTCTGCTGCTGTAGTTATAAGGTGGCGGCTCAGCAACATGTCACCGGGCTGTCCTCACTTCCCAGGGCCTGAGGTGGTGGTGTCAGCGAATGTCTTGCACTTCTTAGCTTCCCTTGGCTTTTGCTTCTCACTGACATGTGAGAAGATCTTTAAATGAAGGTCTTTGCTAAAAAGATGCATTCCACATAAATATGGAATTTGAACAACTTTTGGAAGCTGTATTTAGGGAGAAGGAGCTAAACTTTATAATCCAAATTCTGAAAGATGTTGGTCTTCTTTTCAAAGAAGCCAGTACGACTATCACTTGCAAGTATCTTTAATTTTATTGGAAAGCATTCTCATTCTCTGCTAATTTGTCTAAAGGTGATATTATATTTATCAAAATGTTGAGATCGTGAAAGTAAAAATAAGAGGTAAAAATAGTTGACATCTTAATTATACTGCCATAACCAATGGCATTATAAAATGAAATGTCATTTCATGAGGAAGATTCTTAATAATAACCCTTCACAGACTCAAAACCAGTCTCTCTCATAAGAGCAGAATTTAAATGTATAAGTCCTTCTAGGAGAATTAAATGATTTTCACAAAGTTCAAAGCTGTTATGTCTCTTGAGCTGTTATATCTCTCACTTTCAATGACTGAATAAGAACAAGGGAAAGAAATAATGCAAATCCTTTCACTTGCACTGAAAATGTTCTCTCTGGGTGAAAATGGTAACTCAGCCATCTCAGTCTACCAGGCATGCCCTTCTCTATGAAATCTCTGTCAGAGAAGCCCACATCCACGCTGAAGGCAGACTGCAATCACTTGCAACACCTTCTAAAACACACCTGTCAGGTGAATCAAATTCCATGGACCAAATCCATGGCTACATCAGTTATATGAGCTACGGACCTAGCCCAAGGTAAGGGCTGACTAACGATAAATTAATCTCAGTATTTTATTCTTCTTCCTTCCACCTTATAGCTTAGCTTTCAGTTCTTAACCTCTTTTGGACCTGAATTTACCTTTTCTTTCTTATCCTCTTGAGGACACAGATATTGGATATTGGAAAAGCCTTTCACTAGAACTAAGAATCTGTGTACCTTGTCAAAACTGAGCATGTAAATATTTTGCAAGGCATTAGATTAGTGGTTCTTCTATTAGTGAATTATATTGCGCTGCTGTTTTCATCCATCCTTTGCCACACAATGAAAATCAGAACATTAAAAATGAGGAGAAGAACATGAGCAAATTGCCCGCCAAGGCACGGTCTCATTCAGGAGGATGGAAAGGTAAAGAAAAGCCTACACAGAAGAAGTATAAAGACATATTCCTCCATGCAGAGTGGAGCTGGTGATGGAAAAACTCTCTCTCTGGGAGAAACTGGAAGGGCAGGAGCAGATATAACTGTTTGCGGTGAAGGCAGCAGACAGAAATGCTCGTTCCCTCCTACGTGTCAGGAAGGCTGACAGGTTTCTTTTACCCTAAGTACAAACTCTTCATCCTTATTTCCCTCTCATTCTGCAGGGGATGTGAAATCAGAAGTGATGTACTGTCAAGGAAACGCAGCTACTCCAGGGCACTTCCAGACAAGCTTCCAGGGCAAAGCAAAGCATGTACATCTAATCAGGACATGCATTCTTCTTTTTCAAAGGCATTTAGAGGAATAAAGCTTAAGATCTGATACTAAGCTGTTGCATTGCACTCTCCTTCATTTTATGACAGTTTGGCTTACAGGAATTGTGCGTGTGCCAAATACACTCCTGGGTACAGTGCTCTGAGGCAATATCGGCTTTCAGTCAGCAATTTTCAAGCTTTGTCCTTTTTGCTGTTGTCAGGATGCTGCGGCACTTGAGGCTTTCCACAGCAGCAAAAAATGATCTTAACAGCTACTAATACTCTGGGAACAGAAAACTGCAATATCTGCTAAGCAGGCTACACTTCCAAAGGGAATATTGTGGAGATCTTCAAACCAATTCTGTCTGAGATACATGCTATTTCTTTTCTAGAACTAAAGGTAGATCCAATGTGTTCATAACCATTTTAGCAGAAGTTACCAGAGCAGTGCTTTATAATATATAGCGTGCAGTTCTTCCAATTACATATTATTTGAATTATAACTCTCTTTTTCACAGGTAAATCCGCCAGCAAAGCACCCGAAATTTTAACGTGGATTTGTCTAAGATCTACCTGTAACCAAACGTCAAAGTTCTTTTTTTGTTTTGGACTTGAGAAAGCCTGGAGGCTGAACGCCACCTGCTCTACAAACAGAAAACAAAACTCCACACAAGACAAGACTGCAGCACAAGCTGCACAAGTTCAAGACATGAAGTTTGGCACATGGCGTTTTTGCTGATGATTAATGCGAGGTTTGTTTAAAAACAGAAACAAACTGAGATTTAATTAAAGAATTTCTGCTTATGAATTGAGACAGAAAATGACCAATAAAAAATTTACATCAGTAACATAAAGAGATTCAGCAAGCACAGGTACTCAGCTGGTGATGTATGTATGAACTGTACATGTAGTAACATAAATAACATGTAAGTCCTCCTTTTGCTAACCAGAAGTTTGTAAATTGGACATGTCTTTTACTAGATTAGCCAGTAGCAATCTAATACAGAATCTCCAAGTTTCCTTTTCCCGTTTTTCCTACTAAAAGAATTTATAAAAGTAATAACAGCTGCTGACTTTAATGCTAAGTTTAGGAATTGGGGTTGTGGAAGCAGTGCTCACTTGTCCACGTTGCGCATCCAGCTATTTCATCTTCTGCTTCTGGTTCATTATAATAGTCTTTATCAAGCAATTTATAACGGGGGAAACAACAGATGTTAATAGCTTCACACCCTGCATAGGGCCATGTCATTTTTTCCTCTTTTAATGTACTGGCTGTTGAATATTTTGTCTGGCAGGAATGTTTCAGATTTATCCTAAGAACAAAGCGAGTTATGGAGCAGCAATTCCATCAAGACTCATTACAGAAAAACTCCTATGCGTGTGTAGCTACCCTAAGCTGCAGTTAGAATCACAGTCCCATCAATCAATGTTTCCGCCTCACATACAGAACACAGGGACTTCATGCCCTGAAGAAAATCTCATCCCAGCAAGCTCTCAAACATAAGTCACCACACAGTGCTTCTCTGATATTTCCTCTCTACACCCCAGAAAGAGTCCTCACTTTTCTTCCAGCCACTGCAGGTGACAAATGATTCCCATGTGAGGTGTGTGTTTCTTTGTCTCTCTTTCTTCTGCTACTTTTTGTCTTTTCCTTGACTGATGCCCCTGGGCAGCTTCACCCGGTACTTCACCCTTGTTCGAAAACTCACTCTCCACTCCATCACTCCTTCTCAGGCAAAATATCTAGAAGTATGGGGGAGTAAAGAACTAACCTGCCTAGCTATTAGCAGCTATTTTATATGGGAAGCACTATGGAGAAGTCAAAAAGATGCTTATAAAGACAAGTGTCTTTGAGGCAGCTAGGAGAGAAGGGAGATGATCTGCATGACGTGGGCCCCAATTCTGCACAAGGTTTTGGCCCCCTTCCCTAGGGAAGTTCCCATCTCTCCCTCCTGTAGAGCAGTATGAAGCTTAAAATTTTGTGGTTAGAAGTTGGACTTGGCCAACTTGCTGTGGCAGCAGGGAAAGTGCCACACGTGCAAAAGAGGGGCCTCAGACCTGCAATGGCAGGTGGGAGAGGATTTGGGGAGCTCTCCTGATTAGACTAGATCCTGGTGCGCTCAGTGTTAGTAAGTAAATAAGGAGAAAACCACCAGCCTGGAGGGGAGAGATAACTGAAGGATGGGACAGATAAACAACTCGTCACTGGGGAAAAAGAAAGATTAGTATATTTTAAAGACCAAAGATGAAGTAAAATTCACATAAAATAAGAACAGCTTTAAAAGATCTTTTAAGGCACACAAACCGCAGTAATGCCTGTGGGTTTTCTAGCTTCTTTTTGTTGCATTTTTGCTCCCCAAAGACCATTAACATGTCTGTCTAGGCTTATGTAAAAAACCCCAGCCCTTTAACAATATAAATGGGTTCACATTTTACTAAACACATATAGCAAACATCAAAGAACAGGCTGAATATCTAAGCAAATACACAAAGTTGGGTCCAATCACCTGTTCTGACAAGCACATTTTTGGTTCATTCCTACATTGATTCATTTCATTAGTCAAAGAACACCAACCCTTTCCAAGTTACACTATGTGGCAATGCCTTACCAGTGTAGATGCTGGCATTGGAAGCTGGGATGCCAAACTGTGACTCGATGAACTTGGGAATGAAGGTAATAAAAGCTGTGACAATGGCACTCTCAGCTGTGTATGACAAACTCACAAAAAGGAATGTCATGTTGCTTAAGATCCTGACAGCTGCTCTTGGAAGCTCTACAAAATGACAAAAATGACAAACGAATGTTATAAATAATGAGCGAGAAACAAAAGCAAACTGAAACAAAACAAATTGATTTTCTTTGAGATGGACTGGCAATAATAGCTTGCTAGCATCTGGCTACATTTGCTAAGCGGAAGGGAGAGTGCATATTTGGGATTGCAGCCTTCGCTGTCTGCTCTTACCCTATCTCACTGCATCGCCCCAGGGCTGCAGTCCCACTTTTCACAAACACAACTGAGGTCTGCTTTAACAAAACCATCTGAAGAAACAGGGTCTACATAGTAACACTATAAAGGAGAGAAAAACAGCAATAAAATGTAGTGATTTTGGAATTATTCTGATGTCTTATTTTGAAACTTTTTACAAGATAACACATATCACACTGCTGAACTGACAGTACTGAGTTTTGCACTCCACAGGAGGAAAACAGATCACATACTCCCCCTGCAAATCTCTGCTTTAAGGACCACGCTTGGAAAGTGGGGATAATAATACTATAATTTGAAAAGGGAACCATAAGATTTTTAATTAAACATTTTTCTACATGATTAAAAGTATTTATAACAGATGCAGACAAAGCATACTGAAAAAATTATGTCAATGATGTCAACAATATCAATGAATCTCAAAATACCTTACATACAACTCATATAATATTCTCAGAATGGATAAAAACGATCAAGTAAAAATGAGAGCACATCATTAACTTAAATTGAAAAAGTATTCATAGATGTTGCATTTATCCTTAAATCAAATATCAAAACCCCATGAAATTCAGCACTGTAGTTAAAAGAAACACTTAAATACTTTTAATTCAGTCCTGTAGTGATGTCAAAATTATCATCACAAGATGATGATAACTCTATTGAAGACAATTTTTTCAGATTAGATGGTGTGATTTTTAACACGTATTTTTTTCCTTGGCATTTCTACTAAGATCAGATTTTCTGTTCAAGTATTATATCTAACCTACTGTGGTTTGGGTTTTTTCATTTCATACAAAAATTGAAAGCTGCTTGAATCAAAGCCCATTGAATTCAATGAAAAGAGCGGTCATTAGAAATACAACGTGTTGAGTAAGAACTCCTGAGTGAGAATTTTATTGATGTTAAAAGTTGTCAAGTCAAAAATCTATCTCGCTTTCTCCATTGACTCCAGTAGGTTATCTGTATAAAAGCAAACAGATTTTAGACTCTTGCCATGTCAAAACTTGTCAGGCTGCTAATTAACACCTAAGTTGTCTGACTGTATGCAGTCTTAGCTTATGCCAGTCGTCAAAATTTATACTGAATTCATTATGAGTACAGGGTTTATAATTTTAATGTAGTCAAATGTTCTCTTGCTGCCTCGATGAAGAAACATATTAAATGTTAAATACAAAATTTGGTGGAAATAAGTAATGAATAAATCATATTAAGAAGCACTCATATATTTGAATCTTAATGTTTTTTACCACCTACAGCTTTTTTTAAAAAGATGTGGCACTGTTAGCAACAGAGGAACAGAAAGAAACAAGATAACAGGAGTATGAGAACATATAATATCAACATGGATATATGGAAACTGTAATGCAACTGTACACCTTCAGAAACTACATTACCGTAGCAAGTGCGAAGATAAAACAGTATCAGTATCTGTTGGCAAAAACGCTGCATGTTCAAAATACAGCTGATCAAAATTTATCTCATTGTTCAAAAGGAAATGAAAGAGAGAAAAAAATGAAAGATATACAATACCATCAGATGTCAGCCCTCAAACCTCATCAGCTTTGGCCTTGCGTCTATTTTTGGGTTGGCTTGCGTTGGGTTGGGTTAGCTGATGGGGGCTCAGATGCAAAAAGAAACCAAAGGGCAAGAGCCAAGGTGCAGTAACCCAGCTTTTGCAAAGCCTCCCTGGGGGCTAGATAGTGCAGTTTAAGAAAACGGCTGCCATAGGGCTGCAGCGGGGCAGACGTAGCAGGATTTTGCCAGGGACAAGGTGCAGGACTGAGTGCTTCTGCCCCTGCAACAGGAGCAGCGGTTCCGACTGTGCTGCTGCCGCCATGAGAAAGGAGTCCAGAAACAGAACAAGGGGGTGCCAGGATTGGTCCTGCTGGAAACTGAGCTATTTGGTGGCAGCTGCTCACCTGTACTGAAAACATGTGGAAGGAAATAATAATATAGTAACTTTCAGAAGACTGGACATCGAGAAAAATGTCATTTTATTAGGATGATGAACTAAGTGCTCTTTGTAGAAATGAACTGGAAGTCCTTGGCCAAGGGCTGAGTCCAAGATCTTTGCTAAATCCATTATTTTAAGGGGCTTGGTCCAAATATCACAGTATCTGGTAAAGTTTAGGTCTTCCTGGTAAAACTGAGCTTCAGGAAAATGTGTGGTTTAGAATTTTTGATCTAAAGATACTGAAGAACTGATCAGGTAAAGAACTGCAGAGCTAACAAACATTTTTCTCTGGTGTTTGGATGTAGAGCTGTACTTTCTCTGTTGACTCCTACTTGTGTCTAATCTCAGCACTCAGTCTAAAGGTCATTATTAATTTCAAAACTAATTAGTATTTTCAAATTGGATTTCTACTGATAAATAGATAAAACTCAGTGTCTTGGAATAAGCACAAGTTCTCTTACACTCATGTGAAGTATTCTTCAGGGAACAGCTCTGCTGATTACTGTAATTTTTGGCATGAAATAAAAGAGAGATTATTCCTGCATGCTGCATGAATACACACCACCTGGAGCAGTTGAGGGTTGAAGCTCTGTGAATTATAAAGTGCAACTGTCTGGCATACAAGGAAAAGTTGCTATATAGTAAAGAAATTTGCAAATAAAAATACATATTCAAAATCAGGTTTCCCCTGATTTTGGCCTATGATTACAGTCAAATCCTGTGTGACAGAATCTGTATTACACTTCTGAATTTAAAAACTTACAATAAAAAGGCACTGTATCTCATATCTTTCAACCACACTAATTCTAGTTAAAAGCAAGAATGCTGAAAACTTTAAGGATCCTTTGTACTACATAATCAATCATGCATTTAAAACATTTCAATGTCACGTTATTTTTGTGTGACTAGGATTTGATTTCAAGGCCATTATTAAACCTGACAGATTCTGATTTTTGAAGGTCTTCAAAAAACATCTCTTGTTTTTGCAAGTGTGCATCAGAAATAAACCTACGAGAACTTGCATTTTCCCTCGTTCCATCATTTGAACAAATATATCTCTATTGATTACATTACTAAAACTGAAATGATCTTTTAGTATGGCTGCAAACATGTTTACTCTTCTGTACAGTAATTCAAATCTTAAACATCCTCATGTCTTTTTTTTTATAAATAAGCTAATACATAACTAAGAGTAAATTGAAACCTGCCTTGCTGACTGGTTTGCTAGTCAATTTGCAATTTGCTTCCTTTCATGGTCTTTGACAGTATTTTTTCTCTAGTCAGTATTCATTTTCTTTCACTAGTGTGCTGGACCACTGTTTGACTCATGGTAAGGGAAAATAAGAAAAATATGCAAGCAATACAAATATTCGTAAATACTGCTCTAAGCAAAACTCTCAAAGCACTGTAAGCAGAATTTCAGCTGAAACCCAAATAATTCTGACTTCACCTCCTTTTTCATAATTTAATATATTTTCTTTTATGCCTGTTCCTGTGCATCTAGCCCAAGGTGGTGCAATGAATACCACCAGGGGAATAAACCATTCCAGTCTACAGCACTGGACTCTTGTAGTACATCAGCAAAGCCCCTTGTAGGGGTGACGCAGGTATTAGCCAAAGGACCTCCTTTCTGCTCATGCTCCATGCCTGGACAGCACTAAGTCTGCAGCTTTGAAGGAGGCTGCCTCCACACCGAGGTCTCAGGAGCAGCTTCTGCTCTCGCGCAGAACAAGGCAGAGCCAAGATTTGAGACAGGATTTCTGGTTTGTTTATCAGAATGGAAATGAGCATTGTCAGTCACACACGAGTACTTCAAATATATTCCGCACGGAGCTAATCACTGAATCACTGAATATTTTGCCATGTATTTCATTTCATTATCTACTCATACACCATTTAAATGACCTCATTCAACTCAATTCCTCAAGCATTTTCAGGACATGCCTTAAGTACCTGGGTGGTAGCCATACCACTGAACAGCCCCTAATAACCCATCAAGAGTAGGGAGGTCCGGAGCGAGTTTGATCTGATTATTGCTTTTGTTAACTTGATTTAGAGCAGCTCCTCGAGGCTCCAGCTAACACTGCTTGTCACTGCACGGGGCCATGCCAACCTCTTCTATTTTGAGCTCTTCAAGATGGCCTAAGAACGGGCGAGGGGGGAGCGACTTGCTCAAGGTCAGTGGCACAGCAGGATCTCCAGCCCACAGTCTGCTGAACTCTCTGACATCTACAGAGCTCACAGCTCACCAGGCGTTCCCACACACAGACCAGTGTCTCCTCCTCCTCTTCCAATCCCTGCCAACTAATCTTTAGGTACTGCTGAAACTCCAGTCCAGATCCTGTGATGGGGGAGCACTTCAGTGGACTTATCCTACAGGCACGAGCCCCTCAGCAGTTTCTCTTACCCTTGCTGATGCCCTGACAAGCATTATTACCCTGTCTCCCTCCCCAGCAGGGACTGACTGGGAAGGGCACACGACAGCTGGTAGACGTGAAAAGGCAGACAGGAATATTCCACATTTAAGAAAGGACTGCACATCGGGACAAAACTCCAAAAGTTAAAAAGAAAACCAAAGACTACAAAATACAAGTAATTAATTAACACCCTCCAGATTAGATCAGTACATTTTAGGTAATATATACATTGGCTTTCTTTATACTGCCTTTATCCAACTGCACAGTAAGTTTCATTATAGTGGTAAATAAAAGGGACTGCAGATGCAATTTCCATGGCACAAACCCCTAAGGGTATCCATGTAATAAATCAAAACAGTGGTTTTGTCTGCTCAGGTTCATGATTCATCTGCATGTATGGGATTGAACTGTAGCTTGTTCATTATAAATCTCCTCTAGCTCATGTTATCTACACTACCTCTATTTCTCCCCATAAACTGCATCCTATTTTCTTCCTCCTGCGACCTATTTAATGTTTCATTTAATACTTTTGATACCTGCATCAGAAGCAATCTCCCTCTCAACATTGTTTACTTGCAACATAAATAGGAGAAGACTGAATTCCAAGCCCTTACATCTCGACATATGTGAAAAAGCAAAGACATGTATTTGTATTTTTATCTGATCCCAGCTCTACCATGGGCCAAAATAAAGCTCAGGTCATTGAAGTCGGAGGTTTGCAGCCGAAGCCAGTTTTGGTTTATTTCTTCAGCCTATACTGGCAGCCATTGCAGGAAAAAGGACCCCGTCCCTCTCCTGTCATGCCTTTTCAACTCCTTTGCATTCACCTAGAGAACTAACTTACATTAAATTAGGACAAGTTACAGCAGGACAAGAATCATTTTGCCAGGCTTCCCGGGTAAGACAACATCATATCAGAAGATCAAAACAAAGAGCTTCTTCCATGCGACTTTCCTTACCGAAGCTGCACAGATTTTACAGATTTAATGGCACTGACCTCTGTCATGGCAGACTACGACATCACTGATATTTATTAGTACAGAACAGAAGACATGACCTACTAAATCATGAGTCTCCCAGCTACTGCCTAAGTGGAGCTTCTGCCCATCATGCTATAAAAAGATGAAGCCCTGAAATTCAATGGGAAGTATAAAATGTACATTGCATCTCAGAAGAAGCAATGCTAAATGACTTAGACACACACAATCCTTTTGTCCTTCTCATTATAAACGAAATTACCTCAACTGAGAAGCTTGAGGCATGATCTCATTCCATAAAGCTCACTTAAACTTGAAAAATAATTAAATGATAGCACATTCCTGCTGCAGGCCCTCTTCGCTAGGGCAAATGACACCTAATGGGAAAGCTATTATCAGCTTATAGCAAAATACTTTTCTCCGCTTTATCTCAGCTTGCTTGGTATCTTTCTGACACGTGGAATACAATGATGCTTTTCACTGTTCCACGTGGTGAAGTTTCTCCTCTAGAAAAAATGAAAAGTTTTGTCTATGAGAAGCTCTAATTTGGTGGCTCTGCTAATATATCAATATAGGATTTTGTAGAAGGTATGGTACAGATTTAGGCACATATATGTAAAAAAATACACGCTAAAATGAGATATACAGTAGTTTTCATTTCTGTGGAAAAAAAGTACTAGAAAACATTCTCCTAAGAGTATATTTGTTTTCTGTGTATCTGCCGTGCCTGTAGTGACACAACGTGACCTGGAAGGTGAAATTATGTTCAGAAACAGAGAACCATCATTAGCAAACTCATCCAGACACAGAGTTTNGGTACTAGAAAACATTATCCTAAGAGTATATTTGTTTTCTGTGTATCTGCTGTGCCTGTAGTGACACAACGTGACCTGGAAGGTGAAATTATGTACAGAAACAGAGAACCATCATTAGCAAACTCATCCAGACACAGAGTTTGTCTGAATACCTGTATCTTTTCCAGGCACACCTACAGGATGAAGCAGTCCCTCTGCTGTAGCACTGCCTGCAACGATTAGGAAGGAGCCCAGCAAAGACTGAATTCCCCTTCCCCACTTCCCTAAGTTAGTGAGAAAACCTTAACAGGAGTAGTCCTGAACTACTTTTGCTAATCAGAGGGCCAGTAGGTTTGAAGGCCAAAAAAACCCCACAACTAACTTTATGGATTTAGAAGAAAATATTATATACAGGGACTCATGGAGGATAGAGAGTCTTCCAAGAAGGAAGCAGACAACATGCTTTTCTTGCTTCTCCATCACTTTTTTAGCTACTTTGCAAATAAAGGGAGAACATGGTTCTGAAAGATCTAATATTGCAGGTTTACCTTGCTTGCTCTGTGCCTTGATTAAGATGCTGATTTGCAAGCTAATAAAATCACCACAAGCAAAGTCTGGTCTTCTGTTTTTTCTTTACTTCCATAGAAAATAACAGTAACTTTAGGTACCCTGAGAGTGCAGACATAAAAATGCAATGTAGAGCAAATCAATATACACGTGGGAAAACATTACTTAGAATTACACTGGTTTTAGTCTAAAACCTGCATACTGGTTTTGCCAAGCCTTGCCTACTCAATATAAAGAGTGATCATAAATGTGTCATTAAAACATCTGCCAATCATTATATCCTGGACTGATATCCAATTAAAAAGTAACACTAATGTTCATGTCAACAAATAAAAACTTAAGAGTTTTGAGCTCGAATTACATCTAATGGTACAAATGACATTTCATGGTTTCTCCTAGTCCCATTGCACTCATCAGGCAACCACAAAATGGCACAGCCAGCATTCGTATCATGGAATCCAAGGAGGACACAACAGCACGGACAACACAGTAGCATTAAGGCACGTTCATTCTTGTCCTATACTATTCAATATTTTGACACTGTTAAGCCTATACTGTCAACTCCAAATGTATATGCTTCATTCACATTAACTAATTTTTAACAACACTGCCCTTCTTCCCACAGCATTTTATCAATGATTACTACTTACTGTTAGATTTCACATTAATGGTTTGCTTCTTGAATAAAATAAAACCCTCTATTATTTGTCAATCTTTTGATCTCTTCTTGTTTCAAAATTAGCACAGGTTGCAGCACAAAATAGCTAGGAAAGGTGTATGAAACAAATAAATCTTTCTCAATTAACTTACCCAAATGCATGAACGTAAATGAACCCACATACTAGAATTCTTTTTACTTGTTTCACTGACATTTTAGAACAGCACTTTATTCTATGAAGGACAGCTTAAAGAAAGTATGACAGTTACAAACTGTAAGGTGCACAAATATGTCTGATATTAGAGGTCCTATAACTATAGAAAATAGGCTACCTGTTTGTTACAGGTGCACATTAAACACTTCAATAATTTAAATAAATGTATGTCTCATCATTGCATTTTGTCATTTTAGAGGATGACCATCTATTAAAATCTCAATAGCAAAACCTAATATTAAATACAGGATGTCAAAACTCTGCCTTCAATTACATTCATACAATCCTAGATGATCCTGTGTACAAAATTTAAAGCATTTAAAAATTAAAAACAAACTTCACCTTTAACATTCTTTCCAAATCCCATAGAGGCAGGAACTGCACTGTCTGCTTGTATTTTGCTATTTGTTTTCTCTTTCATGACTTCATCATCACTTGAAACATCATCAGAGTTCATCTTCTTTTTCTTCTTCTTTTTTTTATGTCGAGGAGGGAGCTTTTTCGGAAAGGTAAACATGGGAAATATCACAAGGAGCATTGCAATGGCACAAAGGAGAAATCCACTCCACCTAATGCCAGGAGACAGGAACAGAAATGAAAGCCAATGCATTACATGAAATAAAGAAACCAAAATGATTATTACAGGTTGTACTTGCTAGAAAGACCTATTTGCAAAACATGGAACATTGACATTAAGAGTAAAGGACTGGAGTGGGTGAGAGCCTTCACTGCACTAANATGATTATTACAGGTTGTACTTGCTGGAAAGACCTATTTGCAAAATATGGAACATTGACACTAAGAGTAAAGGACTGGAGTGGGTGAGAGCCTTCACTGCACTAAAGCCCTTAATTAGAAGATGTTTCTGTCAGTTTCCCTATTAATAAAGGTGTTTATGCAGAACCCACCAAATATTATGAAATAGGGTCAGCTTTGAGTTCCCGTAAATGTTTCACTTTTGGTAATTATTCAGTACCAAGTGCTGAGAAGCAGATACTCACTTTTACTCTGCCTCTCTTGGATAATTCCCAGTAAAGCAATACAGTGTTCCTCTGGAGAACATGAAAAAAGTTATCCATGGCATGAGAAGATAAAATGTCCAGACGGATGCATCAGGGATAAATCCGTTCTGCTTTCCAGTGCTTACCTCTCACTGCCCTGACTGTCCAATTCTCTCCCTTCCCAATGAAGAGGTCCCAAAGCCTGACTGTGAACAACTGATGCGTTGCAGTTCATGCCAGCGTTTATGCCTAAAACTTTGAAGCTCTGCTCTGTGACCACAACCTGAAATATTCCTTCACAAAGAATTCCCCCTTCTCAACCTCTGTCTTATAAGAATAGGACATAAACAACTCTACAATGATCCCTTGGCTCACACTCTTGGAACATACCCACAGAAGAGACAATGTACGGGATGACAGAAAAGTGCCCTTCACATTGCAGGCATACAGTTATCCTCCCTGAGGCTAAGAAGCTTAATGAACTTCACCGCAGCAACACAGATNTCCTCCCTGAGGCTAAGAAGCTTAATGAACTTCACCGCAGCAACACAGATGGTCAAAAGGGCCTTACTAGAAAGTACTCTAGAGTTAACCTTCTGCAGTCAGAAAGCCGATAGTAGATTATCAGGTAACATAATTTCT
>RSEF01000002.1:128236010-128257874 GCA_003993805.1 Himantopus leucocephalus | reverse complement strand
AGCAAACTTGCTGAGGGTACACTCTGTCCCCTCATCCAGGTCGATGATGAATATATTGAACAAGACTGGACCCAGTACCGCCCCCTGGGTAACACCGCTAGTTACAGAGCTCCAACTAGACTCTGTGCCGTTGATCACAACCCTTTGTGCTCTGCCATTCAGCCAGTTATCAATCTGCCTCACTGTCCACCCATCTAACCCACACTTCCTAAGCTTACCTATGAGGATATTACGGGAGACTGTCAAAAGCCTTGCTGAAGTCAAGGTAGACAATGTCCACTGCTCTCCCCTCATCCACCCAGACAGTCACTCCATCATAGAAGGCTATCAGATTGGTCAAACATGATTTCCCCTTGGTGAATTCATGTTGACTACTCTGAATAACTGATTTGGACTTCTAAATAGGCCTACCGATATAACATGGCAAGTAAAAGATTTCGATACTTCAAAATTAGGTACTTAAAAAAATCTGCCCCAAACCTCCAAACCTTATTGTGGAAGTGAAGGGAGAGTCATCTCTAAGGTTCACCCTAGTAGGCTGCTCCAGGGTTCTGGACCCTTGAAATTCCAGTCACAGACAAATTTCTTAAGTCATAAAAAAACTATGCTATGAAATAGCAGTAATATCTCCTTTCCCATGATAAAATAGAGATGATGTACATTCTACAAGTTATAGCTCTACTCCAAACAATAAATCATCTTCAAAAGACAAAATGAGGAAACTACTGTTAATATAGACATACAGGTTACAACATTCATCTGATTTTCTTCTGATTGGTTTTCATTGAAATGAAAAATTGTACCCCTCAGAATTACTGCATTACCCATGCATCTTCAATGCTGCCAAGTCACTGAGTACACTTCTTGGGAAATGTGGGTCTCTCTTGGAAAGAGCATCTGCAGGTTACTCGCTCCTAGCTGAATTAGAGCCATCTGAGAACTACTCATGACATTCAGCACCTCCAGCTCAGGCTGGACCTTGCCAAAGTTTTTCCCCAGAAGCTTGTTGTACCTTGCTGCTGCTGTGATGTAGGATCTCAAGTCTTCAAACAAAAGTACAGGTCAATCTACTAAAATTACATGGTATTTAACAAGACAATTCCAAAGACCAAAGACATTGCAGATTCTTTCAAGTTCCCCTTTTCTCTGAAGAACTCAGCATTGTGGGGAGGGGTTTGCATTAGGAAGCATACTTCTTCCTCTGGGTGCAGCTTCTCTTCAGTGATGAGAGATAGCCTTTCCCAACCCTCCCAAACCTGGGCTTTCAGATCATAGTTCTACCTCTCACATAGACTGTAGATGATTAAAAATATCCTGGTTCAGACACAGTTAAGTGCCCATTTGCCTCCATGATATCCAGTCATGGTTACTTTTATTCCCTTGAAGTGTTGTACCTGAGGAGCTTCTCTGCCTCACTGAGTATGCCCTCAGCATGGCATATTATCTTGGGCATACCACCATACCAGCAAGGCAGTTTTGAAACTGCAGCTGGCTATGGGTAGCCAGGCTTAGCCACAAATGTCCGTCACAGCTAAGATGCTGGATGGCAGAGAGGGAGGGAGTCAAAGCAACAGTAATTAAATTACACATGGAATTTACCTACCAAAGTGAACTAAGAACAAGAAATGTCATTCTTCACCACTGAAAAGTTTATCCTGGCACATGTTGCAATGAATGCTACCATTTTGACAACATTGGATAAAATGATAATATTGTCTATTGCTTCTATTCATAGGAGATTCTTCTTCAAAAGAAAGTTTTAGGTAAGAGCCTATTGCAGCAAACTCTCTATAACTACAATAAGAGGGACTGAACCCTCTATGGGTCCGAAAATCCTCGTGTTCACAGCACATGCATGAAATAACTTCATTGCCGAAGATTTTATTTTTTTTTACTCTACTCACACTATAAAAACATACTGAGACAGAGGTCATGAAAATACTTTGAATGTCCTTTTCCTCCTCTAATAACACCAAACGACAACTTCAATACACTTTGTATATGTGAATACATAACATATGTCCCTGTGGCATCCTCAAATCTATACATTGTTAACCCTCCGACTGTGCCGTTTTATATTAGTAAAGTCGCAAGCATCATATTGTGCCTAGATGAACAGAAAGTACACAACATTAGTGGGTGACAACAGGCTGCCTGGCTTCTGGGTTCTAAAAAAGCCACTTTGCTTTAAAAAGGAAAAACAAAGGCATATATTGCTCAGTGCCTCTCATCTCAGTGTGCACACGCATGTCACCACACAGAGTTTATCGCTGGATGAGGAGGAACATTTCTGAAAGACCCCATTGTTCACATCTTGGCAGCACGTCGCCATAGTACAACTGCTCATTTCATACATGTGTAAGGCAAGCAGAATTTGAACTTTATTCTATTTTCAATGAAAGTTTAGAATTTGCAAAATCCTGCAAAAGCTACAGTGTGCATTCTGAAGGGTTTTTTATATATATATATGCATACATGTTTTTTCTTGTCAGAATAGTACAACAATTTTGCTAGATTTTGCAGGACATTTTTAGTGACATCGAGCTATAATCATTTTATATCTGTAGATTTCAAATTTTTACTCCAAAAATTTAACTGTCATTAGCATGAGGGTGTCAATTAGGAAACAGAGATACAAAAGATAAAATTAATCCCTCATAGTCATGCAGTAGAGTAGAAAGTCCGGGAGCATAATTTACTTCACCAAAGCAGTAACTCAGTGTCCTACCTGCTGAACAGCACTCATCCTGAAAGAACAGCATAAAGGAGAATAAAAACAACAAAAAAGAAAACACTCATGTGAATTTGCAAGAAAAGTCTCGTGTTTATAGGCTACTTGACTGCAACCTGAGGAGTGAGCTTTACCAGAAATAGCAAGATCAACTTCATAAAATCCTGACTGTGTCTCTATGTGTCAGGAAATTTAGGGGGCTACAGAAAAAAAAAAATATAGTCACAGGGGTTACCATCTGGGATTTTGCAAGCAGAAGAAGCATCACCATGCTACGGTACCATAGCATCCTCGCTAGTCCTACTGCAGCACATTTCCCCGGAAAGCTGAGCTATGCTGTCACTGGAGAATAAGCAGTGGGATATTTCTCTAGGGTACAGAGCAGGTTTTCATTCCCCCACAGAACAAAGCTGACAGGCAGAGGTTCCAATGGGGAACATGTCTCAGCTCTCCGCTGTTCCTCTCGTGTCCCAGCACCGTCATGGGGTAGCAAGGAACAAGCATAAAGCAGCTTTCAAAGAAACATTGGTCCCATTCATAAAGGCGTATTTACCTCATCCTGTCTAACTCACCCACGTAGAAGCTACCCAAAAAAATGTGAGGTTTAACCACTCTTTTGAGCCTGAGGGCACAAAACTGAGAGGAGTTGTGAGCAGAGGCCAGGCATACTTCTCCAAAGCTTTTAAGTCAGGAAATCAGTTCACTTCCTTCTTTTCTTCATGAACACACAGACAAGCCTATCTATATATGCTTTAGGATTTTTGTCTTTAATGTGGTTATTTGCTCAGGAAAAAACAATGCTTTGAGCATTATTGCAGTTAAGATAACAATGTACAGATCAAACCTTTAAATCATTTCCTTTCACAATGTATTAGCGTTACCATGACTTTAAAAGTCTCTCAGATCCAGTACTCCACTCAAAATAATAAATAGAGCAACAAAACTACTCCAGTAGCCTCCCTTGATCTTTGTATAGAATATTTGTCACTATTTTCCCAAGAAGATTCCACAGATGTGGAAGACGAATTTTTAGAGAAGCGTAACTAAAGCATAATTTTACATGTCTACCATGCAAACTAAAATGAATGGTCCAGCTTACCACTCCATTAAAAAATGCTGAAAGTTAAATTAAGTATAAATATGTCCAGTGACTTGCCAAAGCCAGATGGAAAGCATTACATTTTTTTTACTTTTCTCTTACAGATCTATTATTAAGATATCATTTGTATCAAAACAGATATCATTCTTAAACAGATATCAGGCTTAAGCAGCTAAGCTGCTTTATGCTTTGTATTCTCCATTTGTGGTCATATGCTAAAACATTACAATCATTTTCACAGGCTCCAATTCTAACGTCACAAAAAAACAGGAAAATAAGCCCAAACAAAACAAGCTAAAATAGACTGCGTATCCCAAAGTGTACCTCTCCTACACACTATAACTGCAATGCTGCTCCCAGTCACTTGCTATGCTCTGCAGCCACGGTGACTACAAAGCAATTCATCTTAAATCAAAATTTCACAGGTCTTGGCGCTTGTCTTTAGGTGACACTATCAACAGGTGTGTGCGTCCAATCCAAAATGTGAAAATATTAAAAATGTTTTCATTTTGAAAATGAAGAAAGGCTTGCACTTGTACCATGTTATTTCAGCCTTAGAGATACTCCGCTTAAGAAAAGATTGTCCCAAGAAAAACTACTCCAGTGCTTAAAATGGAGTCTTTATTTCTTTATTTCTAAAACCTGAGAACTGTGGAAGTAGAAACTCAAGGGGCAACTGGAGACTGTCCCATTCTTTAGAGACAACTGTTTCATTTGGAAACACAAATATTACTTCTTTTTTTTCTTCAAAATCTCTTTTCTCTCTTTATAGTCACCAATAAATAAACATTTGCTTAGAATATTACCAAGCATGACTTGCAGTTAGCAAGTAAATATGAAAAAGACACATCTGCTGTAAGAGTTCAGTGAAAACAGTTGCAATTTCTGAGTGCAGTTTCTGTATCAGTGTGGTTAAGTGAATTTAGGCACCATGCATAAGGAAATTCTTAGATCGGATAATTAAGCAAATCAAGCTTTATCAGCTTTATCAGTTCTTAAACCAATTTGAAGGGAAGAACCTTCTGGTGACGGTATTCCAAAAGCACATACAGCTATCTCTAACTTTAAGCATATGGAAAGTCCCCACTGATGTGAATGGTTTGCGTGACCAAAGACAAACTAATCTATACTTGCATGATCAGAACTTAAACTGAAAACAAAGATGCTCTGACATTCTTTCCATGGACTAAGAGGCATTGGTCCCCTCAAGAAATGTTTTTTTAAAAACAGAAGTGTCAACAACTACTTAAATGCATGACTACAAGAGCAATGAAAACTGTCTTTCTTAAACCTCTGAGGTGTTTTTCCACACGTAGGGAAATTTGATTTGGAAATGTGCTGTTATGGAAATTTAGCTCTCAGACAGATGCACACACTACTTGTGCCAAATGCAGTGAGAATGTCCAAAGATGCACTGAAAGGCAAAACTTTGCTCTTGGCTGTTATTTTCTGGAAATCAGTTCTCAAAAGAAGCTCCACATGTTACCTTCAAATTTTTCAAGTCTCTGTCAGTATGTTGCATTATAAACATAAGACAACTTAACGCACCCCAGGAAGGTCACTAGCCATGAGTTCCCAAACCCTGACTTTTCAAAAGAACATGTTTCTTAGAGATGTTTTCTTTTGTGGATACCTTTAACTAATGGAACTAGGCAAAGACATCGATTCGTTATGTAAATACCTACTGAGTGACTCCTCGGTTCCTTCTGAATTCTTGATCTGTCAGCATCCCAAAGCTACCTTCAATGAAACATCATAAATGTAATGTTCAAGTCCATACAGAAAATTACCTACTGTATATAAGCACTAATCTAAATCCTAAGCAAACTACTACTCCAAATTTTTTAAAAGCCTTTAACATCCCATATCCAATAAATAACTAGTTAGATAATTTGTCTTATTTTGCGTTCCTTCAGACACTGAAAGCCAGAAGCACAGTAGTGAATTCATCACTCACACTAGTAGGATCCTACAAGTTAGTGGGGCTACTCTCACAAGGCAGGCAGGATTCGGCACTTCTGCCCTATTACTCGGTGATGTAAGAGGACACTGAAGCTGTTGGCTGTCTTTAAGAGATCCTGGAGCAGCCTCTTGTCTCATAGTCATTCTTTCCGTTAAGTCATGTCAAATGGGAATATCTCATCTCTGCCTTTTAATTGCTTGACTTTGTTTTTTTCCACGGTTTGTCAGTTGAAGGCGCGCACACACATTTAATTTTCATTGGGGACTATCCCCAGGCACATGCTTACGGACTCTGTTTATCTCAACTTCTTAAAACTAATTTTCATGTCATTAGTATTACTTCTAACTAAACTGGAGTGAGGCTGCGTTGTTCATTTGCATCTCATCCCCTTTTTCTTTAGGTTATCATAACCGAAAAAAATCAAGCAGTGAAAGCTGAAATTTGGCCCACAAGAAGACCTTATCAGGTAGACTGTGGATAATCAAATGAAAGAAAGAGACTGAAGTATATTTAAATCCCATGAATTTAAAATTGCAGTGAGAAAGCCCAGGTCCGTAGCTGCGAGGCCAGCAGAACCCAGCCCAGAAGAGTACTTCAGAATATTTGTATCTGTCCTAGTTTTGTATCATGTTCAGGCAGTGTAACAGCATAAGCAGGCAGGAATATATCGTTCAGGTCCTCTCATTTCTTTTTTCTGGGAGAATGTTTTTCCCGAAGGAAAAGCAGGAGAAGAGCCTAGTGAAATCATTCAGGCACAGGACCAGATTTTAGAGTATGCCATCACACACCATGGGAAGAATGAGAAGTACCAGTTCCTTAGCAAAGTCTATGTACATTAAATACCTACTGTCTAGGGATCTGGGCTTTACTGGTTATTGTGCCACCAACCGGGCAATGGCACACATAAATACCTGATTTTCAGGGGCAGGTTTGACACACATTTTGCACACTTCATCACTATCCAAACCAGACTCTTTGTGTCTAGGAAATAGACTGTGAGGAAGAAATGGAGATAGACCAGATATCTACTGAAAGGGAAGGTTACGTGCTGATAGTCAAAGAATTTCTATATATATTCACTTTTCCTTTATCCCACCAGCAAGACAACAGAACAAAGAAGTAAAGGGGGAAATTATTTCAATCGTGTTCTCTCAGAATTAATTTCCTTTCCAAAATTGGTTTCTGCCTAGGAGGCACAGGTTAATTATTGAAAATGTTGGTGATCGTTTTTCCCTTGACTACCTCTCGCTAATAGATTGCAAAGAAGGGCAAGCCAAATAGCATTTCTTCTTGTTTTCTTTGTAAATTGCACTTACATTTTCATCTTTCAACTGAAACAACAGGAATTACAGTTCATTACTCATATCTGACTGAAAATCTGCCTGCAAGCAAAAGCACATTATTCCAGTAATTTGCAGATGACCCTGTTAGTTTTATTAACATTTATTGTGTTGTTAAAGAAGTTGTTCTTCTATATTCAAAAAGGCTGAAAGCTGCAATAGCCTCAATAAAAAAAAATATTAAATAAGAATTGGCGAAGTGAAATGCAGAGCCATATAGCCATATTTGAAAACACATTGAAAATATTATTACAGGTCAAAGAGTCTGAAAAACATTTCCATCCATGTGTAACAGTTATAAATAGTGGAGGCTATTTATTTTGGCTATAGGACAATAACACTGTTTTATGAAAACCTCCAGAGTATCAAAATTTGCTCTTTATTCTCATAGGAACAAATATTCTTTGGGCATTTTCACGAAATTGGAATTATGCAGAATTGTTTGTTTCTGGAAAAAAACTTGAGCTCTGCGTTCTGGGTAGGGGGTCTCTCCTTCTCAGTGTCTCCACAGAGGGATCATAAGATAGATGTGAGAGTTCCTTCAACTCCATGTTCTGCTTGAAGACAGCAGAGTTTTTTGCTGCAGCACCATTCAATTTCTTCACCATTTAAGCACGGTCCCCTTACCAACAATAGATGGATGATGAAAATGACAGACATCCCCTGTCTTCTCCACCACTGTCCACAACAAAAAAGCTTTTGGTTTTGATGCAAAATGTTCTTAATGGCTCTAATTACAACCTCTAATAGAATTTGGGCAGGAGAAGTTAAACCACCTAGAAGGAGGCGGTTCTCAGCCAGATCTTCAATAGCCAGGTCTAGATAGCCAGGTCTTAGATCTTAGATCGGTATTATCTAAATAACAGGTCTTGCAGGGAACCCGGGCCGTGACAAGCCTGACCATGGACCACATGGCCTTAGTATCAGCAAAGCAGAAGAAACTTCTGTATATGCTTGTGGCAATACCAAATACCAGGACCACTGTGACCTTCCAGGCCCTGGCTTGGATTCACTGAACTAAAAGACTCCCGGGATTTAACACCTTGAATTAAAGAAGTAACCCTGAGTTAGGGAAAGCATTATCTTCACCCTTGTGTAGACATCCCAGCCTATGGAGAAATCCCAGCAAGAAATGCCCCAGCACCTCCTTCCTTTCCCATAGTTAAGGAGCTAATGGATGCCCCATGGAGAAACAACTTGTTCCCAAAAGACCCTGGCACTCTTGACACAGTCCCATGAAACAGGACACAGAAGCACAGAGCTGCTGCTGTTGATCCCTGAAAAGGCCCTGCTAAACCAAATAGATCAAGGGATGTGAATTTTCAGAGATATACAGGAAATGTAGAGGAAAGAAATTGAGATTTCAGAGAGTCATGGAGAAAAGAGGGGAATACAGTCTTCTAAGAAACCAAAAGGAAGGAAATGCATTCATATTTTTGCTTCCTATGGAAAACCACCACAGATGCCATTTGTTAGTAACAAACTGATTCTATAAATACATATGATTACTTAGACAGTTTTAGTTAGGATCCTGAAAGAAATGAGTGTGCATCTCACAGGGAAAGGTAGATATTGACGTGCAAAGTCAATAGTCATTATGAAAATATTTGACATTATTAAGTAATGTGTTTTACATAGTTTGGTTTGGTTTTGTCTATGTGTCAAGTAAAAATAACTTAGCTTTTTAAATGCTAACCTGTATTCCTGCATACAGGTCAAAATAACGCAATGTAAGTTAAATATTTCAACATTATAAAAAAAATCATTTTTTCCACATGAAAAAAATATTAAATCAATATATCCCAAAAATCAAGATTTAATTGAATCATAATTTGCCAGAGCAAAACCATCGGAACGTCTTTATCAGTGCTACTAAATGGCACAGTTTAAACACCAAGTGTAGCACTGAAAAAGTAATTACTTTTACAAAAGGTTCTCCTTAATGGTAACATAATAATTACATTTGTCTTCCTTTTTAAGATACAAATTGTCACTGTGATTTAGGGCTCAATTTGCAGCTCGTTCCCATTCACAGTAAGACATGTTAATATGTTAATAAAATATAGAAGCATTACTAACTTGCAGTGTTAGCATTTCCAAGAGAAAATTATTTATATTACAGGGATCCTTCCAAGATATTTCAAAACACCATACATGGTTGATTTACAAAAACTGAAAAATTTAAAATCAGCTTTCACTAATTAGGTAATTTAATTATTCAGCTGACATGTTTTGGGGAAAATTGGCCAATATCCTTTTATTTAGTCTGCAATTTTTTTAAATAAAGACTGTTCATTCTGTTTCTTTCTCTCTTCTGTGAGTAGAATTAGACATGACAGCTTTGTTTCTCAACTACTTAGATTAGCAGATTATTAAGCATATTGTTATTCTCCAATAGCAAAAGATGCTTTCACATTTAGCAGACAGATACAAAAAACGTGGTGGCTGGAGGCTACATACAAATGACTTTCAGCCAACTTTAGGCACACTTTCATAGCAGCAACTTTTTTAACAGGATAATTAACTATATTATATTCCTAGGGATGGGGCAGACTGTAACTGTGAGTGGTTCATTTTAAGCTAAATGGTTTTATATAAATAGAGCTTTGCGTAAGGATAACGCTGTAATGAAATCTGATTCAACACAGATGTCAGAGTAAATGAACATAACAGTCCTTTCTGGCCCAATAAAGCATGAAATTATCCCACAGATTCTCTTTTCTTCTCTAACACAGTGGATCTTGAAGAAACACCCATCATCCTTTTCAAAGAAGGATGCCAAGAGACAAGAAACCTCTTCACCTTTCTTTCCTGGCCACGCTGCCTCAAGACATCTCCAAAGTCCTTACCTAGGTAAGGGAAGGACCAGAGGTGGCCCCATGCCCTTTACATACTTCACCAGTGTATGAGTTGAGCATTTAGCAGAGGTAGCCCCAGAACGGGTGGCCTCGGTACCAGCCACAGCAGCCGGGGAACCCCCAGGCTGTCCTGAGCCACCCTGGGGCACCCCTCTCTGCCAGGCTGGCTCTCAGAGCACCAAAGAGCAAGAACGTGCCAGAAAAACAGGAGCTGGTACTGATGCCTGACCACATAGAAACTGCTTAACCAGACGTAGGAAATCAAGTATTAAGTACCAATTAAAATATAATATAGTTCATGACTTGGATTTTTGCTTACTCAAGCAATTCAGTGACTTTTTTTTTTTCTAGTATCTTTGTCCATTTGCATCCCTTCTCATAGGGAACATGGGTTTGGTTATTTACATTAGGAAGATTCAGTTGGAAGATTACACTTACATCAACAATCTGCAAACTATCACAGCTTTCAATCAGTTTACCACAAGCAAGTTATTTGTTGAAACTTTAGGCTTATGTTTGCAAAGAAAATTACATCTGAGCCCTAAAGCCCAGTGAAATTCATTGAAAGTCGGATCCCTTGACTTCCTTAGGCTCCTTGGGAAATCTTAACCTCAGTTATTAAATTATTCTGACAGAGAGAGAGAGAGAGATTGACAGGGAGGTCCTCAAAGAATGATACCGCAGTTGCTTGGAATAACCATGATTGCAAGCGTTACCAGTGGTCTCTGCCGCTGTCAGAGCTTTTCCAAGTCTAATGAAAATCGATCTGGCATCTTTCCACTCTATGGCAGTTTTTTACAACATGTGACAGAAGAGAAATGTCTTGACACACTGCTGGACCCTTAACTACATTTTCAGATTCATACTGATAAATTTGCCGACAAAACAAGTGGAAGCAGACAGCTCACTGGCAGAGAAAAAGAGTAAAAATGTTCATCACTAAAAACCATAAACATCTAGTACTCCTTCAAAGAGCAAATTTAAAGCATGCAATACATTTCCGTATTGCTTGTTATACTTAACTGCAATTGTAATGCATTGTACTGATAATTTTAACAAACTCTATTATCATAAGATTAATTTGTGGCAGTATAGAGTTTCAATACAGCACTCACAAATATTTATTAAACACATACACTTGAAGAAGCGGTGCAAGCCTCAGTTTTGTCTCCTATAAAACAAGTAAAGTTATAATGTGAAAGTTAAGATAATCAAATGTGAGAACACTAGCAATAAAACTCTTAAATTTTCAATCACTGTTTAAATCATACTTGCTTCTAATAAACTCCATAAATAAAAATACAATCTACAATAAAACATTTGCCTTCAGAACAAAAATCTCTCTGGTTATCACATTCCCTTGAACTAAAAATGCTATGTAAATTATTTACAAGTTAATATAATGCTTAGATCCATACTTTTATATCATTACACAGATAATTATATTTGACATATTCCTATCCCTCATCTAAATTGCACGTCTATAATAAATTTTAAAAAAACATCCAAAGATTACAAGCGTACTTCTGCCATCAGTGCTGACACTACACTCAGACCATAAATGGCTCAGACAGAACAGAACAAGTTAAAAAAGGGTCTTTGCAGAACTTCCAAGAAATGAAGCCCTTCGTCTACTGTAACCTCCTACATAAGTAAGAAGTTCTTCAGCTGTTTTATAAAGTATTATCATGGTAATGCTCATACACAGAATACAGGAATCAAACATCGCACAGTAAATTCAACTTTGAGATATCTCTTCTCAACCAAGCAACTCACCCCTGAGGTCACCGTATGTTATACTGTAGTGACACATCCTTGTCTAGAGGCCGATTCTAACCCTCAAAACTGCAAAAACCCTTGTCAAACACGTCAAGGCTGCTGCATTTGTGCTCCCAAACAGCACAGCTACTACTACTTTGCTCACTACTTTGTAAGTGCTTTGTAGAGATTTTCTGAGCTGGAGCCGTACTTACAGAACCAAGGCTCTTGCTGGATCAAGCGCAGTGAAATCGCCATCTGCTAACTCATATAATAAACCACTCAGGCAAATGTTTCTTTCAAACACTGAAACTGTTGGGAAAAACTTAGCAACTAAAAGATCAAAACACTGCAGTGACAACACCAGCAGAGATATGGCTGCAGGATCAGAAACTCATTCTTAGCAAATATAGCTGAACAACCAAACTAAAATGTTACTTCCCAGTTTCACACGCGTGAAACAATGTGTAGAAAACTCTAACAGCATGCATCTCCTTTTCCAGAGGAGGAACGATTCAGAGGTACCACCCCAGGCTCTTACTTTTGGGATATTTAGCACCCAGCTGATAGGCACTGCCTTCCCTAGCCATTTTTATGACTCCGTCCCTTCATTTCAGCTGTACCTTTTGTAAGTGTCCAGAAAGAAAATTTTTTGTTTAACAGAGTATTTATTTTTTTAGTTTTTAGTTTTCATATAATCACAGAAAATATCCAACGTTTCAATCATAGAAGAACTGGCTCAGGAGATGAACCAAAAAATAACACATTTTCATAGGCCTAGAAAAGAAAACAAGAAGTAAAAAGCTTCGATCACACTATATTCTCCTTTACACTGATGTGATACAGAAAAGAAAAAAAATTAACAGATACTCAATTAAATGTCTTCAGATTGTCACAGGAAGAAACAAAATTAGAAAACAGCTTTCTCTCCTTATTGCCCAGTTTCAGGAATATCTTGAAGATTCTCGGGTGGAAAACAGGAGCGCTGATTTGGGGCACAACCATTTACCACCCAGTTATTTACTAAGCTCACCCAAGTCATACATTTTGTGTGCTGCCTTTACTGTTGATACTTTATTCCACTCAAAACAAAAGTAAGTTAAGCCAGGCAAGGTTTAGGTTGGATATTAGGAAAAATTTCTTCACTGAAAGGGTTATCCAACATTGGAATAGGCTGCCCAGGGAGGTGGTGGAGTCGCCATCCCTGGAGGTGTTTAAAAAAAGAGTAGACGTGGTACTTGGGGATATGGTTTAGAAGTGGTTTTGTCAGGTTAGGTTAATGGTTGGACTTGATGATCTTAAAGGTCCCTTCCAACCTTAACAATTCTATGATTCTATGATTCTATAAAATAGAAGGCTTTCACTTCTGTAGAGATTTTGTTCTAGAAAATAAACATTTGCAACAATTCTAAAATATTGTAGTTATTACTATTGAACAGTCTGTTTAATTTCCTCTCCAAAGACCTCCACTAGTATGGTGCCACTGCACCCAGAGGTCCTGCTGCCAATCACCCATACCATGGTTCTCCTGTGCAGTCATCATGCAACGGTGACTGTGACTGTGGCAGTCATCATGCAATTTATACAACTTCAAATATCTGCATTGGGAAAGAGGTAAAGGAAGGCCAAACAATCAAGTTTTAATCTTAAAGAATGGAAGCTATTCCCCTTCCTGCATTTCAAATAAAATAAAATAAAATTAAGCCAAAAGCACATACATAAATGTTCACAGCTAGCCCTGTGACACCCAAGATATTGATCTCTGCACAGAGAGACCCATCAACTTTGTTTATGAGTGGAAAGAGAAAAGTCAGGCTTGCAAACAAGTCCTATCCCACTGGCGGGGTTCAACAGGGGTTGCCTTCGGCAGAGGGGTGTGCGGTGTCCTGCCTTGTGCCGTCACACAACTTTACCAGCTAACACTTCTGCAGGACCGCCTACTTCCACTTAGTGCCATTTCTAAAAAATATAATACATTTTCTCTATCTTCCTATTTTCTCCATCTTCCTATTTT
Source organism: Himantopus leucocephalus (assembly GCA_003993805.1). Classification (NCBI taxonomy): domain Eukaryota; kingdom Metazoa; phylum Chordata; class Aves; order Charadriiformes; family Recurvirostridae; genus Himantopus; species Himantopus leucocephalus. Next base: position 128,244,111 of record RSEF01000002.1, on the reverse strand, counting down.
ATTAATTTCTAAATGAAAATTCTTTGACCTTCCATTGCAAGAATAATATGTTTGGAATCAAAAGAAACACCTTATCAGGCTGTAACATCCACCTCCCTGTGTGCTACTCAGTGAAAGGACAGCACTTAATCTCAAAGGTTATTCTACACCATTTTATTATTCATTTTTTTAGATCAGATTCATCATCGCAGTATCCAAAAGCAGATTACAGTATGGACACTTCAGCAGGAATTTAATTTCTCTTGGTTTTGAGAAACGAAAATGAAATGTTTGAGATAAGGGAGAACAAGGTGAGTTTGGTAGCATCCTGGGGAGATGTCTGCTTGTCTGTGCGAGACGCTGGGAGAAAAACTCTTACTGCAGAGAAAAGAAAGGGAGCATGTCTATTATGGGGGGTGATAAATCCCTATCATCTTTTTTCATTTTATCATTTATTTTCAATATCCAATATTGCATAAAACCAAATAGGTTTTATATTTGGCTGCTGTTCTACACAAGCACCACATTAATGAATAATGTACTACTATTAATTACAATATTACCTTGAAAATTTGTATTTACAAGTGTGTAAGAAGCATATCAATGGGTAACGTACTGTCAGCTACAGTGTGGGAGCTTCAAACATTTGCAATAATAGAGGGGGAAAAACCTGCAGAGAAACTATTCCACTGAAAGATGTGCAACAAGGAAGACCATTCCAAATACGACAGTAAAGAAAAAACCTCTCTTCCAAAATACTAAAAACACACGACCTATTCAGCTAAACACCCCTCACTTCAAGAAAGTCTATGACTAAAGGAGCGAAAGTTTCAGGCAGGTGTTAAAAATTCAGATGTTTGTTGCAGCTGCCTCTCTTCAGGCCGCCAGAGAAACGATGGCAGGCAGCACACGGTTCAGCCGCCCCGTCTTGTTTCACCCATGTGTCTGCAGGCTGCTGCCCCGGGTGCTCCAGAGAGCCACCCACTCCCTGGGTGTCCCCGCTGTCCCCTTCCTTCCCATGAGGGCCAGCAGCCACCGGCAAGCTACGGGAGGGAGAGGATCTGGGATGAACCTGGCCCTGCCAGGGAGTTTTCTGTCAGAGCTGCAGCAGGAGGTCTGACCCACTCTGTAGTCACAAAATCCTTGAACCCAGCGCCAGGGAAGCGGCAGCAGCAGACACCCACGGCCAAGGGAGAGGAGTAATGCAGTAGAAGACCTCCNGACACCCATGGCCAAGGGAGAGGAGTAATGCAGTAGAAGACCTCCCTCCAGGCAGCACCCCATGCTGACATGAAAACACATCTGCTGGCTGACAAAAAACTAAGGGACAGCCTTCAGGGAAAAGGGCCTCCAGATCCAAATCAAGTTAAAACTAACCCTTATTTTTTGCATTATATCAACAGCATATCAATGCTATAAAGGGTACCCAGAAGTCTGTAATTCAGAATTCAACTTCTTATGTTCATTTACCAGACCTGTAAGCTATTACTATGATACTAACAACATTCAGCTGGGGAGTCCCAGATGACTAAGGAAACCAAGTGCCATACACTTAAAAATCCATCAAAACAGCAAAATCCAAATGTTTCTCTTCAGCTTTTTTCTTGAGACATAAACAATCATTAAATGTTGTGAATCTAACCCAGTACTTTTGATTTATTCCTTGGAGGAAATATAGACTACCTTGATATGCAACTCTTGGACCATAGAGTAATGTGCAATAAGAATACTTTAATCACACAATACCTGCAAAATCTGAATATATGTAGAAACAGATTATCAGTGCAATGCAGCCATATAATAAATGCAATTTGATATGGAAGTTTGCTCCCAAATTGGAACAATAAAGATGTTTGTGCAGATAACCATCAGTAGAAGAGGTGAGGTAGGGTTACCTAAACATAGGCAATCTCTAAACAAAACTGAAAAGTCTGTGGATGGCCCCTTACAGTTACCCAAATTGTCTACGATTACACGTATGACTCACACTGGATTACATTAGTGCTCCTGCACAAACAGTAAATCATCGCAGAGATCGTCCTTTCATTAATGCACCCTGCTGAAAGCCGTCAGGGAAACATTTACAAAATGTCAAAACAGGTAAACCTGAAGCCACAGAGCTGGTATTCTCAGAGGGAGCAAATGGAAAAATCCCTACTCTCCAGCCTCCTGGACTCTAAATATGTCTTGAATGACATACTGGTTGAAACCAGGAGGAAGAGGAGCTACACAGACAGTGATCTTCAAACAGGGACATTACATGTATTTTCCACCCTAGAATGAAGGAAAGCTGAATAATAAAAACTGGGAATAAACCAGCAAAAATGCATCTCAAAATATCGAGCTATGCAAATAAATATACATGGACGGCTAAACATTTTGCCATCAAAAAAACTTTTGCCATCAAACTCAGATTAATAAAAATGAAACTTGTGCTTAAACTGTTTTCACAATGGAAAAGAAACTGTTTTATTTTTCCCTAATTGGTTTGGTGACTTGAAAAATGTTTAATAAACAACAGGCACTTTCATCATTCCAGATTACTTAAATAAATTCAGTACAAAAATCCCAAGAGGACTCGTTATCCGATTAAAAATGAGAAAGCATTACAGATTGGATCCCACTCCCATTCAATATCAGGTGTACCTCATTATCTTCAGGGGGAATAGGAATGTGCCTACAGTTAGTTGTGATTTATTAACTTTTCTGCAAAGCTTTTCTGAATCTAATGTTCATTAGATGCCAGACTTGAGAACCAACAAGATCAAGGCAGCAGTAACCTATCATGACTCTGGCCTCCATAAGCACAAAAGCATTAGTATTAATTAAACGCCTCCAGACCTTCCTTTCTGCTCTGACTGCGCTTGCTGGAGAGCTAATTGCTTCTCTCCTCCAGCACACGCTTATCGTGCCTGCCCTGCTGCATAGCAGCCAACTTCATGTTTTCTAAATGGGATGAACAGCCTGCAGATAGTAACTCTGATTGCTTCAGATCTTTTCAGGGTGCCTCGTAAGGCGGTTGAAACGTATGCAGACTAAGCAATCTCACGGTTTTTCTTCATCTGAATTTTTCATGTCAGGAAATGAGCTGAATTATAAAACTCAAAATCTCAGTGGCCTTTTTAAAGCAAGTGCATCAATTAGAAAGATGAATAGAAAGGTCTTGATTGCAGCTGACATTACAATTGCGAAACATTAACATTTCCAGCTGAAGACAGGACTTAGTTAATATAAAGATTAAGAAGTACTAAGGAATCTAGGAGACACAATTGACAAATATGTTTATCAAAAAACCAGCTCTGAACTGATGGCACTGACTTGTGCTCTATTATTACTTGCTTCACAATCCCCCGTAAGAGGATTACTGTCTATTTTGGCACTATGTATAACAAGAGTATACAGCACATCACCAAGGGGTTGTACGAAGAGCCTGCCTCGTATCATCACACCCACACATATATTCTTCAAGTCAAATCTCCCACATTAGAAAACCACCAGCTGTCAGTTCCCCGAGCTCCACACCATTTTGTTACTCAAGAAAATGAGGAAAAGCAAAAAAGTCAACAAGTCTTTTGCTTTTAATTTAACAGGAATGCAATACAGCCTAAATTAAGGGCAGAATTGTTGTATTATTTTTCAGTCCTATGCATACAAAAATAACCACACTGCTCCTCAAACCCCATATCCCGATTCAAAATAAAAGCAGCAGACAGCAATCCTAAGAGCATCCAGGGACTCTCTGACACAGTCACAAGGGTTACGCTACGGTCTCTTTTAATGCTATGCTACTAATTCTTCTAATGTCTCCAGACAGGCCACGCAAACTGGGATTAATCCAGCACTAGAAGAGTTGCTTAGCCCAGCAATTGTACTTTGGAGAAACCTTAATGCTTAGACCACAAAATAACTGATCTGAGCATCTTATTAAACTAGACAAGGGAAACTCACTACCTTCCTAATACACTACACCAGTTCCTTCCTGTCAGGCACAATTCAAACAAAAAGCAGCTGGCTCATAGTGTAGGATGCCTATCTGCTAATATAAACCTCATGGCTATGAAACTCTTCTACCGTGACCATTCAGCAGCCCTCTCACTGTCTGTACCAGTTACATCTTTTTCTCCTACAGGAAACAGGTCTACCTTGACCCAACAGTTAGCAAGAGATTGCAGTACACCAACTTGGGAAAACAATGAGATGTCATTTCTCACATACCCGGGAACTGTGACACATGATAGATCCCTTTTTCCATCTTTGTAATACTCAAGAAATGCATAAATATATAGTACAACTCTACGAACTAAGACATGGGGGCTTCTTGAAAGCATTACACTGCATCAGATCCACGGTAAGCTCTTCTTTTTGTAGGATTTAAATTTGGAGTGTGGGGATGCAGGGGAGGATAAAGAGGGGAATAAGGATGAAGGGAAGTTAAGTACAGATCTATCAAATAATAAACAGCTCATTTTTACCTTATCAGAACAGTTAAAATATCACTACTTACCCAAAGGAGTAATAGCTGCTCTAAGGACGTCAGTGTAGGAACTCTTAAAATTATATTACTTCATATATTCCTCTATTTTTCTCTGGTAAATTGAATCTCTTATTCTTACTGTAGGCTGAGAAGGCATATAGGCACGCAAGGCTTCTAACTCACCAGATTTAAAAGCTTTTTTCAACTCCTTTCCCATTAGCTGGCCTGGCAAACACTAGTCAATCAGTTTTACCTCATTTCTCATTGAAGGCTGATCTCCTTTTAACCATCACAAATGCATGGGTACAGCAGCCTTAGCCACGCTTTTTATTTTGCCTTTCAAGGTGAAATGCCTCCCTACTTGCTGTCTGTGCTCTACTTGCTCCTGAGTGTTCAAAGCTAGAGCTTATTGAGTTTATGGGTTATGAGTGTCCAAAGCTGGAGCTCCAGCTCATAACCCATAAACTCAATAAGCACAAAAAACCTCCGAATCAAATGAAAAATCAATTGCTAGCAAATATCAAGTAAGGCACAGAGCAAAAGATAATGAAGGAAGGTCATAACATAGGCTCAGGTGCAGAGGTACTACTAAGTGCAGAGAGTACTCTCTTAGAAGTGCTCATCTTCCTCCCCCCAGAGCTTTTGGAGAAGCCATGGTAGTAAATATACGGATATCATTGCTGACTTTGCTTCTACAGCCAAAGGAATTCACACTGGCCAGTTATCTCTTTGCCATTATGATCACTGTACCAATAAAATATTCAGTCACTGAGGCCAATGAATATACAGAGCTTCCACAAAACAAGAAAGTGCAATTGCTACTTAGGAACTATAATTTAGAGTACAGCTCTTCCTTGAAGCATCAATTCAGTCCTTAGCTCTGCCTTTGAAAAATTATTTACAGTACAGCACTACGTTACAGTGGTGCAGTGCTGAGTTAGAGCCTTTTTTAATCTCCTTGTATAAGGGGACCTCCAGGTGTGGTAACAAACTAACACCTACTTGTTTCAGATAACCCCAAAAACCCACTTCCTGCCCTCAGCCATGCTATTAGCAGATGAAACGTAGTTTTCTGAAATTCCTCTTTTAGGCAAATTATATAACTTACCAGATAAATGTCTGAATTTGTGTGCATCAGCACTACCATACTGCAGACTCAAAAGCTCATGTGTTACCTGTATTCCTCCATGACTATAAAATTTCCCTAGGGATCCCCTCGCTATTTCGGTCACTAGACAGCTGTATTAAATCAAGTTGATATAAAATGCCCATCATGTTTACAGATATTATGGACTCTAAGATTATGTAGTAGTCTTCTATGAGTTTTTTACTTTTTGAAATGGGAGGGTTATTACTAAAGCTATTTGAGCTCCAGAAGGTTACACTCTCTATTAAACCCCTTCTTCACTCACTGGGATGAAGTAGCAAACAGAAACATAAATTCCGATTAAAAATCACAAAGTGGCAAACTATTTTGTTACTATTTTTTAAACTCCAGCTACTGAAATGGCGGAGATCGATGAACGGTGTGAAGAGGCACATTGGGCAAAAGCGGGAAATGCGGAGCTGGGGGGCAACAAAAGCCTGGGCAGAAGCAAAGCTTCTCTGTTTTCTCCATCTCTAAAACTCCCCAGCCTTGCCAGGGGCTTTCCTGGACTCCACAGACACTTACAGCAGCATCTTCAGCCTTTCCCATGGACTCCATCTGGAACTGGCCCCAGGAGGTGCCCCCTGGCCCAGAGCCCCTTCTGGCTCTGCGCTCCACCGCCTCAGACCACACCAAAGAGGCACTGCCAGTCCCACACCGCTGGCACTAAACCTCCCCTTCTCCTTCAACTTTTCTGGGTTTTCTTCAGCTGAAAAATCCCGCCTAACAGGCATCCTCAGGGGATTCTGCTCATGAATTTCATGTGGTTTTGACCTGCGAGCCTACGGGCTCATTCCTTTGGGACCTTTCGTGGAAAAGGTAGTGTCTTCAGTTGTCTTACACATAGCAAAATCTACGGAGTCAACAGCTCAGCTGAATACAGCAATTTCTCTTTAAGTACAGGGAGAGCTTAACACACAGCAACATCAGATAACACCTTACAGAGTATTTCCTTTAGATATTTTTAGATGCAAATGAGGCTTGCTTAACACATTTTGTTTCAGTAATCACAGGTTAGCAGCCACCACAGCATGCTCACAACTATTTCACTATCTACTTTGGTTTACCTACAAAAACACATTTCTTAAAATGAATTCTGGGGAGGCTGGATATTTAGATTTTAATCTAACCAGGGACTAAAAAAAGCAGAACTGGGAACTAAGGTGTCAGTGGGAGCACTTGACTTCAGGAGCCCACTGGCACCTTTGAGTGCCTACATGACACCTGACGTAAACAAGGTTCACCTAAAGTGAACAAATCTGTGACAAAGACTGGGGTAAACTACAACTTGAGCATGGAACAGCGAATGTCATTCCATGGCTAGCAAAGCACCTGTGAGAAGATACACTCAGCTTACTAAACTCAAACAACTGAAGAGCCGGTAGCTGGTTTCAGAGCAGCACTGGATTTTAAGAAAATCAATGCTGAGACACACTTGAGGCTTTCATTCTCAACTTGTAGGCACCAAAGGTAAAAGGCGCAGAGGGTAATGGTCAGATTGAGGACCTACTGTGCATGGTCCAAGGCAAAGAAAGTGTTAATATCAATATATACAAGGAAAAACCTGGGAGCAACCAAAAAATATCCCAGCAAGCTACTGAAAAGAATGCAAGCTGATTAAAAAGAACCTGTATTGAAAATGGAATAGAAAATCCAAGAGGAGCAGCACAGGAACAGACAATTAGTGAACACAGAGTACTGTTATGCAAGTACTTCGCATTATACAGTTCATGTTTATTTTCTTTGAATAATTTTTGTATCCGCTTGTTCAAATTACAAATAAAAATATACATGTCTTTTTCCCACTGCATCTCCTCCAAACTTACCCTGAAATGTAATTCATACCAGTGTAAGATGTTTTTCACTGGTGTAATTTGTCTTTGCTGCCAAGGAAGCTGTTTACCTACATGAGAATTACTGCTTTGAGATTAGACTATCAGGCCTAACGGCAGCATAAAATAGCACTCGAGTTTCTGTGTTCACACTCCCCGATTTTTCAGGTAAGAACAAATTCCCTGTGGCAGAAAAGAAGGGAAGAGGAAAGACCCAGGTTCGTCAGCTCTCCCGTTCACGCCATGCAGTGTGTCTGAATTTCTGGCCTTGTGACAGCACAACAGATGCCCAAATTCCCAACTGTGCAGTGGCAAAGCAGGACAGAGCCCATACTTCTCTGTGCTGCCGGACGCTGACATATTCCCATCACAGAAAATGTCCTGGTTTTTTCTGGGCACTTGGAAGGAGTCGGGGTACAGATCTGGCTGACTCAAGTGAAATGCTGCATGCACACTACAGAGTTGTCTGCTGTCATAACTTTGATAGCTCCAGCCCATGTGCCCAGATCGTCCAACTAAGCTGTGGGAAAAGCACAACAGTGCTTGAATAAAAGCATGGACACCAGGACTCAGAAGGCCAACAGGGTTCATAGAATCATAGAATGGTTTGAGCTGGAAGGGACCTGAAAGGTCATCTAGTTCCAACCCCCTGCCATGGGCAGGGACACC
>RSEF01000002.1:128212558-128225569 GCA_003993805.1 Himantopus leucocephalus | reverse complement strand
TAATTCTTTCTAAACTCGTAAGTCTCCTTGAAGAGAGAAGTGGGGGAGAGCATCTGTCGCTCACCTGAGTGGTCAGTCCGGCCCAAACTGTGACAATAACATGGCATTTCTTATCCCTTTTATAGCTATATTGTTTTTTGCTGCTTTATATAGTTTGTGTGCATGTCCTGTTAGAGCCCTGCTCACCAGAAGACCTGTGAGCCTCCTGACTGCAAGCCTGCTGAAGCTTCCACCTGAAGGTCTGAAGTGCAGTGATTTATCCTCAGAGAGCAGGGGTTAACTTAAAGCATATGTGCAAATATACTTGAAGAAAGGTAGAAACAAGAAAATAAATTTATTTTAGGTTTTTGAAAGTTCAGAGAAGAGAAAACAGCTGTGTAGAAACTTCAGCTCTCACACTGCTACTCTGGCGTTACAGACTGCATGTGTGTCAGAGCNACCAGTGTTACAGACTGTATGTGTGTCAGAGCCGGTGGCCGTGTGTATGCAGCCAGCACAGCGTCCCCTTCATCCTCCCTGGTTCTTCTTGCTGCCTCTTCACCTTTCTGCCCTCCGTTCCAAACCAGTGTTTCCTGCTGGTCTTTCTGGCACAGATTTGTGCACACTCATCTGCCTCTATGTTCCCCTCTGCATCCAGATTAAACACTTCTAATGGTGCCACTCTCTGCTTCTCCACTTCCCCTGCGAACTTTAAACCTGTGGACATAGGGGGAATTTATTGTTTTATGCTTCTCCCTGCCCCTCTTCTGCCTCCCTGTGTCAAAGTTTTACTGGAAATATCTCCCTCACCCACCCTGAGGAACAGGCTCAGAGCCACAAAGCCACGCTGGGGGTGGTCTCTTAAAGGTTTTTCTCAAACCCTCTGGGTGATATCAATGCACCATTTCATGAGAGCTGTTGGCAGTTCAGAAACTATCTCAATTCACTGAACTAGGCAAATGAGTAAAGTAATTTCTATTCCTCTTCTCAGTGCTTTTCCCGTACAATGAGGGCCGAGGGGAGGTCCCCATGGTGGAACTGGGGGTCAGGAAGGCAGTCGAATGGCACAGACAAGCACAGACACTCTGCACCCGAGCATTTCCTTGGAAGCACCTCATATTCAGAGAACTTTGCCAAATCTGGGGCAAGTTTCCTGGCAGACTGTGCCAGGGTTTCAGTCTAACATTCACCCACCACACATGATCTTTATCAAGATCACCCCCAGGGTAGTGCAGACAGACAGCATCCTCCAAACAATTTACTGGTTTCAGTCTGCCTATTTTTTTTTTATATCAAAAAGTCAAATCTTGCACAATTTGACATTTCCTACAGAAATGTTGCTTGCTGACTAACTATAAGCAAAATACCATGGCTAGATTCTTCTAAAAACATGTTTCATATGACCTTTAGGTGTCCTGAATAGCAAGAGACCAAGTAGCCTACTCATGGAGAAACACTGTACACTATAACAGCCGTGGCTTGAGCAATTAGCAGTTTGTGTGCTTCAAAGAGCTGAAAAGAGGGTTACAAACTCTAAATAATGAAGCACATCAGCTCTACTGGCTAATAGAGCCAAGGAAAAGGAAGGCTCAGCTCACACACCACAGAAATTTGCTTCTGGAGAGCACAGCATGCACGTTGGTTCAAGACAAAGACAAAAAAATGCTATCAGCCCTGAAAAATTAAGAGGGACTTCAGTTAGTCCAACTACATGTAGTTTGACCTAGGTATTCTTTTGAATTGTTCCTTGGATTTTTTAACTGCTATAAAACCAAGAACCTACTCACTTGCATCCCATCAGACTGACCAAAGGAGTCATTGTGGGATAGTGGCTTACATGGAGGAGAGCTGCCTATCGTGTCACCAGCTGCCACAGCATCTCAACAAACATACAGGGCTCTGCTAATCCATGACCTCTCACAAGGTCTCAGCACAGGCAATAAGGCTCCTGCCCAGAACTAGGGAAAGCAGCGTCAGCCAACATTTCCTTAACCATAGTACTTGTCATGGAATAANACACCATCATCAGTTGTGCAATTGCCTCTCCAGTACTCATGGGAATGCCTTCATAAGCAACAATGATGTTGCTCTATTTATGCATTTGTACCTGCATAAAAAAGGACTCAGCCAGTGTGAGGTAGTTATAAACCACACGAACAGAAATGACGGCATATCCCTGGCAAGGTTTGTACTACCAGAAAATTCAAAGTAATCTCAACAAAGGCTAGTCTTACCTTCCACATGTAAGGAGGGGGTGAAGGCTCTCAACAGGAACTTGACAGCATTCTCATGACAACATATCTGGATTAGAGTGCCCAAGAGGTGACCTTACAGAAATGATCCTGTCAACAGCAGCACAGCAGTGTCAAATGCTGGTCATAACTATTGAAGGGTGAACAGTCTGCTGGTCATTCTGGTAGACAATCCCACACAACTCATACATCCTTCATCATTTCCCCTGTACCAAGATTTGTGGTTTCCTGGATTCATGCTGTTATTTCACAGCCATATAAAAATGTTCAGGCTGTTGGTGAGAAAAAAAACATGATAACTAGGCAAAGCTGGTAAGTTGTTCTCTCACTTATTTTTTACTTCCTTTTTCTTAGGAGCAGGAGGCATAATACAACTGCAGTGTCTGACCGCCTGTCAGCCCTCTCACTTCCAGTGATGCATGAAATTCTTGGTCAATTGTACTCATAACTAGGAGAGGTAAAAGCCTCAAAGATGTTACGTTGCGGCAGTTTGCACAAGAACTGCAGTGTGACTAGAGGGAAAAGACCCCAGCCAATGCTCCCGCAGAGGAAAGGCAGCACCCAGCAGCCCCCGACCAGGCAAAAGCACTGCTCTTGCCCAGCAGGCAAGGACTCAGTGCAGCAACACCGTGTAGAGGGACACTCGTGGATATGGAAGATTGGAAGACCCAGGTCACACCTCCGTTGGAAAGCAAGCTTAGCATTATTTATAAAACTTCACTATCCTTAGAGACACTGTCCTTTTTGCTTTTGACTAATACGATTTACACATTTTCATTGGTTTCTTGCATTTTGCTTTCCTTATCCTGACACCCAACACCTGAAATCTACTTTACTGGGTTTTATCTCCTAGTGCAATAAACCTCTATTAAATTTACTGTAATCATGAAAGTTAAGTTCGCCTAAAATATCTCAACTCCAACTTTCTTAATATTTTGAGGTTGGTTTGTGCCTTTATTGTATAATGAGCTAACCAGCCACGTTAACATAGCCATGTGTGACTCAGTGGTACACATTTTTCAGGGCTTTGAAAGACAAAGATAACATTTTGTATACAGTGCAGGTGACTCCTTACCACTGCTAATTGCTGTGCTTCTGGTTGGAGACACCTACATTGTCCTATCTTCCTATTTAGATCTGGAAAATCATTAGTTTTCCTCAAACAGTTCAATGCTTGTGAGTCAGCCAACGAAAACATCATAACAACCCATTGTCCTGACCACAGCTCACTGGACGGCATAGGGCCTTGGCTGCAGTTTATTGCCATGAAAGTTGTGGCAATAGGGAGCTCCTCTGACTCCCTCTTCTGTACATCATGATTGCTCCTTAAGGCTACGCAGTGTCCACTCGAGGGACCTGCCAAAGATTAAATGAGTATTTCTTTGAACCTGACACAGGGAAGCTATGGTCAGAATCTCCATACAGGAGTGTAGGTGAAAGGAAATTTGTTAGCTGATAATAGATAGACTATTGTACTATAAAATATTCAGGACCAAAAAAAAATATGCATGAAAAAATGTCATAAAAATTCAAGTCGTTTTCTGCAAAGTTGAGATAATATTGCAACTTTAGCAATTATAGGATTAAATCTTCAAAGCAAATTGCCCAGAATCAATGAAAGTCAAGTCCTTTTTTTTAACATTTTCTGCATATCTATAAATAAAGGTGTAAAATTTCTGGCTTATAGTGGCATAATAGCCATGACAGCTAATAAATTATTTCAGTGATTGAAAAAAATGTATTTATGAGAGGCCCTGGTGTAGTGGTTTGTGGGAGCCAGGAAAGTACTAATTCCAATCACACAGAGCCATTGACCAATGTCTGCGGTCAGATCACTTGACCTTCTTGTTCTTCAGACATCCTAGCTGGAAAGCGTATTAAATGCATCGCCCCTGGAAAATGACAGTGTGCGTTCATGCATTAATGTGTGTTTTACCGCATATAGGATATTGTACTTCTCCTCCCGCTTCAGTTTGTAGTTTCTAGTTTCCTAAAGTGTTATGCAGAATCCTGTGCAAGTGATGTTCTACATTTCCTAAACCTTTTATATCCCTGAAGTTTGAGAAATTAGATAGTATTAGCTTTCCTGTCTTGGATTTCTAAAGACTTGTCTTTTATCTAAATCATTTTATGGACCGTTAATTGAATAGATAATGTTTCTCCGCAAAGTCTGAAGGGTCATTTAGCATTTTCAGCATGACTACAACATGAACACACTGTATTTTCAGCCAGAGAGATGAATTATTTTTTTTTACAGTTTTAACAACCAACAAGTGATCCAGCCATTGATATCCACTGTTCTTGATAAATGTAAATACCTCCACTAATACTTAAGCAGAAGAAATAGGTTTTTGGTTAAAATGGCACAGCTTTTAATACCATGGTTGAAAATTCTGAAAGGGCAATGGAGGCAGGAACTACTGGTTTTAACAAGACAGAATAAAATCACCCAAAGGCCTAGCCACTAGCTCCCATGAAACTCAGAGAAAGTTTTCATATGTTAAGTAGTAAAATATGTGTTTTTAAAGAAAAACCTAGTTATAATATACAATTCAAGTCAAAATCAATTTTGTAAACCAGTTTAATCTCTACTAAAGGGCTTTGTTAATCACCCAGTTGAAAGTGTTGCTCAAGGAATCACTGCCGCTAGTGGTCTGGTGGTAGAAGCAGCCTATTGCCTTATGTTACATAAGGTCACAGCAAATCAAACAGCTAAGTCAAGCTTCTTGTAATTACTGGTAGTATTCTAAACATTGGGCGGTATTCAAACTGGTCAGCCTAAGCTATGTTGGGTCTACTGGTCCATTACGTTACACCACATGCCAAGGAAAAGGGAATATCCACCCTCCTTGGGGTCCTTCTGCCATTGCAAACTGGGACCCAGTCCTGTAAGGTTGTGGCAACATGTGGAGCTGCACACACCCCTTCCAGAACAACATGGACAGGAAGATAAAATCCTCTTGCTCGACTACATGGATGTTTGTGTTTGGAGTCTATAAGACTTCTTGGCTTTTGGGGAAATAAAAGGAAAACTAGGCCTAGGGGTTCAAAAAGGTCTGCAGGTCTAGCATTAGACCTTTGGTTAATAATCAGCCTTCCTAAAGTTAATGAGACTGTTTATATTCCACATTATTGTTTCTGTGGGCAATCTTTGCACCTGAGTTGGTGTAATTTGCGGTGGGTCTTTAACTTCTTATTTTTTTAGTAGCTACTTGTGTGGAGGATACTTTTTAATGAGGTTGCACTGGGGAGGAAGAAAGGGAGTTGGTCATTCTTATATAAATACCTGTAACTAATAGTTAACAGGTACTTTAAATCTTCAGTGGCCAGATTAAATGACTACAGCCTAAGAGTATGGCAGATTATAGTCTGTTACTTAATTTTAAGTCATGAAAACTTTGGAGTGTGTTTTGAAAGACTGTGTGCTCTCCTGATGAATAACAAGTAACTACACTTCATTTCTAGAATTAGTCCCTATTGTTGCAATTCAAGTAGCAGAGATCGTAACTGTGTACTCACATTACTCCTCCTTATGGTAGAGTTGCTCCAGTGACTACTTCTGAATTCATACTAAGTGTTTATTAAACAGATCTCTTAGAGCATGAAACTTCTACTTCAGTTCCTGCCTTATCACAAAGAAACAACAGGGCAAAACAGGGAAGAAGCATCATAACACGTGTAATGTTATTTCTCATTCTTTATCTGCAGGTTTTAGATTCTCTGTGAAATGAGAACAGTAAGTCAGCGAGTTATGCCGAGAGGTGTCTGAACTGCCAAAAGAAAATTCCATAGACTTATGATCTTGTAGAGAGAATGAGGGAACTCAAAAGAAAAAATCAGCTTTTAAAGTCATCTCTGATCATCCCTCAAGCTCCTGCAGACCCAGAAAGGAATTAAAAAAGGGCATCTCCTGCACATTTGTCTTTGAGTAGCACCAACACAAAAGGAGAATCTCAAAGGAGCATTTGTTCCACACAGTTGGAAATCATTAGTATAGTGAAAAGACTTTGAACTGGTACAAAATACTCCGAAGACTACACATGAATTAGGGCCTTACGTAGTACTTTCTACTGTGAGAATATTATTTACCTCCCAAGGGACAGGAAAGTCTCATATTTTTTAAATATTAATTATATGACTGCATGCTCAAATTGGAAGCTGTGCAGTTCATCTTCAAACCATGAGCCCACCAAAATTCCAGCCACAAGAGAACTTAAGTAACAAGTTGTAGGACAGTTCAGGTTATTATAGCCAAAAACTGCCTGAGCATAACATGGGTCAGATTCTTTCTGAATGAATTCTCAATAGCCACCGGATTTCATGTAGGATTTAATGCCCAGGCGATGAAAGAACTCAGAGTGCAACACAAAGTAAGTTAGTGCCTATGAAAGTCCTTTTAGAAATGCGATTTCAACACTAATCATTGAGAGAACTGAAAGACTATTTCTTAGCTTTTTAACACTATCACATGGTCCAGTTTTCTTGCTCAGAATCCCCTCAGCATCTAAACAACCACTAGGCAATAAAAAACAAAGACTTCACGAATAATGCAACACAATATCCAATAATAATAATAATAATAATAATAGTAAAACAACAACAATAAGTAACAAAGGTATCACAGAGACTACACAAGGTGCTGTGTGTGTGAGAAGGCATGGCTTTCTGAACACAGGCTGTGGCCAACTGCCAAGCAGGTAGATACTTACCAAGGGAGGAACATAAAAAGTCATAGGAAGGACTATTACAGTAGGAGGAGGAGGGTAAAAAAAGAACATTCATGGACTCCTCCATCCAGTGTACAAGCAGTAGAAAATGCACCTTTCTTTACTTGTACTGCATGATTTGGGGTAAAACTAGGATTCAAGCAGTAGAAGGAATCACAAAAGCATCCAAAGCAAGAGTCACTGAACATTCAGAAACGTCTTTGCAGGTGTATACGTATTTTCACCTCTTTCTGCTCATTGGCTGTCTATTCTAATCCCCTTTCTTTCACTCCCTCATTTTCTTTCCCTCTGCTTTCTTCCCCCAAGCCACTGTAACTAACAATGTTTGCTGCCATCCTGCAGCTCACTGCGCTGTCTCATGATTTCCTTTTCCTCCTTGTGCACTTATCTCATCCATTTGCATTGAAAGGTCTCTGGGACAAGGGACACTCAAATATTGTGTTTTCCCAGCCCCTTTAGGCCTACTCTGGTTCCTGAACTGATTTATAAGGTGCTAATTTACTCACTATAAGAAGCCACAGAGTATCTTAACCGATAGTGCTTTTAAAATAGATTATAGCCACCCACTGCTGAGTTTGAGACAAAAATAACACAATATATCTACTTCTTGTGACATTCATAAGAATACTTGAAACGTGCCTTTCAAATGCCAAAATAAAACAGGCTCTTTCTCATCGTTTCTTATGTGCGTATCTCAATGGAATCCAATTTTTTTTTGCAATGAGCACAGAAGACCGAAGACCTTTTGGGGAAATATTTATATTGTGAAATGAAACTCCTCTCTGTTTTTCGTCAAGCACGTTAGTACTGTCTCCATGTGCACTTTTAAAAAAATTAAATAGATAGATGATTTGTTGGTAATAAGGTAAAGGCTTGCAACTGAACATTAAAAGTTTTGACGGGAGAAAAGCTTTGAGACAAGTCAGAATTAATCTACTGAGAACTTGGAGGGAGCTTGTGGCTTCCTGGTGAACACCCAGTGAGCTCCTGGACTGGGTGGAAGCAGGAAGATCCTACTGTAAGTAGGTAGAATTAAATTAGAGATGAGCAGCAGATAAAATAGAGGAGACACAAGCATGAGAGATAAGTGTTTTTAAAGAAGCAAACCCGTCCCATTAGGTATGTGAAATAAAAAATATGGGCTCAAATACACCTTCCTTTCTAAGGATAAGTCTATGGTGCAATCAGAATTGTGGTTGCAGCATGCATAGACCTTTACCTTTAAACTACAAAGTGCAGATGTTAATATCCATGGAGTCCAGCAGGAGCCACCAAATAGCCAGAACAACACTGAGTTCACCATTCATTCATTACACCAGTGGCCTAAGCTAACACAACACTGAGTTCACCATTCATTTATTACCCCAGTGGCCTAAGCTAATGCAGTTATCTATAGCTAAGAGATTTGACAAACTGTGATGACATCTTAGAGACTCTTTATGTTCCTCCACATTGGAACTTCTGCCCCCGAAGGCAGAAGGTGACAATGGAGAAGGAATGATGGGGAGACCATTTGCACAATTTGCATGAAACTGTGAATGCAGCTATACTACCATTTTCTCTGGTGGCAAAAAGGTCTTGAGAAGTTTCCGGTTCCCATTTTTTCACTCCTCTTGCCTTCACACAATTTGCTTCCCATGCTATGTGTTAGAGCCCACTATGCTGTGCTCATGCAACTCTGGGGCAACGCTGCAAAGAAAATCACCATGAGGAAGAATTCCAAAAATCATGCAAGGAGGGAACTTCCCAAACTTGCTCTGCCAGCAAAGAAAGCAGAGTACTTATACCATACGTTAAATTTCTCCTACCAGAATTGTTGCATTTATATGAATGGGATTTAAAATAGATCAGCTTTTCTGTTACTGTGGGAGCCAGGATAGGAAATCTTGATCACTAGATTAGTGATCACTAATTAGACCACTGCTGTAGATGAATTTAACTTCTATAGTCTTATTTGTGCTTATCTTAACCAAGCTAACAAGCTCAGGCCTGCCTGTCCTGTTTTCCGCAACCTGAGAACAGTTAAAGTGAACATTTACCAGAGAACAGTGTATTAGGATAAATCAATGAAGACTTTGAGAAGTGCAGTATATCAGGACCTATGGATGCAAAATCCCATACCAGGATTTTGCATCGCTTGGTTCATCAGAAAAATGTGACGTAAGCAAGATCTCTGTATACTCTGTATATACACACTTGCTCTTATATTTAAAATACATTCTTGTTATTCATAATTGTATTTCTATATTGTTCGACCATACCTTCTGACTCTTAGAAGCTAGACTTGCATAAGCTTTTGTGACCAAAAATTTGTCTCACTGATATTTGTGTAGCTTTGATAACAAAGATTTTTTTAAGGCATGTAAATAAGTATATTGTGTAAAGCTGGACCGTACACAAGCTTTATGATGAAATCATTTGTGTTGTGTCCTTATTTGAATTTCCATATTTACTTAACAAAAGGTTTCGCTGGGGCTTTTCAGTCCATATTTACATAGATCCATCAAAGATGGCATAGTTAGACGCAGGATGTAGTTGAAAGTAGACAATAGCACAGCGGGGTTAAGGTATTGGGCTGCAGCTAAAGTGTTTTGTTAGGAAGATCTGATAAGTGCTTAGACTTTTTGCTAAAATAAAGACCCTAACAACAGTGGGAATTCAACAGGGTAATCACACTTAATGCAGACTGTTTAGAGCAATTAGAGGTGATTGGCAGTGTCTTAAAGCCCTTAAACAGAAACAACATATAAAAAGAACTGACCTCGGTTGGATTTCAGCTTCATTGCCAGTTTCAGTCTAATGCATTATATAAACTGGGTTAATGCACATAGGAGTAAAATATTTTTTACTGGTCCTGTGGCTGTAAAGTATTGTTCCTGAGACCTCCTCTGTCATGGAAAATATTAAAACGCTTCATGTGATATGCAGCCCTACCGGTAGACAGTGTAAATAAAAGAGTTTGTACTTGCCAAGGGATTCATCTCTCTTCCCTGATGTCCATGAAGTATTTATCAATGAATGGATCAGGAATGCCACAGGGCAGGCAGGGAGACAGTGACAGATGATCCAATAGCAGAATGGACTGCAGAGTGTGTTTTTAATGCTAAACCAAAGTTTGCGAAGGCTCATTTTCAAACAACTGTGGATTTGTGCCTATAAATAACACACAGATGAGATATTTACACTACGGTGGATGCAATACTCTGATTTAAATCTATGCAGACATATTGAAGTCACTGAAATAAGGCTGACTTTTTATTTCCCAAGGCTTTAGTCCATAGCTCTAAGTGAAACTACCTAACGTGATAAGTCACCAGGGCAGTTACACACACCTTAGGGGCTTTGGCAGGGTGTGTTTCTGTGACAGTGTCTTTGGGCCCAAATTTGTTAAGGCAAGACACCCACTGAAATTACCGAGTATTGAGTAGTAGCCTGTCCTGGGTAGAAGGTCTGTTTGAAATGACGAAGTCGTGCTTATCCAGGTAGAGAAAGGGTATGGCCAGAAACACAAAATATCTACCTGGAACCGTTTACATTATGGTGGTCCAGGTCAAAATTACTATAATGTCAGCTGAAATGCAGGGCTACGGTAGTTGCATGCTCCTAAGTTGTTACAGTGCAGAACTTGAGTGGTTTAAGAGTTAGAACTTTAATTTAGGAGGCAGTAACTTCTTAAAACATTCTGTCCTGGTCACTTTTGAATCTCTAATGCTACCCAAATTTTGTCTGTATTTTATATATTTATATTTATACAATGCTTTTTTTTCTTTTTTGTGTTGGTATAAAAACATCTTTTGTTGGTCTGACTTAATCTGTTCTCAAAAACAAACATCTATATTAGTATATTGTAACCATTGAAGCAATATATCTGTAACTATGGGGTGGTTGTGAAGAGGTATGGGGAGGGAACAACCAGTCTGCCATGACAGTCACCCCAGCCAGTGCTTTTTGGGCTCTAGGAGGAGGGCGCAATGCTGAAATCCACAGCTGGATATGCTGTTTTGGCAGCAGAATATACGGAATATAACTCATATATTTTCAACAAGTTCAAAATAATGACCAAAGGTAATAATAATCCTCTACCAGTTTGAATGCACAGTGGGGTGGGCTCGTGCTAAGAGCCTTCTTCTGGGTAAAATCTATGTAAAATGAAACTTTGCCCACAAACTGCATTACGACAGATAGCAAAGAAATGTGCTGGTTTGGCGTTCTTAAGCAGAGCCCTAGGTTTTATCAGTAGTCATAATAATCCCATCTACACAAGGGTGGGAATTGCCTCTGTTCAGCCACGCAACAGGTAAGCTTCTGGTCTGATCCACTCACCCGTGCTCCCTCTGCGGTCAGCGGAGACAGAATAGGCACCTTCACAGAGATATTCTTCCCACCCCAAGAAGGTATGTAAACCAGCTGAGACAAGAAGATGTCTGTGGTGACTATCTACAAGAAGGCCATACACGTTAACTCATGGCAGGCACTTAGCTTTCAGTGGTGAAAGTTTAGATGCATGTTTGCACAAGGTGTCTAGCACAGTCCACAGGTCAGTGGTGTTGTGCCTGTCTTCAGTGAAAGGGTCTGCCCTTCAGGACTGGTGAACAACCCACTCATGCAGATCCCTCGTCCTTCCACTTCAGCTACAGATGCTGAAAAACCTTTCCCCTGCTTTCAGGTCCAGTAGGACCGGAGTTTTCTTTTGCAGTTATACACAAACCTCCTTGCACACCTGGGTAACTCCTGAGCCATTTGTCAGTTCCACTTTGCTCCTTACTGGTCGTAAGTTAAATGTCTCAAATCTCTGCTTATGCATACATTTCACCAATAGCAGAACAGGTAAAAGACATTTCGTATGGTTTCTATGTTAGGATAAATAATGTTCCATTAATTTACTATGTAAGAGACCAGAAAAAGTGAAACTGAAACCATTTCCCAAAGGCAAGCTCTCAAAAATGAAGATAGATACTCATTTTGGTTGCTTGGCTGGTAGAATAATTTTGATGCTTTTCGCTACACAAGAAGCTTCGCCCTAAGTTTTGTTTTCATTTTTTAAACATAAGCTTCAGGCAGAGGCTTATGGCTACTTAGAATGTTAGTTAATTAAAAAAAACCCCAACATTAAATTAACATCCTTTCCCTTGCCATGGGGAGCAAACTGCCAGAGGATAATGAGTTTTATTAACTCTCATAATGTCAGTGTTGATTGCATCCAAATATTGGATCCATTATTTGTCAGTCCCCAAAGAACAACCTAGAGAAGGAAATGGGTCAAGGATTAATTGATCGGTGCAAGGTTCTCTCCTTCCAGTCACGGTTTTGCTACTATGCCATTTATATGTGCTAGATAGGAGAGCCAAGGTGTTTTGAGAAGGGGTTATTTCTGCGCAGCGCTTTCTGCACAGCGTATCACCCTCCTTCTGCCTGGCTTCTCAAGTCAGTGACATTACTGCGGCCTTTCAGCAGCTGCCAAATACTGTTACAAAAAGCACTGGACTCAAGTGGGAACTATGGAGGAATTTTCTAACAAAAGTTTTGGAATTCGTTTTGTTTTGTTTTGTTTTTTNAATTTGTTTTGTTTTGTTTTGTTTTTTAAACCTCATGCTAATTTGTGGAGATGGAGACATTACCTGAGAATGTACCCCCCTCCAGGAAATTCTCACTAGGAAAGGACTCTCCAGCACAGGAATTTGGAGAGACATCTCCACCCCAGACTAAGGAATAGATCAGTGATTAGGACACTTGGCTGGGATGGTGAAGACCTATTCTTCCTCACCCCAGCTTTGTACTAGCCCTGGGCTACTGCAGGAGGAAGAGAATTTTCCTGAATCTCCTCCAAGGGCTTTCCACTCTGGATAAATAAACCATTGCATCTGTTTTTTCATAACACAGATAAATTTGTCAAACATCTGGTTGCTATTCTTATGGTTCCTAGGCAGACGTTTCCACAAATTCCTTCTTGCCTGCACCATCAGTGACATTCAGCTGGCTCCATGTTCGTGGGTGAGACAGGCAAAATACAAAGTCATAGAATCATAGAATCATAGAATTGTTGAGGTTGGAAG
>RSEF01000002.1:128170647-128212458 GCA_003993805.1 Himantopus leucocephalus | reverse complement strand
CAGGCCAAACAGCCCCAGTTCCCTCAGTCGTTCCTCATAAGACAGACACCTCACCAGCTTTGTTGCCCTACGTTAAGTCTACGAAAAGGAGGGAAAAAAAAAATTTCTGCTCTCTAAATTGCTTCTTTGTGAGGTATCCAAGAAGCATCGGTAGCATCACAAAGAAAGCAGAGCACAACCTGAAATGAAGGAACAAAACTGCTGTCTTTGGTAGCAGGTAGCTGTTAGTTCATGTGCATTAGGTGATCAAGCCACATCTTCACATCTTTCCTGCCCTTGTATGCCTCTTTTCTTGGGGGAAAGGGATTGGGTTATTATTTCTTTTATTCTTTTAAAAATACTTGGTTCCACCTCACTGAGGAAAAGAAGACTGGGAAGAAACATTGCTTAGCAATTTTCCAGACAAGAGATTTTGGGGGATTTTGTCCAGCCTTTGTACAGACAACCCTGAGCTGGAAAGCCAAGGGGCAAATCCTTGTGAAGATCCCATTGGTTTGGTGTCAGAGATATTTTCTAACCTGTAAAGAGTAGGTAACCCTCCAAACTCTAAAAACACCACAAAATTAGAGGAAGCGGGTAAAAGCAACTGTTTCCATTGTGTATTTCTGTCAGATGTGGGTGAATTTTCAGGAATTTGCCTCATTCCCCACATCAGGCCCAACCATCTTTGTTGTTTACCTGTTGACTCACCCTTTGACTCCATGGTGAGCCAGCCAGCTCTGCAGCCAGGGCACATAGGTTCAAGGAGGGTCTGCCTCACCTTTCTGAAATTAAACAGATAGGCGTTATTTCCGACCCCTTAAACTCTCCATAGAGTGAATTTCATTTTTGATTTAGCTCATGTCCAAAGGAAATTTGAGAAGCAGAACTGGTTGAGCAGGGGGGGGGAAGATGTTTAGATGGTATTTTTCAATTACAAACTCACTTATCAGTCATCATTTTCCAGTTCTTTGACAGAACAGTGGCAAAAATTATGTTGAAGTAGTTGAGTCCTTTAGATATGAAGAACTAAAATGCTCAGTCTAAAAATACACCGTGATACTAAAAATAAGCAGTAAAATGTATGTATATAAAAAGTATTTTTTAAAATTATGCACAAAATCCTTCAGATTAAGTTATGTACGAGAAGCGCTGAATATTACAGCACTTTGCACTGTGTTCCAACAAAATTAAAGTCAGCTCCTGCAAAAGTCTGGCAACAGAGCTAAACACAGGTTTTCAAGAAATATGTCTGTTAGTTGTACATCTTCCCATGCTACTAAGAACTGAACAATGTGATAATTCCTGAAGTGTCTAAATATCTAAATTGGAGCTCATTTCCCCAAACAGCTGTAGTTTAACATTGGCAATATGAATGGAATATACTCTGTGCCAGCTTTGAAACTCAGCCTATTGGGTTCATACAGCTGATAAAGTAAATCCCCAATAGCAACAGTAAGTTGTGACCTAGCAGTAATTGACGCAAGTGTTCATGGCTCCATGTCACTGTAAGATAGGTGATGCGCCAGTATAAGATATCCCCCTCTTATCCATTCATTCCAGTTCCTACTCAATGGTACGCTGCTCTCTCAGCTTATCTACTGCAGCTTCTTGTGGGCACATCCTCTGCACCACGCTGGAAAACTGACCTGATTTTCTAAAAATTAAACAAATGAAAAAATGCTTTAAAAAATACTCAAAAAGCACCCATAAAGCAGCACCATGACTTGTATCAGCAACAGGAACACTGCAGAAGACAAGACAAAGGGGTTTAATGCAGTCAGTGTAACAAACTTTCTGCTTGCTTATTCTCAAGAGGCTCAGCAAAGCTTCCACTTAGTGCAACAAGCCAGCCTCTCCTTAAAATAGGTGACGTTGCTGGATATAAACACTCAAAGCCATCTGCAACTTGGAAAGCTGCATGTATTTTAGACAAGGCAAATCCTCCAGGGTAGCCTCGTTTTGTTAAAATGGATAGAGAAGCAGGTTAAAGGGTCTGAAGATAAATAATAAATGAGTGACAGCTCAAGACCACAATTAGGCCAAGGTTAATAAGCATCAATTCCGAAGGATAAGGGATTTCTCTTTAGAAGTAACCACCACATAATAAATGTCTTACTACAGACTTAATGGATAAACTCACTTGGTGTTACAGTTGATTACAAAACAGGAAAAAGGTTATACAGAGGAAAAGCATAACTAAAAGTCAGATGACTAGCTTAACCTTTCATAAACTCAGGCGGTGGGATTTGTTTACCTTCTCCACTGTATGCTCTTCCAGTGCACCCATCGAATGCTACAAGCAATTACAAGAGACATCCGCAAACATTCTTCTCCCTCACTTTTTCTCCCCCTTGCACTGCCTCAGCAACAGCATTATAGTCATACCCACAGGGAAAAAATACCAGAGGATTTGTCTGTCCTTCTGTCACGTATTCCTAATATTCAAGAAAGGATCTTCCAGGCATAACTAGCTTTGCTCTGTGTACCACTGGCGCCCCGTTCTCAACCCAGAGGCAAACCCCTTTCTGCAGCAGTTTAAAATTTGCTATCTAATAGGAGCTGTACTAAATTCTATTCCAGATAGGTCTTCTCAAGGCAGCTGAAGTAACCTGGAAAAAATAGCATTTCCAAAGTAAAACCAATGAGTTAAATTAGATCTTGTTTGTTTGTTTGTTTGTTTCTCTTCCTCTCTTCTATTCTTAGTGTTTATTTGATCAAACTGTACTGAGTGGCAAAACATCCCTCTGATACGTCTGGCTCCTCTTGAGCATATTAGCTTATCTGTCTCTTAATCCCATCTTTTACAAAATCGAATGCTGTGAGAAATCACAGCATTTCATACTGTTTTAAGTTCTTCAACTCTAAATGTTTTACTGTTATTTTACCTTTGTTAAAGGACACAAGTCTTAGAGACAAGATAATGACAATGTCCAAATTTATTATCTGAGATCAACATAGGACAAATAATGACTGGTAAGAAACAGAACTTTAATACGCGATTATAAGACAATGATAACACAATGTCAGGAAAGACTTTCAGAAATGAAGATGTAAATTGCATAACTAGTCAAGACTGACTTTATGCCTTGTCAGCCCTACAGCAGTGGAAGTGTAACTTCTAATGCTTTAGGGCACTTCAGCCAAGCACAAGTTTTCATTATGCTGACTCGAAAAAAGCCAATTCCATGGTCCTGCCACAACCCTAGTTTACTGTAAGTCAATAGAGTTATCCTCCAAACTCACACTCTGGTATCAAGCAAATTTTTTTTATATGAAGCATTGGAGTTGGGAAGAATGTCCCATAAGGTACAACATAGCATCATTTACGTGGGAATCTACCAGCACAAGTACCTTTTTTTACTGATAGAAAATAGTACTGCTTAAGTAACATAGATGTTCTTTTACCTATCAGATAGCCAGGACGGGAATTGTTCTCTACCCATGTAGGTGTCTTTGCCTAAAACATTTAGAATACAGAGAAGAAATAAAAGACTTTGTCATTGTTCTCTTAAGGAAAAGTAGTGCTAGGAGTAACACGTGCATGTGATCAGGCACTTTAACAGAAGGATATCCTCCAGCTATCAAGAATTTAAGAGATTAACATT
The DNA here is from genome assembly GCA_003993805.1 of Himantopus leucocephalus. Taxonomy (NCBI): domain Eukaryota; kingdom Metazoa; phylum Chordata; class Aves; order Charadriiformes; family Recurvirostridae; genus Himantopus; species Himantopus leucocephalus. Next base: position 128,208,871 of record RSEF01000002.1, on the reverse strand, counting down.
TCTCTTACTAAAAAACATTAGCTCACAAAACTGCAAGCTCCATATCAGCCCTGGGGTATAATGTTAATCCTAATGCTAATAACAACAACAATAACTATTTTTCTGAAAGTCATTCGGGCAACCACTGTTACTGCAGTCATTGTTTCTGTTGCTGAAGCAATGAAAGAGGTAGTGGAGGAGCTAATACACCTCTTTGAGTGCAAACAGTCTTGTCAAGGATGTGGTACAAGGCTGTTATGGTACTGGCACCTCCACAGAAATGCCAGGTGGTATCAGCTCAGGTAATCAACATATCTCAGCTGAGTGATTAATGGATTATGGCCTCATTTCACAAACAAGAGGAACATTTACCCCACGCTCGGTGACTGAAAGATTTAAGTTTCCACTCTGTTAGAGCCCAGTGATTCTAAAATACAAATTAATACTGGAGATAATAGATCTATTTTCTTGCATATTTAAATGCAAAAATCTTCCCAAGGCAATAAATAACTACAGCATTTGTAACTTCCCTTTTAAAACTATATGATATTTCCCATATCACTTAAATGATAGTGCTCTCTGTACAGGAAACTTGGAGGAAGAAGCAGATACCATCACTAAACTAGGCATGAACAGACAGAAAACACTAACCCCATGCTATGAGCACTGGCTACTTCCAAAGCAACAGGGATAGTAGTAACTGGATATAATTTTGAAAGGCTAACTCTCATACTACTGCGGCAGTGAACGATTGACATGGTCTATTAAAAGCCTGCTTGATGTTAAACAGCTCTGCTTCTCACTGTTGTTCCAAGTTTCCCGTTTTCCTAGCTCACACCACTGTGCCCTGCCTGCCTGAGACAGAAGACTGCAGTAATTATGGGTGATTACTGTGATAAACTCAGCATTAATGATGTACGATGGTGTCAGTGCTTATGTTCATGTATCACCTACCTATAGACCCAGCACACTTCCGACAATAATGATTGCATTCATGATTGATACATTCGCTTTGTATCCTTTTAGATCAATTCAAAAGGCAAACACTTATTGGTCATGTTTATTATAAACCCGGATAATGAAAACCTTGCTGGTGTTCTCAAAGCTTGATATTTCCTCGTGCTGTTTTTATTTTGCCCAGGTCTTTGAGCAATGGTTTTGCGTTAGGCCATATATCCTACATACCACGAAGAATGAATGTATGGGCATCACTGCCTCTATATATTAACAGCAGGCTGAAATTCAAAACTCCTCCACTCAATCTCCAGCTTTTATACTATTGAAATGCTAATTAAGTCAGTTGGAGTTTTACCCCAATGAGGACGTGAGAGCACACACAAGGATGATTTGGCCCCACTCGAGAGGTCATTTGGGTGAAGACTGTGTACATAAAGGTTACTCACCAATGGGTGAAATAATTGGGTAGCTCAGGGACAACTAAAATTTTGTTAAAGTTTTCAGTTCTGGATTACTGCTGTCTAGAATATAACTCATGGTGGCTCCAGGTAACAGCTGTTCAGTGACCCATAAAAAATGAGCTGGTAGTAGATTTCAAGTCCTTGGGGACCCGACATCCAAGCGGGAGAAGTGAGTGGTGATGGTAGCAAACCCATCAGAGTCCTGCTGAGTGAGCGCTGAGCGTGGACTACCAAAGTGATCACTTCATGAGGCCAGGAGGGTCCTGGCACACAGCAAAGGAATTGCTCTACTTGCAGTTGCAGCCTTTTATTTTCCAGTGCTGGTGGAAAACTGTGCTGTTAATTAACCTCTCATTTATAGCTGATGAAACTGCTCCTTTGCTGCCGTGGGGTCATAGGTACAGGCTCACTCTGTCCCCTCCTGATGTGAAACCTGGTGAAGTAAAGCCAGCCACATAAACCTTGGGATTACCTCCCTGTAGCATATGTGACCTGAAGTATATTCTTCTGTTTCTTTTAAAGTTAAGTTATTAGGGAGCAGGTTGAAAAAGCAGTAAAAAGAAGAACCCTTCCCACAGGGTATAATTACATGCATTGCTATGGAATTTTTTGGGGGTGGCAGCAGTAAAAATTGCTCCAAAAAGAATTTGATAAACTCACTGTAAAAATGTTCCTCCAAGGACTGTGTCAGCAAAAAGAGCTGAATGCAAACTCCGCTTGTGAAATCCCTAAAATGCAGGTAGCAGGAAACTCGAAGAGTGTATCAGGAGTAGTAGTTTTTCTATACTTGTCTCTTTTTCATATTTTCACTAAACATGGAGACATGACCACTCAGAGATATAATTTCTTTAACCTTAGATCTGAACCAGTACTTATATTCTTGTGTTACCTCCCAAGAAAGACAAAAATGGTCTTACACTGTTGGTCGTCTTTCTGCTTATGTATAAAGGAGACCTGAATTATTTCTGGACATTGCATTTGTGTGAACTTGAAGATCTTATAAAAATATAGACGTTTTTCTCCCCACCCCCCTTTGGAGGGTATCAAGGATGCTCCATGAAAGATGTAGCATTTCATATGAAAGAGGTATCGATATATTTCCTCTAAAATGTTAGAGTGTAGACTTGATGTATTTATTATGGACTTCTTCCAACATATTGACTAGCAGAGCTGGTGTATCTTCTACAGACTTCCTCCAAAGCGTTAGCCAGCAGAGATATGTAGGAGTTAGAAAACATAAGCAAATGTATGTAAAGATGTCTTTATTTTTAGTCTTATTTTTCAGTATGTAGTTCTTTGAAGCCACTGTTTCTCCCTGCTTCATCCTGTGGTTTTCCTAGGCAAATAGGATTTGAAAAGTGTATGAGTGTACATGTGTAGGAAGGAAAGGGAGCCTTTAAAGATAATGTCTTCTTTACAGGGAGACACTAAAGATCATTGGATTTTCCTTTTTGATTTCAGTAACATTTTAATCTTAATTTCAGTGACTGTGCATTAACAGACTCATTTTCATCTTACAAGCAACAAATATTAGAAAGGCATGTTTCAATATAACTTGATAAACCCCCTCCTAAAGAAATACCATTTTGTTTAGATTACAAGTCCAGATGTGAAACACTGTCTGCCATTAGCCATTAGCCACGACTTTTTTTGGTAACTTGAAGTCATCGTTCATCAGTGAACAATGAGGCAAGGCTCAACTAAATTTGGATATGGGACATATGACAGGTTTTGGCATGAGACGAGTGCTTTCTTTCTCTTTATTGAACAAGCCTGTGCTCACGACTGTTCACTGCTCATCAAAACACAGATTAAATTCAAAACTTGACACATGCACCACAGCTCTAGCATTTTCCCCTTTCAGTCCCATCTGAAAACATAGGCGATATTACCTGAACAATTTTCCTTAATACACAGAATACTCACTGCAGGCTAAATTTATAAATCAGTATCATTCAAACATATAGATTTAATCCCCTACTACAAAACTAGGTCCAGTCTGATTTTATCTCTCTCTAAAGCGGGAAAAAAACAGACAAAAAATTAACATCCAAATCCCATATGTCAGGCCATAGATATAGTTACAATTGAGGTATATATATATATATAAAAACATAATTTAATTTCTCAAACTGTACTATTCTAAAATATATATTTAAAGATCATTACTGCCTTAATGAAGCACACTTAATCTATATTTATTTTCTTATTTTTCTTTGTTATAAATTTTTACTGCATTATTTGGGGATTTTTTTGCTAGGCACTTGCGAAATCAGAATCCCCTCAGGTAAGGACATAGGATGAGAATGTCAGCTCATGAAAATTCACATGCTTTACCTACTCCTTTACTACACAAATTTCTTCAGTGTCAGTTTCCTTAAATACTTCTCTGAATTTCCCTCCAAAAGATCATTTTATTTCTTTTTATGATAAAAAGATTCAAATGTGAAAATTTTAGTTTTGAAAACATAAATTACTGAAAGACAATTTTTTTTTTCTGAAATTTCCAGCAAAATAACAAATAGATTGACACTGGATGTTAGTAAGCTGCTACTTCAGCTCACTGTGGTTAGTTTGCATCAAAATACTAGATCCATCAGTGACTATAAATGTGGAAGACACATATTAAATGTTATTTTTAGGCCATTAGTGGCTATTTCTTGTATGCTCTTTGCCAAACACACTCACCTGCATTATTGTTAATCTGACAGCAATGAGCTGCAAAATACAATCAGAAAGACTATAAAACCTGCTTCTTAATGAAACCACTAAGGTTTTTCGTGGTACTTAGATTACTTTCAGCAAAGCTGTTGAGTAAAGAAAGTTCAAGATTCAGCCTTCTATAGTAAGCACTCAATAGCCTGCAGAATAATGCTTGTACATTAACCAATTTTACCTTAACAAACATTTTTTTTTAAATTAGGTTTGTAAGCCGTATTGCTTCATTCCGTATCCAGCAACCTTGGGACAACAGTCCCAAGCAGTAAGAGATTGTGCTGCAGGCCTTGGTATTGCAAAACCCCCCCAGCCTCTACAAGCAAACATAGATTTCTTGGCAATTAGACTAGCTGGACTAAATTCCTCTCTGATGTGATTTATAAATTCATCCAACATAATTTGCTGATAGGAAGCTGGACACCATACCTGGGTCATTTGGTCTGATTTATATCAGAAAAGTGCACAAAAGAAAATGGAGCTTCTCTATCTTCCTCTGTCCTCTCCTAGATTCCTGTTACTATATAACAGGCATCCTTTTCCTTTAATTACCTTCTTCACGGCTTGAGAGCTTTGATGACTTGATTAAGCCTTGCAGTGCAGTTCCAGTCCCTACCCATCTGATTAATTAGCCCAAACCTTATTAACTTCCTAATTCCAATCAATAATGCACTGATGCTGAACTGTGCAAGGGCAAACTAAGGATAGCAATTTTATCTGAAGACACAGAGCCACGTATGGTTTGCTCATTTCCCTATACTTCTTCATAGCTGCAAAATTAAAACTACGCGTCAAGAACAATATTTGTACAGGGATGCATTTTGTCACCACCTGTCGCACTTTAACCACATCTGCAATAAAATTTATAGCAACAGAGGCGTATTGGTGGCACTTCTGTGCTGAGGTGCCTTTTTCCAAATATTTAGCTGTTGCTGCTGGAGAATGGTACCCAGCATGTAGGGGTTGTAGTCTCCTGCACAAAATGCTAACGGCACTGGGGAGGCATGGCAGAGCCCTGCCCTCTCCTGTGCATCCTCCCTCAGCCTGTCCAGAGGCGGGGAGAGCCTGCTGGTCTATTTTACTTTATTTTAATGATGCCAGTGGAGACATTTCAATGCTGAAGGGTTATTTCAGCAACTGCCAGCACAGCCAAACAGCACCCATCTAAGTCAATGAAAGTTTAACTGCGGGTGGCTAAAATGGAGTTGGGAGGTGAGGGCACTTCTCCCATGGCCCTCAGCATCTCTGTCCCTAACTCTGTCACTGCACTGGTGCTAGAGGCCTAAATGCTATCCAAGTCTTGGCAAAAGGAAATCTTTTTTTTCTTTTTCTTCCCCGGCAACATCTGAATGTGTGAGCAAAGAATTCAGTACAGCCGGAGCAGCTGTGAAATGTCAGGCAACTCTCTTTCTCAGGCTGCCACTTTCCAACTCAATGATTGACCATTGCCACCGTTTCACGTATTTTCGTTATGAGTGTATGTTAGACCTAAGTTTCACAGTCAGTAGGTTGCTTTTTTTTATTTTTTTATTTATTTTCTCACAGCAGCATTGGCAGTGAAAATGACATTCAAAAGTCTCCAAAAGTCTAATTCAGCAGAGACTGCACATTAAAGTACCTGTTGTTATGAAAAGCATTGCTCTTGTCTTCATTCAGCTCATTTGAGTTGGTCTAGCTTTCTTCAGCTACTAGAGTCGATAGTCCTGGCAATAGCAAAGGTAGTAAAAGGTACAGCTTACAGCACACTTCTCAGCAATGCAAATTACTTCTGGTTTGCATCGTTTGAATTTAGCATAAGAGTCAGTACCTAAGATTGATGCTTGCTGCTAACTATCCACCATTTGTTCTCCAAATAGAAACACACAACTTCCAGACCAAAAATATCTGAATAACATACCTTAAAAGCACTGCATTGGCTAAGAATGTCTGCAAGAGGGGAGCTGTACGGGTAGGATAGCCAGTGGGAGGACACAAGGGCTTCTAATTAAATGTCATTGTTATTCTTATTTTCACTGGGTTTTCATTTTCTGATCACAAGTATCTTTTTTTCTTCTCATTAATGTCTGCCTTTCTAAACAATCTATAGTACCAAGTACCTCCATTACGCTTTCCGCAAGCCACTGACAACAAACCACAATTCTCTGTACAATACATTGTCTGGGAGGTAGTGGGTATCAAGGACTCTTAATTGTGCTGTGGGGAGGATCAATTGTTCAGCTCTATAGTGCAGGAGTGTCTCCTGAGCCTTTCAGTTGCCTGCTTTTGTGTACAGTATCACTGATGGGCAGTGACATTTCTTTCTTAGGGAACCTTCCATTAGAGAGGCTGCTTCCAGGCAAATCCGGTGGTGGAGTGTTTGGAAAACAAAGCATGGGCAGAAGTGGGCTTTTATCACATTTGGTCATGTGGTTGATAAGGAATCAGACACTTTTCCTGGTACTCAATAGGAAACTCTACAAAAGCATTTTAATTCCTGAAGTATTACTATTTTTCTGAAGTTTTAAATACAAATACCTGGCATTTCACTATCAGAATAAATTTCCTAATACAGAAATTAAGAAAAATTCCAAAAATTCCTTTGTGTGTCTGCATTTGCTAGAAGGTTTACGTTAACAACTAGTATTTGGGTATCAATGGCTTCAAGCTATGTCCTACAGTTTCCTAAAGGTATGATATCATGTTTTTCATGTGTCTGTGCTGAGATTTATACAGTAGGCAGAGTTAGGCCAGAGCAGTAATTGTGTAAGGGTTATCTTGAAACAAACCTGCAGAGGAAGTTTCAACCCCATGAAAAGCATATCTACCCTGCAAGCAGATCTGGTTTTGAACAACTCCTATTGTACCTGTGTAAAATCCTTCTGCATGTGTGTTTGTGAGTTGAGTCCAGCATCGTGCTAGGAGTGTGAAGTAAATCATGAAGACTTCATCTTTACTGATGATGATCTTTACTGAAGAAGTAGATTGTTGCTTTTGTCTTGCATTAATATAGTCCTTCAATGCCACCCCACAAATCCTTGGTTCCTAGACTCTCTTAGGATATTGGGAGAAATCAAGCTGTAGCTGGGGAGACCAATGGATATGTGGGATACAGAACTGCCCATTTGTTATTATTTTGAGTCACATTGCCCTGGAAGGAACATATGACGAGCTTAACATCACAGTCTTGGTGGCTAAGCACCAGGAGTGAGGAGGAAGCATCCACCTGAGAGGACACACAGCCTCTCTGTGCCTCAGCTTCCCACCTACGAGCTGGAAAGGAGCGGTAATGCTGATAAACCCTATCAGAGGACTATGAACTCCACGAAGGAGGTGAGCAATGTCACCGGCAGGCAGTACTGCATAGCTAGAGAAGGTGTGAGGAAATAATACTGTTGCAGATTTAAGGTGCAAGTGGAATTCCATGTTAGCCCAGATTGTGAACACTTTCTCCCTTCTGCTAAGGTACACGAACGTCTGGACTCAAGTAGGAAGGTTTTAAGCCAGTTTTGCCACTGACAGCCAAGCTTTGTCGGGGAGTCTCATTCCCTGCCACCGCCAGCACAAGACACCGAGGGTGCCAGGGTGGATGCACTGCGCAACCTGGCTGCTCTCCCGGGGCCGGCACACGGCAGGGGGACGTGCACTTCACTGGTTGAGATAAGCATTTGAGCAGCTTGCAATGATCCTTTCACTCATTAAATCACACTAAGCAGATTTGAGTGGTCTTCAAAATGAAGTCAAACCTGAGGGGAAAGGAAAGTGCACCTAGACTGATTGTACAAAGGCAACACGGGCCCTTGGCCTTCCCGTGCCCCAAGGGCTGCCTGCCCTGGGACACACACCGAGGCATGAGGCCAGCTGCAGCAGCTTGTGCTTGAACGGGTTGCTCGGGCTTAATGAACGTCCCTTCTCCCCCGTCACCGAGGGGTGTTGAGAAGCAATGTGACTGCAGGGGTCTTGGCATGCACAGTTCATAGAGAAGCACACAGCTCTCCAGACACTTTTGGGCTTGCTGTGTTTGGACCATGCTCAGGGTCAGTCAAGGACTTCAGGCAGCCAAAGCCCAACACCTATCGAGTCTCCCACCCCCCTCACCTGATTATGCCCACCGCCCCATCTCCCTTCTGTTCTCAGACATGCTCTTCGCCTTGTCTCTTCCCTCCTCCTCTCCTCTCCTTTCCTTCTTGCATTGTCTTCTGTTCCCTCCCCACCCTCCATTACTCCCTTGACCCTTACCTTGTTCTGATAAGGTGCCTAAAAAACCCAGCCTCATTTTCACAGGTATTCAGGTAGCAACTGATACCTTCTACCTGTCTTTTTTTTTACATTACCTGTGCTGCTCTCTTTCCCATTACCCCTCACCCCACTCAGAAACATGCAAGCCAGATAACCATCACAGGACACAGACAGCAATCCTGCCAGCAGACAGCACTGGGAGAGCAATCAGCTCCTGCTGCCAAGCCCTTAGATACATCTCAAAGCGCTGTGGACCTGAGCACAACTGCTACAGCAAGAGGTGAGGACAACAGGGGTTTGCCCAGGCATACAAAGACTGCCATTCCTTCCCCAGAGTCACTCTGAGAGGCCATTTCATCGTCTCCTTCCCTTCTGCGTGGGCACCAATTTGTAGGGATGCTCTGTTTGTCCCCGTACTGCCATGAGCGTGGTGGTCACCACTTCTGACATTGCTCCATATTGCTTCTTAAGGGACCCATGCCCTCAAGGGCTATACGGTGAGGCTCTTCTTAGTCATTGTCTCGGCATATGCTCCTGACACCATGAATGGCATTATCTGATCTCGTATGCATTTCCTTGCAATGCAACCAGACCTGCCACCATCAAGTGATCATAGAAAAGTTGTTAAGTTAGGTCATGCAGAAGATTTCTATCTAGTGTAATGTGGGAATGAACAGCTTGGGAGAAGGCTTCAAGGACAGCCTGTTGCTCCCCAGGCCAGAGGTGTCACGATGGCAGGAACCACAACATGGGGCTGACCCTGCCAGCCCAGACCTTCCTCTGGGCACCCCTGGACTGTATGACAATCAAAGTAATTACCAATAGTAATTAATTAGTAATTACTCCATAAAATGTGATTACATTACATTTGTGTTCTCAGTACTCATCACAAACTATATATCCCATTCCAATCCATGTCATCCTGTTTCAATAGTAGCTGCTGCAATTCTTTCCTCATGTTCCTTGGGACTGCAAAAACAGGCCAGTTAAAGCCTGCCTGGACCTCTAATACAAAAGCTCCTCCTCGAATTAAACATTCTCCTATCAGGTGGTTGCCAAGCCTTCCTAGCTTAAATGAGGTGAACCTGCTTGTCAAGTGTGGTAGCTCCATCATGTGTTAAAATCTTTTTCATTCTTCAGGTATGCCTAGTGGGGGGGAAAAACCCAATGCAACAAAACCCAGAAAAGTAGGAAAACAGCTGGTTATATATAAAAGTAAAAAAAGCCTTCTATTTATTTTATCATAGAATTATAGAATTTTCCCTATATTCTTTCCTTCAAGTATGTGGAAATGTTATTCTAAATTATATATAAGGGATGAGATTTAAAAAAAAAATGCAACAAGAAGGAAAGATCTGGTGAGCATGGTATCACCCTAAAGACAAATGAAATATTTCAGGTTAGCATCCATCTCACTCAGTATATAGTTTAACAAATGGATTGCAGTGTATAGAGGACAGTGAAATTCCCCTGTTCCTGATATCCCAGGGGCCTGAGCTATAGCTTTCATTCTAGGATATTAATGGAAGTTTCCTAACCAGGCTGAGTTTACTAAAACAATAACAACTCAAGGTCACACTTCTTAGGATGAGAAACGTTCAATAGAATCACTGAAAAGGGCATATATGCTCCATGCAAATGTACTTACAGATGTCAATCATATATGTTCTTACTTTTTGAAACCTGAAGTGTAATGGGGGTATATTTATGTTAAAAGGCATTAAAAAAATCAAGAAATCAATTTCTGGTAAGAAGCCTTCATATGAGGAAGCGCAAATGTTTTTTCCAGCTCTTTAGGTCACTTTTTTTTTTGGCTTACAGACATTGTGGTAAAGTACAGAAGGGACTTTGTAACAATTTATCGATGAGGACTAGCCAAGGACATCTGTGGTCTTGAAAACCCACTACCAAGGTAAAAAAAAAACCCAAACCCAACCTCGAAGCCATGAAGTGAATTTTAAAAAGACCACAAAAAGCTCCAGTTCACTCCTCCTGGGGTGTCCCACGGGAATTCTTTGAAAAGTTGCCCTTTTTTTTCTGTTGGGGTTTCCTGTATCAGTAAATAAACCAGTTGGTCCTCTGGAGCTCAGAAGAATTCAGCCTGTTCCTTAAGTAAAACATGCCATAACCAGCAAAAAACTCAAGTGCTGCACCTGGAGCACTAAACTTCTTCATAAGAAAAGTGAAATTTTTCAGATGTGAAGATGCTGGTCTCTCAGTTCTGTGCTGACCCACGAAACTCCCAAGGCAAACTTCACAGACATCAAAAGTCTGGCCATGCAGGACCTGTTGTAGGATTTTGCCCTCAAAGTTGTGTTTTTCTGCAAAAGAAACCTGCACTGTCCTGACCAATGTTGGACAGAGAGAGAGAGTTTTCTTGGCTTGCTGATAGAAAAAACATCAGAAACTGAAATGATCAGTTAAAATGATGAAGATCAGAATGGTAGTCTGAGCTCTGGCTAAAACATAAGAGACTTTGATCTCTAAGGCTAGCAAAACAGTGATTTTTAAAAAAAAGAAAAATGTATATACACACACACACCCCTCTGGTCTTGTAACTACAGACTCATAAAGGTGTCACAACAGCTTAAAAAGGCACTGGCATCACAGTTTTATTAGACTTTATTTTCTACTTCATTAGAAATACAAACTTGCTGAAAATGAATGCGTTGACATTATCTTTAGTACTGTGAATTCACATATATCAAAATATTTATTAAAAGCTATCAATGTACCTATTTAATGAAGTAAATCCTGAGTACTACGAAATACAAAGGAAAGCGTGTTTTTCAATTCACTTCAGGTTTCGCTTCAGCCTTCAGGCATGTGATTTGTAATTCTGTTATTGTAAGTTTGGCCTTCTAAATCAGGTAACACAAAATGTTGTGTATTTTGTGCAGCTCTGGTGAACTGCAAACCTGAAAATATATAACATTCCCATTCTAGCTTAGACGTTTTTACTGTCCTTACCTCAGCATGCCTTTCTAAATACACACACGTACATTTACCCACAACAGAATTAAGAATCAAAATGGTCAGCAGCAAAGAAGAAAACAGTAATTTTAGAGCTTAGGTTGTAGTGTGATGAGTTTTTAATCCAGAAATAAAGCAATGAGATAATGAAGCTTTTCTCTTTTAAGGAATGCTATCTTTGTACATTCTATTCTCAGGTAGGAAAGGGGTACTGACAAGGTTATTGTCTTCCATTGCTCTATCCCTAGTTATCTTTTTAACCCAATCTCATACATAAAACGAGGCTAAAACTTTGTTGATTCACTGGAATGAGAATTATTTGTTTCATTTTTTTGTTTAGTCTCTTTGGATTCTTACAGAATGTCCATCATGGTACAATCTGAGCATCATCTAATGCAATTTTTTCTTCTATGGGAATCTCCCCACACACCTGTGGGATGTATTCGTCAAGTGCATGTGTTCAGCAGTAAATATCATGGTGAGAAGGTTGAAATACAGGCCAAATATTAATTGGAATATCTTCATTTGTCTTTGCTTTTCAGGTTTGTGTTGAATTTGACATTCATCCAAAGGCCTCACTCTATCTTAAATTACTCATGTTCTACATGTCACGTTTTTACTTCTGAAATATATGAAGCAATATGTATAAAGCAATAGCAACCAATGATTATGCGGCATGTTGGAGCTAAATACTGGAATATTAGCACTCAGAGGAAAGTCTGAGCCCCTCTACCCCAGGCTGAGATGCAGAAAACACTTGTAAACCCAGCAAGTGGTTTTGCAAGAGAAGTTGTTCACCTATCTGCCTTTCCACCAGTCTCTTGAGTGTGAGTAGCGTATGAAGGAAGTACTGAATATTATTGACGAACTAAAAGGTGTAACAGGCGATAAGTATTTCAACATAAAGACTTTTTTCCCCCTCTTTTTTAAGAACTGGCTAATAAGGAGCAAATTCTAAGCAATATAATTGGTGTAGCAGACAGTAGGGTTTTAATCAACCAAATCAGACGTCAGTCCTTCTAAAGACCATGTGCATCTTAGATCTTTTCCCATATATGTGCTAATTATAATCTTGAAATTTTAAGTAGGTACAAAGTTGTGTCAATTTGTTCACTATTTAAAATAACAAAAGGGCTTCATCTCCAAGGAGAAAGTCTGCACAAAAGGAAATTCAGCAATGCAAGCGAAGGAAATTCCTAGTATACCTAAAAGCCTATAACAAACAACTTCATTAAAAAGGGGAAGAAATGCAATTGAAAGCAACCTGCCTGGGATATTCTGAACAGCTACTAGAGCCCCAGCTGCAGTGGGGATAGATGCCCTCCACTGACCAATTCTAACGGAGGGAGAGTTATTAGCTTAGCAGATTTTTCAATGGGATCCTGAACACGATTACAGACACATGTACAGTGATGCAGCAAAAAGCATCATCAGGCATATAAATGCAAGCTATGCCCTTGGAAAGCCAGAAGGAACTGAGCAAGATAAGGAGGACATAGGCAGCAGGACAAAGACAAGGACCTGGTGGAGACTAGCACTCCAAAATGTTCAAGAGGGAAACTTTCCTTGCTTTGGACTGAGCCAAAGAAGAAATAATAAACAGTGGTTATAAATGTGTTTGGTTACAAATGTGTTGATCTGCTGCTTACAACACTGAGATTTACAATAGCTTACTTCCACTATGATGTTCCTTTATTGCTCTTTTTCCTCCCATACACGGGGAGAAGTGATGTGTTGTAGAGCACACAAAGCAAAGGCTGAGCCCAAGCAGCCGACAGAGGTGACACGTGTTGCAGCTCCCCTCTATGCCGTGCACTGAGGCTCCTTCCCTTGGAGAATCTGCCACAATCGGAGAAGGAGGCAAAGCTGGCAGTGGGAAGAACATGTTTGTATCTCCCTTCTGTATAGTAATTTTTTTGAGGTCCATTAACATGGACTTGTGCGTTATTCTTGGCATCAGTCTCTGCAGCGCAAGGAAAATCATTTAGCTGATATGTGGCTCTTCTTTTTTTTTTTTTACATTTGGAAAAATAAGAATTGCTATCCCCATCTGTCTTTATAAAAGCCTCTGAAGATCTAAGGACAAAAAGTGTGAATCGATATCACACCAGGACATTAAATTATTCCTATTCGAGGTCTCCCAAACTTCTGACTGTCCATCAGCCCTGCTCCCACTTTTACTGCCTTGAGAGACCCTCTTTCAGTGGAGAATCACTGAGTAACAGAAGGTCACCAAAATAGCTCCAACACCTCCCTCTGTTGCAGGCTTCCACCTTGTCCTGGCTGCTGTGACAGGGCCTTCGAGAAGGTGGCAGTCAGAAGCCGGCGAGAGTGAGTCTTGGAAGAGACCAACCTGCACCAGAGCCTGCTCTACACAGCTGGGAGCCAGAGGTGCTGCCAAGACCAGACCAGCCCAACCAGAAACTCCAGGATTGGAGTCATAGTGCTGCAAAGGAGCCATTGTAGTGAAATCAATAGGGACGTTTTAAAATACCTTTACATGTCAATTCTAGTGTCAGAACAGAGCAGGTCAAAGAGGGTTGACCCTCATAGCAGGTTAAACTCCTGAGGGTAGAGATAATCTCACAGCAGGAAGGGAGGAAAGTGCTGTGCCCGCCTGGGCCGAGATGCTTTCACACTCCCCATCGCCAGCTTTAGGCTACGGAGCCGGCCATTATCAGAGTCATTGTCATTATTATCTTTAAATCTGCTGCCTTGCATTCAGGCATCTATCAGGAAAAGACCCAAGACCCTATTAGTGCAGGCAATAAGCCCTGAGAAAGAGGGGAGGAAACCCGTTCGTAGATAAATTAACGTTCCTGCTGGCTACATTCCTATCAGCTTTGTTAATTCTGAAGTGACATTTATTGATAAATCAGATTTTATCACCCTTTCCATCAATCAGCTGGACAAGTCTCCTACCAGAGGTTTTTTTATTGCCACACACAATAATTCGCCAGACACAAACACGTATCATCTGCTGGGCTGGGGGGAAGGCGAGCATCAACCCTCTGGTCCTGTATGAAAATTGTGTGCCCAAAAGGCACTGCTGCCACTGTGTCCTGGCTGGGTCTGTGATCTCTGCCTTCCTGCTCTCAAACTGCAGTTCAGAAAGTCAGCAGTTTCCTATTTAACATACTACTCCTTTGTGAAAGTATGTCACTCCCTCCCAAAATGATACTTCCAAAGAACAAGGTGCCTAAATAATAGAAAAATCCTTCACCTGAAGGAGAAGCTTCCATTGCAAATGCATGCAAGAGGTCTGAAAACAGTGGTCGGAAAAGCCTGTGTATTTTATTGATGTAAAAAACATGTTAGAAAAGCCATGAGCATTCATCCCTCACCTCAGCAAGTTGAGAAGTCGAATTCCTCAAGGTGATTCAAAAATGTTTTGCTAAAACCATTTCCTGGTCTAAATGGCCAGTCACACAAGACAGTATCTGACAGGTTTTCATTTGTAATTTTAAGTTAATTGAGTATTTTACCAGCAGCTGCATGAAATACAAAAAGAAGTAATAAATATACTTCCCCCTCCCACCCTCAGCTCTTCTTTTGGGGAAAGGAAATATTTGATCATCGTAGAATGGTTAAAGATCTGGGTAGAAAAAACAGTTAACTTCTTGATATATTGCTATGCAAGTGAATGGCAGGGGGTGAAAGCTTGCAATAATCCTATAGGTGTTCAGAAAAAAAGAAGTAATCTCTAAATCAGCTGCAGGTTTATGTAAAATAATCCAAACTTATGAAATTGAGTGGGAAGAGCATGGTCTTTAAGGTGATGAATAGTACTGAAAGACGTCTTTACCTCTCTGAATGTAGTTAACCGAGCTGACTGTCTCAAGCTTTGACACTTTTAAATATCATGTTTAGCAAAGGAAAGATGGATTGAATTTGTAACGTCTTTGCCCTTTTTCTCCGGTCATATATTAATCTGCCAAACCGTGTAATTCTTTAATTTTCTTTTATTCAATACCCTAAAAGTGATGATGAGAAGAGAGCAGTGAAGAGTAAAGTGAGTTTAACTCAGTGCCTTGGCAGGTGGGAAGGTGGGTGGGGGCTGCTGGGCGGCAGCCTCACATCAGAATAGTTACAATAGCGGTTAAAAGCTCTTTCTTACAGCCCCCCCGGGGACTGGTACGGTACGTATACAGAAACACATAATGCCACTGAATCCCGCTGAAGCGCTGGCTGAGGAAGGGACCTACCTAGAAGGAAGGAGAGGTGGACAACTGCATCGTGTTGGACTTTACATGCAGAAGGGTTGAGGAGAGGCAAAGCTGTTCGCCTGGTCTTGTCAACGGCCATGCTGACCCCGCCATGTTGCCTGGACTCTCATGGGACCACCTGGCCGCGGGGGTAGTCAACCGCGCTGCAGCTACAGCACCTCAGATTAAACTCTGGCAGGTTAAACTTGTGATGAGTTTCTAATGACTATAAAAGCTCCCCTTTGGCCTTCGGTGTTATAACTATTTATGAGGTCGACCTTTAATTATTCTCTCATGTAGAAATCTTTGAAAATATGTCTTTGAAAGCTTGACAAATACGGACCTCCACAGCACAGATCAATATCAATATAGTAACACTATGAAGTAGAGCAGCTTCCACAAAAGCAAATGCTAAAATGTATTGCCAGCGAAGCTGCTTCAAAGGCCTTACGCCTTCGTCTGGGCACTGTCAGCTCTTACAGAAGGGTCTAGGAAATGTAAAAAAAAATGCAAGGGATGCCAAATATCAACACACCGTAAAGACTGGAAAGGGTATGAACTATTATCCTCCTGGCCCAAGGGAACCATGACTGTCATCATCAGCAGGACAAGAGTGGCTGCCATCTGCCATTGCTGTAAAGTCTTCTGCTCATCCTCTGTTCAGACGGGGCTGGGAAATAAATAGATGGTGTTGAGTACCTAGTTTGAAAGTCACAGCATTTCTTGAAAAGAAGCTTGAGCAAATTCACTATCTTTTGCAACAATAATGCCATCCAAAGGAGTAATGAAACTAAAAATGGATAATTATTGGTCCTATATTACTTTACTTGAATAATCAATATCACTTGATTTTTCAAAAGGACATTTTTAATAGGCATTATACATACGCATGCGCATACCTACATGTACATGAATGCACATATATGTGCATATACCTACACACAAATACAAAATAGTCACTAATATTCTGTTTAAAATGGTGAATACGCTTGGAATATACCTACACAGTGTAGAGGAGGGGTTTATCGATGCAACCATATGGTTATTTAAGACAGAAGCAAAGAGGAAACTCTTAATCCAGAATATTTCATTTTGATTTTAACCCACCTAGTNTACACCTACACAAAATAGTCACTAATATTCTGTTTAAAATAGTGAATACGCTTGGAATATACCTACACTCTTAATCCAGAATATTTCATTTTGATTTTAACCCACCTAGTATAACTTTATTATTATAATGTAAGTTTAATACCTTGTGTCATAAGTATTACGGAAATAAGTGTTTTTTTCCTTATGACAATGATCAAAAGCACAAACCTGTATAAACACAATATGCATCATCTTTGGCCATCGCTATACGTTATACAGAACTGCCATTTGTTCTAACCTAATGAAATTCTGCTGTGAGGAAGGTGAGTCCCAGAGACATAGGTTGAAGAAAAAATAAAGATAAAATTTAAAAGATTTTATAATAATTTTGATTTCCTTTTTGCTGTCAGACAAAGAAGTGATCCACCTAACAGATAGGTGTCATTAAAGAAAAGTGCCACTGAGCAAACAGTTCCATGGATTTGGGGGGAGGTTTTAAGTGCTACCAGTCACTACAGTTTTGCTTCTCTTCTGAATTTCCCCCAAAGTAATTGACTTTCTCTTATTCAGAAGAACAACTGTTCTCCCTCAGCCCTCTCATAGACCCTTTTTGTCATAACAACACCCTGGCCAAAACAGCTCCCATGAGACAAAATCAATCAAAGCCATAAAAGAAGACTGGTTTTGTCATGCCAGGCCCTACTGCTCATGCCTTACAGTTACAAAACCAACAGCAACTAAACTGGATAAGACAGACCATCTGAATAGATCTGGCCAGTTACTCAAGCCAAAATAAACATACCTTTTGAATTTCACTATTATACAGTTTAAAAAAATAATAATTAAAAAAATAAAAACAAACAAACAAACACNATAATCATTAAAAAAAATAAAAACAAACAAACCAACGAACAAAAACCCCATATAGAAACAAGCTATGTTAACATGGTGATAACGGTGTCATAATGGGGTAGAAACACAAAAGGAACTTAAGCATCCGAAATGCAGATGCCTTCCCACCACAGAGTTAAGCTCAGAGTGGTTTTCTCTGTGGCTGCATCCCTGCCTGCCTGCAGATCTGGCACCTCAACTCTCTCCTCGATGGAAAGTAACTCCCTCAAAAACTAAAGTACCTGAAAGGCTCCCTCTCCATCCCTACTTTTTCAAATCTCCAAAATACTAGGCTGAGCACACCCTGATGGGACAGGTGAAGAACCCAGATTGCTTGGGCAAATAACCAAATGTCTCTTTTCCAGGAATATTCCCTTTGCTGATGTGTTTTTTCATGCTGAATTTTGGGGTTTGTGTACTAGAGTAACTGTGTGTGTGATCTCTCTAGTTCTGAAATGAAGGGAAAAAGGCTTAGAAGAAAAGGAATGGGTTAAATAGAAGTCTACTGTGATAAAGTGGAGTGATAAATACAGTAATAGCCACGCAAGGTTTCATACCACCCTTGACTGTAGGTCCATCAAAGTTGAGAGAAAAAACTCATTTTGACTAGCAAAGGTCTGGATCAGCCTCGATACACTGTGTGGAGCAAAGACACCCAGCAGAGGCCGGTCTCAGCTCCCCTGGCTGCAGACCCATAGCGTGACCCTTCTATTGCCAGCCTGGGGAAGGAACCCTTAGAGGCGGTGGCTGTAGACACACCAGGAAAGCAAGATCCAAACATTGCTGCCCTCCAGGGCAGGGCTGTCTCTCTTTCAGCACCGCACATGGTTTAGGCAGGGGAGAGCTCCCAGCCCCACCAGTGTCCTTCAGCAATGCCATCTCCAGCGCTCGCTGTTCCTGTCTTGCCCGTCCCCAGTATCAGCAAGAGCAGGATGCTGCCAGCCTGCGGCCCCGCTCCGTGCTCTCTGATGGGTGCACTGGTGGGAAACAGCCACACATCAGGCTGTGGAGGGAGGTTCAAGAAAGCAAACGGATTCCCCTTTGGTTGTTTCCTTGGAGTTTTCACATCCCTGAAAAAAAAAAAAAAAGAAAAAAAAGAAAAAAATCCACTTCTCATTAAAAGAGTCGTTTGAGACTGTTGATGAAACTGATACTGCAGAAATATGTGTTCTTGTGTGCTGCCTTCCTGCTCTGTAATGGCTCTTGCATTAGGGACTGGGGGCGGGGGGGCTGCTGTTGTCCATTTACTTTACTAAAGATTGCTATTGAATGAAACCTTTAATGGGACGTTCATGCTCCCAGTCAGCTAAGAGCTCCGAGCTTGTGGCAGAGTAGTCTTTCCCTCCACCTTGACAGCTATTAGAGAATCAATACAGGTAATCCCTCAGCTGGCCGTCAGCACCCGCTGGCCGTGGGGCTGCCCTGGCCACTGCCATGGGGTCACTTGTGGGAAAGTGAGATTTCTCTGGGGAGAAGCCTGTCACCACATCCCCACTGCCACCGCGCCGGGCCAGCCTCCTCCTGAACCACGCGGAGCCCTGCAGCCCCAGAGGGAACACCACTGACTTCGCTTGGATTAAGGCAAAGCAGGGGTTCAATCCCGTTCCTCCCTATGGAGGATGGGTTCCACAGCTTGATTTCACTTCAGGGCTTATCTGTGAATTCCATTTTTTGGCCAGTATAACTCAAGAATTCATCTTTCCCCCTCCTTGATAGAGCAGAGGACATTTTCCCTGCTACTGTGTTTCTGTTAATGACCAAGGTGTCTCCTACTGGCTCTGCTCAAGTCCCTGCAGTCAAAGTGGGAGAAATTGCATTTTTTCACTGCTACTTTGCAGACTAATAATACCATAGTTCACAGGACTGTGCAACATTCTCATGCCAAGGCATGCAACAGTGCTCTCTGCACTAATTAATTGCTGGGCTAGCCAGAGTTAGTTCTGTGAATTTAAGCCTGCTTTGCCACTGATGCAATGCAGCTAAGCTGAGGTTTCCAGGACAGTCCCTACAGCAAGAACTGCTGCAGAGTGACCGTCTGGAGATGGAGATGGAGTAGAGTCGCTCGGGTCCTGCTGTAGGACAGGCAGAGGTGCTGTGATACTTCTCCTCCAGTGCTCCTGCATACCCCCAGCTGCCAACACCCAGCCCCAGGGGCTTCCAAGGGACTTGATTTTCAGAAAAGGCATTCACTGATGGGAGATCAAGTGCAAGTCAGACATCCTAAAACCAGTTGCTGGTCCTGCTGAAAATCTGGATGTGTTTTACATGGGGTCAGAATAGAAGGAAAGCAGAGAGCAAAGCCTGAGTCTCCTGACACCCCTCCTGTGCCCGAGGCCCTGCACTATGTGCATTAAGGAGAACCAGAAGGGAGAAGGGGCAAGGGGATGGATAGAAAGGGACATGAAGGTGACGGTGTCTGTGTCCATAGGAGTGAAACGAACCCCAACGCTTGCTGCAGAGGCACATAGGAGACCGGGGACCCAGAGGAACGGTTTTCTGAAGGAGGGGACAGCCAGTCAGGGCTCCCCTGATGAACGATCTCTCTCGTTTAATGGACAGTTTGGCACTAATCAATATTTGTTTGTGGCATTATCTTCAATTCACTAAGCTCCTTGCTGCTTTTTGCCTTCCCTCGGTGGTTAACCACCTCCCTCTCCCCCCACCCCGAGTCCCCCAGGGAGCACAGCGGGGCAGGGGCTGGGGCAGCAGGGGGATGGGGACCAGGCGTTTGAAGAGTGGAGAGATGCGGGGAGATGCCGGAGGCAGCAGATGTCGGTGGCCAGGCCTTTTGTTGCCTGCACTAGCCAGCCTGAGCTCTGGGACCACCTTTTTGTTTTTGTCTCGCCATTGTCATTCACCAAGGAGGGGCTTTTCAGGAGTTAGCCTCACACACGCTCATCTCTCTCTCTCTCTCCCCACCGCCTCAACACAACAGCCAAGATTGCCCTCACCCTCTGGTTTCTATTTAGATCACTTTCCATTTAACATTTAAAAAACCCGGAGTCAGTTAATGCAAAGCACTTAAAATCAGCTAGTGTCTTACAGGGCTGATTCATCCCAACAACTTGACTTGCTGCTCCCCTTGGCAGGAGCATTTTTAATCCTAGTTAGGAGACAGAAGAGGCAGGGTGCACACTCAGGTACAGTTTCTGTAATCCTTTGCCTTGGGGAATGCAGTGAGAATGAGCCCCCAGCCAGGGAAGCCACGCTACAGCCGCTCACCCCAAACTGAGTGAGAAATGTGGGTACCTATTGCACATAGTGTATTAACTATAGTCACTGTCATGGAAAATGTCACTTCTGTCCCATATTTGATGATGTCAAGAAATGAGAGAGGTGGATCTATTACATCACGCAGAGCCACAGCCCTGTCCTCTGCAGCCTCAGCTCAGAAATGGCCAGAAGGAGCACGGAGCACGTGGTGTCTGTTCAGGAGGGATGTAGCAGCTGGGGTTTCCCAGCGAAAGGTTTGGTTGGTTGGTTGGCTTGGTCACGAATATTCTCTCTTCGATGGAACTTACAGTGCAGCCTCCTTCATGCAAGTGGCTTTTTTCACCGTGCAGTCATCCCCAGAACACGTCAGATGAAAAAACACAGTGTGCACACACGATCCCTCCCTCTCTTCCCTTCTTATCTGTGTGTATAAATACCCAAAACCCCGCCGGGCTGGCCAGAGCTGCTCAGCCACTGGGCTGCTGGCAGCACAGCCACAGAAGGTGCAAGTAATTGTGCAAATCCCCCGGGAGGGAAACATCAGCTTATTGGATGCAAACAGGGCGCACGTACACTACACGATGTACAGCGTCATTCCCTAATCTAAATCTTATCTCTCCTAAACCCTGCCTGGAAAGGACAGCAATGTTTGCACTGACAACCACTGAATTTTCCTTGCGGGAGGCTAAAATGTGCGGCGGGCTGGCAGAGCAGCGCAGCCCACCCTCCCTCCTGCTCCCTGCTGCTTTATTTCTCCCCACCCCGCTGGGAAGCGGGCTGCTGGCCAAATGCCGCCCCCACTGCCCCCCAGCCCCAGCACAGCTGGGACTCGCTATTCAGAAGGGAGAGGAGGATGCTATAGGGTAGTTAAATGCTATAGGGTAGGTAGTTAAATGCTTTTTTTAGTGCTCAATCCAGATCCATCATCTTGCTCGCAAGTGGGAGTGAACTCAATCCAGAACTGAATGGCCTCAGCTTCTATGAGCTATTGGGACACTTAAGGCCCAATCCATCAAGACACTGGGTGCCTTTGACTTCTAATGCAGTCAGCTGCTACCCAGCAGGACAAGGACTACAACTCCCAGCAAGAGGCAGTTACACTCTGTAATGATTTACAAATAACGCAGAAAACACCCTTCACCCATTTGCTAGTACCACAAATACACAGCTCCAATGCATCGGGCAGAAATAATCTATAGCCCATTAGTGTACACTGCAGCCTCCAATAATTTATTTTCATCCTTTCTATGAATCTCATTGTAATAGTCTTAATAATTAGCATGAAAATTTACATACACAGGTTTAATGTGCAAAACAACCAGTACCTTCAGTCACAAGTACAAACAAAGCACTTCATGTACTCTTTTACAGATAACCCAAATACTGTAGAAGGGTGCTAATATTTTAGTACGAGATATTTGGGGATTCTTCAAGCAGAAAAAAAATGCACACAGCTATAAGCACTACAGAAGATACACCACTTTTTAAATAACAGTCATTCGCAAGAAACAAGGAGATTACCTGCATGGGAAGCTAACCATGCATTTCAGAGTACTTTGAAGCCATTCCTAGTCATGACATCTATTTCATTACTAAGTAGTTGATGATTTCACCAGATCCTGAGTTATTTATGGGACCAAACCAGCGAAGTCTTCATACACAGAATTCACATTTCTGTTGGCCAGGGTTCTTTACGCCTGGGAAAGACACCTCCATACAGGCAGGCAGCTGGAAGTAAGCTTCAGTTCCCCCACCTCTACTTGGTGGCATGGTTTGTAGACATAAATATTGTGATAATTTTCTGCTCAAGATTGAATTTTACCTCCTTAAAGCTCACCAGTTCAGGCCACAATATGTACAAAATTCAGACTGGTGTATTATAGGAATATTTGATATTAAAATAAGCAAAAAAATTAAAGACAAAATTTGATTTTCATTGTACCCTAAAACCTACATATATGTACCATAATAATGGTTTGCCTGTTTCTGATACTGCCTAGTGCTAGGCCTCAATATTTTACTTAAAAGTGGATCTATAAATATTTTTAATATTTTTACTGTGAAAACAATGAGGACAGAGCAACTTAAGGTACAATAAACCATATAAAATTAGTGCAAATCAATAAGATATTTATAGATACAGTATCTGCATGATATGATCAAATGTGCAGGTAACATTTTTTCTAGTTCTAGGCTGCACTTGAGATTGTTAAAGTTGGCACAAAATAAAAACTTTTATCTCGGATACTTATGTGCAAAGTCCTTGTTAATCCTAGCTGATCTAGGACATTAAGAGAACCTCATCGTGCCAGTAACATCAAATCAGCTGTGTAAATCAAGCAGCTCCAGCAAGGGCTTCCATCCCTTATCCCTCCTGGATGCAACACACAGCCCCACCGACACAGAAAGCCCCTCTCAGATGCACTGCCCCCTCCCCATAGCGCCGGACACTCGGGGAAAAGCTGCTTCTGCACCAGTTACAGCAGTGCTCCCTATACTCAGTGGTCCTTCAGCACAGATGAGATTTCACATTGCTACGGAATGCTGTTCAGTAATGGTTTTGAAAATACTTTGCAAAAATCAGGGTCTAATCAGCTTGGATTTCACACTGAAATTCCTTATCAGCTGTCATATGCACTTGAGACAGTATTGGTCTGAGCCAAAGTTGTTAGTATAACAGGATGGGATGTCTGAGGTGGTATTCTGAGTCCTTCTCCAAGTCAGAGTGCAAAGGAAACAAAACCAGCTTTCAGGAAAAGGATCCCAGAGTACATCTTCCCACCCACAGCCAAATGAGCAGCTCTTTCTGTAGAAAAGACCCCAGCATTTTTATGAGCAAATGCTTCCCTTTTGATAAAAAGGAACCAACAGAAAACATGGACAAATTGCTCTTGACTTGCGTTGTCAGTGAGAAATGGAGGGTGAAACCCTCCACTCCTCCCATGGAGGCTTAGGCATTCCTGCAGGCTGGGGAGAGAATTTCACGTGCAGAGCCTTAGGGGCTGAGAAGTCCTGGCATTGTCTCTTAAATTTAGGTTAGGAGAAGGGTTTTCCCCTTCCTAAACAGAGGTACCAGAGCTGATTTTGAAACCTTTGTGCCTTGAGAACTAGTATACAGTGCATTCAGGAGTGACATTACAGCAGCCATCCTATGTAGAGGCCGCAGGAGGAAGCGGAGGAGCCCAGCCTTCATGTCAGGAGTCACTGAGAACATCTGCCTGGCCAGGACTGCCGGTAGTGGCAAATTTATGGACAGAAGAATGCAGTGGTGGGATCGTGCCTGCTCCTGTGCTGAGCCCACAGTGCAGCACCTCCAAGAGGCCACTTGACTGTTAGCAACCCACCTAAGAGCTCACTGGTGCTTGGGAATATCGTCACGTTGGGTCCTCTAAACTGTGAGAAGGCAGAGCAGAGCCCACCTCCAATATCTCTGCTAGGCCTGCAGCTATTTCATCACCACCTGCCCCTCTCCCCCTGGACTTCTGGGGTCCAGCATCCTCTGGAAGAATCGGTCTCACTGCCTGAAGGATGGAATTTAAATACCCCTGTGCTGGTCCAGCTGTCGGTATCTCTGAGGCAGTTCACATTCAAATAGAGTCATTAAAAGACTTGCACAAGTTAAGGGGAATTAAATCCCATACCTAGTCATGCACCCAAACAAAACAAAGGATAAATGGGCTTCGGGAAATGCCCTTGATAAAAACGTCCCTCACACAAGCTTTGGTACGGACCGCACCAGGCAGTCCACAGCTGTGGTGCATTAGAGGAACGCCAACAGTCCTCACAGTGATATTTGTGCAAAAAAGGTTCATGGGAGGTGAAATTCCCTCCTGCCTGCATTTCCTTTTCGTGGAAATTAGGGTATGAGAGGCAAGGAAGGGAAAGGTGGGGCAGCGCGTGTTGGACTTCATCCCAGTGTGTCATCAGGGTACCCAGGTGAGAAACTCCTGTCCCCTGCACTCAGAAACATGCCCAGGGTCCAGAGATCGGACGTACCCAAAGAGTTGCTGCAAGGGTCAATGCCACCTCCTGCGGTGTGCACACAACCACGCACAAATACATGCACTTAGACCGATACACACGCAAAGCTGGTCCAGGACACATCTGTGGGGCTCTTGACTAATGAGCGGTGTGAACCTTCATGTGGAAGTGGTAATCCTCCTGCTCCGGGAAGTGCTGGCCGCACACCGAGCAAGTGGAGCCCTTCTCCTTGCTGTGCGTGCGGCGCACGTGGCTGTCATGGGCTGCGTGCGAGGCGAAGGCTTTGCCGCAGTGCTTGCACTTGAAGGGCTTCTCCCCCGAGTGCTGGCGGATGTGAGTGCGCAGGATGCTGGATGCTGTGAATGCCTGAAAGGGCAGGGATCGGAAAGGGAGGAGGAGTTGAAATTAGTCTGTTTTCACACATATAAATCCCAGGTTCAGCTAACCCAGATTCCATCAGAAGAACTGTGCCCTAAAAGTAAGTCCCCAAATAGCTCACATCCTCAAATAATCGGAGAAAAAACCAAAAACTCCCAGCGACAAGGAACCAGAAGCCAACAGCTATCGCACTCAGCTATACCGATATGGCTGAGTCCATGGAGTTAGATGAAACTGAGAGAAAGATTGCTGACTAGAGACACCAGTAAATATCTTCTACATGTCAAAGGATAAGTCAATAGCATCCTAATCAGCTTTGCAACTACTTCATGTTTGGGAGACATAATGCAGGTTTCATTTTCAGAGTTAAACCCTTTCATGTTTACACACACTGGCCTGGGATCCAGCTGCCAGAATTCATCCATGCAGTCCATCCAGCATCCATCTTTTCAGGTTTCATTTTCTCCATCATACTCTGTTCTTCCTTCAGTCAGACATTCCAGCCTGGTTTCCCCCCTCAGGAGTATCAAAATGTGCACAAACACACTTTGTCCCCTTTGTAAAGACTCCTCCTGCATTTGGGGAGAAAATCCTCTCACCACAACTTGAGCAGGAATGTTGCAAAGTAGCCTGTGTTTTCCCCATTTTTTCTTTTCCCAAGAGACATTTTCAGGCCCAAAGAGCAATACATCTCAGATACCTTTTCACTGGGAACCTTAGAGCACAAACAGATGTGAGATACCTATAGAGAAGCCCCTGGATCTGAGATCCCTATAGAGAAGCCCCTGGAGATGTTTATCAACATGGCCAAAGCGTGTTTTAGGGCCCAAGGTGATCTTGACCCAACACTTTTCCTTTAATCTCACGATCTCACCAAGATAGCAAAGGGGCAGGGAAAGCAAAGCTGCCCTGGAGCAGAGCCACCGTTAGAGGTAGAAGAGGCAAAGAGAAGTTGCTATTGTGTAGGAGTAGCAGGTGAGGATACTTTAAAGTTGTCCCTGGTTTCCCAGCCACAAAAATGATGATTATGTCCCAGGACAGCTGCATCCTGCAGCCTGAGGACTAATGGTTTCATCTGATCCGATCTGCAACAGTCCTACCAGAATGGCTGGGGGCTGATCAAGGGTCCCTCCTGCCCCAGAGATCTGTTCACAGAGTAGCCTGTAAAGCACTGCCATCTCTTCCTGTGATCGGAAGGTTAAAGGATGACATTTTCATCCTAAACTCTGCCTATAAGTGTTTAGGATGCCTGGGAGAGAAAAAAATATAACAGCCAAAAGGAGCTTCTTCTAAGGTTCTTTACTACAGGACACTTCAGCCCTGTGTTAGTCCAGCCAGTCATAAACAAAACTCCTCTCTCTCCAAAACCAGGAACACCTTAGTCCATGCTGTTGGTGCTTCTGCATTGCAGGGACACTCCACAGCACCTGGAGCCCTGCTGCTGTTCATCCAGCAGCAGCATCCACCCTCCATCTGCTGGGAGAGCTGTCACTGCTCTCTCACAGGGAGAGCTCACCTGAATCATCCCTGCTGGGAAGGGTAGCAACAGCTGAGCACGTTTTTGATCAGTGCTGTATGGCTCTATCCATGTTCTTTTTCAGATGAAACCTCCATGGCCAGTTGCACATCAATGGCCCTATTACTTCAGGGTAAACATCAAGTCATACCGTGCACGCTCAGTTTATGGGCCAAATCTGTTCACCACACTCCAGAAGCAGTGTCAGTCGTATCAAAAACTACGTATATCTAGCTGATGAAAAAGGGGAATATTGGATCTCGCTGTGTGCCTTGGATGGTATTTGAAATGCTCTCAAGTTTTCCTAGACCTTATCCCCGCAGCAGCTCTCTGAGCTGGGATGAAACACAAATTCCACATCAGATGGAGACCAGACCCTGTTTCTTCAGTCTCAGCCAGCCCTGTCGCTTCAACTCACAACCACGCCCAGAATATACACTCACTTACCTGGTTATCATTTAAAATATAAGGCATTTTTTTAAAAGAAAAACAGGAAAGAAACAGAAAAATTGAAAAAAGAAAATAGAGCATAGAAAGAGCCACCCCCCCAGGTGCGGTGTGATGCTGAGCGCAGCAGAGGACAGACAGAGGGACGGGACGGGGCTTTGCCTTACCTTGTTGCAGTAGACACATTTGTAGGGGCGCTCCCCGGAGTGAACCCTCATGTGTTTGTTCAGGCTGGAGGACTGAGAAAAGCTCTTTCCGCACACTGAGCACTGGGGGGGAAAAAAAAGTTAAAAAGAAGCACACAACAGCATAGCTAAAAAAAAATGAGGTATGTGGAAGATGTACGCACGTATTTTCCTACGTGTATTTACGTATATACATATATTTATCTATATACATATATTTATGTATTTATGGATATACAAACATAGTAATTTAAGCAGTAACCATTTGAAATACAGTCAGAACATTAATCTGCTTTTACAGATATTTTGTTTTAAGAAAGGGAAATAATGCAAAATTTCAAAGCTTTTTTGTGTGCGGTTAAAAATGTTTCATTAAAATTTCCTTCAGAACTTTAACAGAAAATATTGCCTTTCAATAATCAAAACCTGAAAATGTCTGTAAAATAATCTTTTTCTTCAATGCAAATGAAGCTCTACTTGCCATTTTGAATTTTTACTTAACAAGATAAAATTCCTATTAAAAAGCTATTCAAGGGGACCTTTAAAATAGTCATCTTTTTTCAGAAATGATGAATCAGTCACAGCACCTAGCCCACGGCTTGATCTGTCAGAAGTGCCTCTGCTTAGAGGACAGCAAGCGGCACTTCATCCTCGGAGCCAAGGAGCTGCATCTTTGCGGTGTGCCATGCGCTCTGCGGCCGGCAGCGACAGGGCAAAACCCAATTCAGAGGGGACGGAAGTCTTCTGAGACTTGCACTGATTCAGTGCAATTTGTATAAGCCCCAAAATAATTTTCCCCCTACAATAATTTGAGTGAAATTGTCTTTCATAAATTCAAAATAAGCTAAGCTGTGACTGATCTTGCAGGTAATTTTTTTTTTTACTGACACATTGATTTGATCTCATATAAAGGCAATATATTCAGAACAAGTTTATCTTCCTGCTTAAGTATTTCTGAGGAGAGAGGAGAGGTTATGGTATTTAATACCTTATATTTAACAGAAATGTATTTTTCAACTTTTACTAAACCAGTGTGATATTCTGATATTGCAATATTGCTGATTTAGTTATAAAATCTTTTCCTGAAAAAATCACCTTATTCCAGGATGATCTATAAATGAAGGATTTGGAGGATTTTCAGGACCGATTTAACCGTGCCATTTCAAGCACTGGAACTTGCCCTTCCCAAACCTTTAGGAAAAGTCTGATTTTCAGCTCCCTATGCTCCTGGAGAAAATGGGTGCTAGAGGCAGGTGTTTAGAGGACGTGAGGCAAGGATCACAGCAAGGATTTGCTTTGATCGACTGAAAAGCTGCTCCACGTTGAATGTAAAACTTATAACTTCTGTTGTGACCAACAGGCACAGACGTCTGTCAGTTCTCAGACTGAAAGGGGGGAATGAGGGGCCACGAGACACCATCTTTCCTGATCCTGGAGAAGTGGAGCACCTACGAGCACAATTTAGCCCTACATCGTGTAAGAAAAGCAGCAAACCATGCATGCAAACGTCAAAAAAAGCCCAGGAGAAATAGGTTTGGGTTTGGTTTGGTTTGTTTTTTTTCTAAACTCTCTCTGAGACTGTGGGGTTTATTTTTCCCAATATAAATCCATTAAATTTGTCCAACTAAGCTCTGCTGTTTAAGACAAAGTTTTCCTTTCCAGGCAGAATGGTCCCACCAGGGAACTGCCGAGAAAACTGGAGGAGGGGAAACTACATCAGCATCTTACCTCGACCGAAAAAGACCCCTTAATTAGCTCCCCCCTCCCCCAGAAGAGCCACTAACTGCAGAGAGACCCAGGAGCAGGCTCACCTTGTGAGGTCTGTGCTTTTCGTGAACGTGGAGAATATGGATCCTCAGCCTGTCTCTTTTTTCGAAGGATCGGTTACAAAGGTGACAAGGAAATTTGCGGTCCCCCTGGTCCACGCAGCGAGTGTACTTGAGGTGCTTGTCCCGGTAGTACTTGTAGGCAAAAACCTTGCCGCAGCGCTCGCACTTAAAGCTCTCCCCGGCTTCTGTACAGCAGAAGGGAAAGTGCCACCTCCTCGTTACACCACAGCAAAAGGGGCTCATTTCAAATCTGCTTTCTTGTCAGAGCTGGTACCCCATTGGGAATTTTAAGTCTCCGGGAGGGTAATAACGGTACATGGATTCTGGCAATATAATTAACAAAATACACGTCGGATCTCTTAAGCGTTCGCCCCGCTCCGCTCGCCTTTCTAACGGAGGGGAACAAACTAGAGTCCACAGCCCGATAAAATCATTGTTTTTAGCCACTGACTTTAGCAAAGACAGGATTTCATCCTCGTGTCTCCATAAACAGCGAGCGAAGACGTGAAAAACCACCGCAGAGTCCCCCATCTCCCCCCACGGCAACATTGCCAGGTGTTTATTACCAATATTGTCCGTAAATTTTACCTCCCAACCCAAAAAGAAGAATAAATTTGCACGTCTTTTCTATCGTTTTCAAAAATGCTATCGAACGAAAACACGTTTATTTGGTTTTCTTTTGTATTTCAAACTGTTCTTAACGGCTGAATTTAGGAAAAACACAGGAAATTTTTCAAACGTTTACACATCCTTTTCTGCCTTTAATAAAAGTAACTGAAGCCTTCAAATGAAATGAACAATTTACCAGCTATCTGAACCAGGCACCTTAAGACAACAGTTATAAAAATTTCCACGCCAGGTTTCCATGCCAATTTGCCAAATGCTTCTCTCCCTTACTGCGGCACCCGGCTGCCCCATCCCTCACCCGCTCCAGCTTTCCCTGCATTGGCACAAATCCGTTTTCTTCACGCATTAAGTTTTGCTCATAAGAACGTCGTCCTTTCTGCACTTTCTAAGCAGAACTACTCCCGGAGATAAGTGCATTTGGCATTTCTTCCCCAAGCAATAGCAGCGTTATCGGATCGGAACGACTTCAGCCTTCCTTATTTACCGGGAGCGTTCATTGCACCAAAACTATCAGTAAGTCAAGAGTGTGCGGTCGTGGGATAACACAGGACCGAAACAAAAATGCCCCCCAAAAAGCCCTTTTCCTCCCAAAACGGGACGCCCCCCCCCCTCGAACAACGGCGCCGCGGAGCCGAGGCCAGTCCAGCCCAGCCCAGCCCAGCCCAACCCAGCCCAGCAGCACCAGATGTTTTACAATGGTCAGAAAAACTCTTTCAGCCCCCCCGAGGGGAGGCGAGCTGGGGGCAAGGCGGCGGGGCAGAAAGGGGTGCCTCTCGCTCCGAGCGGGCAGCAGCCCCCCGGTGCGATCCCCGGGCTCCCCGGTGCCGAGGGGAGGCTGCTCTTTGGGGTGCCGGAGGCTGCAAGGGAAGGGGGGAGGGCGAGGGACGGCTTCCCGGGAGGGCGGGCAGACCCGCGGGGACCGGGGGGCTGCGGGTCCACCCGAGAGCATCCCCGCGGCGGGGCTCGGTCACCCCGCCACCGGCTCAGCGCGGGGACCGGGAAGCGTTTAAAGTAAAACAGAGCCGAAATAAGGTGATGCCCGATTTCCTTTACCTCCCCTTCATGAGAATCTAATCCCGGCCAGACACAGGTCCATGGGAATAAGGGGCAGTGCCTCTCGAGGGGTCGCCGGGAGGCTCACCTTCGGGGTGCTGCGGGGGCCTCTTCCCCTCCGCCATGCCCTTCAGGCTGATGGGGATGCCCAGGAACTGCACGTAGCAATCGCCGTACCACACCAGCAGCTCCTGCTTCGGCAAGATTTCCTTGCAGCTCTCGTAGAAGATTTGCCCCTGGCACTGGATAGCCGTCAAATTCTGCTCCTCGGGGAACCTGGCACAATTCACCAGGGACATCCAGTTGCCAGAGGGGCCCTTCCCGTCTATGAAGTGGCTCAGGCGCCCGTATTCGAAGATCTGGAGAGCAGCGAGAACCGGATTCGAGTCTGACCTGACCGGCCCTTCCCGCACGCGTCCCGCTCCCACCAATCCCACCACCCACACACTGGGCCGAGCCCCTCTTGCAGGCTCCGGGAAGAGGGGAGGCCGAAAGCCTCGCCCCGGCCCCGTTTAGGGGGTGCAGGGGGAGCCCGGCGGTGCCTCCGCTACCTCCCACATCAGCGAATTGTCGTCGTAAGTCTTGATCTCGCTGGTGTTGACCACTTTGCCTTGGAAAGGGCCGAAGCGGACTCCTTTGGGGATGGCGTCCGTGCAGAAAACTCCGAGCTGAGACACGTCCCCGTACGCCACCCGCAGCACCGAGAGCCCTGCGGGGGACAGGGCGGGCTGAGCGCGGCCCGGCCCGCGGCTGGGGGCGGCGGGGGGCGCAGGCGGCGCCGGGCCCCTACCTTCGGGCAACTGCAGCGAGTCCCTGTCGAGCAGCGGGGCGGAGGAGGAGTCCGCAGCACCTGCAGAAGAGGGACCCCCATCTTGAGCCCGGCGCCGGCCGTGCAGGTGCAGCAGGGCAGAGGGAGAGGGTCCCGCCGCCCCCGACGGCGGCCGCCGCCCGAATCACCCCCCGGCTTTTCCCCGGTGTGGGCTCGTAACGCAAGAAAACCCGTGGGGAAGGGAAGCCAGACGTGACCCCGGCGATGCCCCGTGAGCCTGGCTGCCGTCGGACCGCCTGCAGCTCTTTGGGGACAGTCCCCAAACCCCACCGCACACCCGGCCGGCAAGGACCGACCTTCCGCCCCGCGCCCCTCCCGCCGCCGGCAGCCCCTGCCGGACACCCCCTTACCCGGGCTGGCGGGGGGCACCCGGAGCCCCGAGATGGCGTGGAGGCTCCCGGCCAGCTGGCTGCTCCGGAGCGCTCCGTACAGCACGGCGTTGAGCTCCTCCTCGGTGAAGTGGTACCTGTAGCTCTGCCCCGCCGCCCCGCCGCCCCCCGGGCTGCGGGCAGCCCTGAGCGGGGGGCTCGGGTAGGGCGGCGGGGGCGAGCCCGGGGCCCCCGCCCTGCGGGGCGAGCCCTCCCCGGAGGGGAAGGGGGCCGGCGGCTTGGCGTAGAGGGGCAAGGGGAGGCCGGGGAAGGGCTCGGCGGGCAGCGGGGGCGGCTGGCTGAGGAAAGCGGGGACCCTGCTGAAGGTGAAGGGGGGCAGAGGCGGGGAGGAGGGGACCAGCCCGCCCAGGGATTTCAGGGGCTGGAAGAAGTCGGGGGCCGCCTCGAAGTATTGGGCGGGAGGGAGGAAAGAGGGGTAGTAGGCAGCGAGGCTGGCGGGGCTCATCCCGAGCGTGTCTCCGCCGTCTCCGGGGACCGACTCGCCGGCCAGGGACAGAGCCATGTCGGCCCGGGCCGGGAAGAGAGGGAGGGAGGGAGGGAGCTGCCGGGAAGCGGAGGGGCAGACACCCGGGTGCTGCCGGCGCGGGGTCCCGCTGCGGGGCGGGGGCGGGATGGAGGCGCGGGAGCCGCCGCTCGCTGCCCTTCGCCCCCCGGCGCCGTCGGGGCGAGCGGGCCGGGCCGCCGCCGGCCCCCCACGGCTATAAGGGCCCGGGGAGGGGAGGGGAAGGGAGGGGAGAGGAGGGAGGGAGGGAGGGAGGGAAGAAGGGCAGGCAGGGGCGGCCCGCCCCGGGGGTCGCGCAGCCCCGGGGGCGGGCGGGGG
This sequence comes from Himantopus leucocephalus, assembly GCA_003993805.1. Lineage (NCBI taxonomy): Eukaryota > Metazoa > Chordata > Aves > Charadriiformes > Recurvirostridae > Himantopus > Himantopus leucocephalus. The sequence continues at coordinate 128,176,116 of RSEF01000002.1, read as the reverse complement.
GGCTGCCCCGACGGGCGACCCTACCCCGGGGCGGAGCCGGGGCTACTCCCGGAGCTGCCGGGCCGCCCCTCTCCACGTGGAGGGCTGCGGTGTCGGAGGGGACGGCGGGGGGGCGGGGGACACCCCCGGCCTCCCGGACCCACCTGCCCTGCCGCCGGCTCAGCCCTTCGTCTGTCCAAGCCCCGACCGACGGGGTGGGCTCTGCCTCTCCCCGAAGCAGGCGGCCGGGGTGCGGGAGCGATGCTCCTCACGGATGAGCACCCACTGCGGTAAGGGAGCACCCTGCCAGCGGGCCTCCGTGCTCCCCAGCAGGACCCACGGCCCCCACACAGTGTCTCGGGGGTTGCAGGTGTGGGGTTTTGGATATGGAAAGTCGAAAACCACCTCTGAGACTCCAATGATCTGAGCTGAACACACAACAGCACGCTCTCAGCCACTGCAGGGGCATCACTGAGGTGACTTTGCTTTAGCTTGGGGGTGCCTGTTGGGTGCCTGGCAGGACACTGGGCTCCTGCCGGGCTTTCCCAGGCTCCGTGACCAGACCTATGCCAGGACCTGCCCAGAATGGGACCAGAGGAAGACATCTGGCCCTTGCCCCTTGCAGAGGTGCTGGGGGATCCCCTTCTGCAGGGTTTCATCCTGCTTTTTGTGGCATTTCTCCTCCTTCTAATCTCCGCTTCTTCCCAAGTGGCTGCATGCTGCAATTGCTATAAAAAGGGGACCTGGAAGGGGCTGCAGGATCCCAGGGGCCCAGGTGTGCACCTTGCCACTGCAGGATGTCATCCCTGCTCGTGCAGGCAGATGGAGAAATCTTCAGTCCAGGGCAAAACCCCATGGCAGGCAGGGCATGAGCAGGATGGGTTACTGCAGAGCCTCCCCTTGGGCAGCCGGTTCCCTGCCAGTGTCCAGCTTGAGTTGACACTGCACATGCAAGCGTGGAGGGAAGGGACGGGGTGGGCAGTGCTGCACTGATCTTCAAAGTCCCTTCCAACCTAAACCATTCTATATTTCTATGATTCTGTTACTTGCACCCACAGATCCCTCACAGAGCAAGGCAGCATAGGGCTTCCCGGGGCACAGCATAGCACGGGCCAAACTGCACCCAGACACAGCTGGAGTGGGGAACAAACACAGCCAGGTCCGACTCACAGAGGTTTAGGTGCCATTTGAGTGGTTATGGTGTGCTTTAAATACTAATTAACATAGCTCCATGTGATCTTCTGTAAAACATTGCCTTCATCCCAAAGAAGGGATGTATCAGGACTTACTTGAAGTGGCCTCAGAGAGATGGTGGCTCCAGACGCAGTCACTGGCTGCACTTGACCAGAGGTGAAGCCATCCTTCCAGCCCTTGTTTCTTATCTGGCCTGAGGGAACTGCTCTGAAATAGAGAGTTTGAGAAAGAATCACTGACTGCCTCGGGCAATGAGGGTTTTCAGAGACAGGACCTCAGGCACTGCTAATTCCTCCCTACCAAAAGCTTCAATTTGGAACTTCCCCTTTTTTTCTTTATTTTTTTTTTTCTTTTTTTTTTTTTCCACACAGGACATAAACAATAACACAGCAAACACAAGCACACACCACTACCGAGGGAAACCCAGAACTATCCCAACTCCCAAGACTCCTTCCATAGTCAGCCCAGCCAGCTTTGTCCCCAAACTTGAGTTTGAACATTTATGTACTTTGCATTAAATGTATTGGGCTAATTCTCCTACTTACAACCTCATTCTCCATCCTAACCTCCGTTTGCAAGACAAAAGTACTGAATACACCAGGGACGGCCAATATGCACAGGAGGCTCAGGGAGAAGGTAGGAATGCAGCCTTCTGAAACTTGCTTGAGATAGTCCCTTAGCTTAAATAGCCTGATTTTTTTTTTTGTTATCGGTCTTTTTTGTTTGTTTGTTTTTTACTTTCTCTGTGTTGTTCCAAACCTCTGTTATTTGTAAGACAGAACTGATGCTGTATTGCTTCAGGAACCAGTTTCAGGCAGACAGTTTAAAGTGGTTTCATTGATGCCGCATCAGTAGCATAGAAGTAGTACCAGAGTTAATCAGATTTACAGGAATAAGCCTTTGAGTTCCAACTGCACAGAAAAGTTTGGGTTACCCTTAGAAATTAAGTGCTGCCAGATAATCTGGAATCCTCTGGCTACCCTGCGTACAGCAATCACAACACAGGAAAAGGGAAAGGGGCTTGTGGAGGAGATATGCTCACATCGGAGATTTTGGAGAAATGAAGACAAACAAATAAAACATTGCCATCATTAATTAAATTGTAGACGTGCCCAGAAATAAAAATATCTGTTTTTCTAGAAGCCTGATGACATAGAGCCCTGGAGAAGCAAAGGGCTTGAGGCACCGTTGTCACTGTATTGCAGATAATCTTTAGAGGCTTTCATCCCCTAAGAGGGTAAAGGCATTTATTGCATTAAAACAGTCCCGACCTCAGGGAGGGATGGAGAGGAAGGGGGAGCAGAAGTGCAGCCGTGCAGAGCCCCCTCCAGCAGGCTGTTGAGCCCCGCTCCCAGCCCCAGCCCTGCAGCTGCCCCAGCAATGGGATGCTCCAGCCCTTTCTGGGGAACAACTGGGAATTCAGCCACCAAAAAGAGCCGGAGGTTGGTTTTGCTCACCACGGCACCCGGGGAAGCAACTCTGGAAAAATAAAACCGGTTTCGAGGTGCTGGTCCTGGCATGGGTTTTCAGCCTGGCCAGGGAAATGGCTCACCTCTTCTGCCTGTGGAAAAGAGGGACAAACAGAAACACTGATTCACTGAACTGGGAAATCTCCAGCTCACACGTACTCGGTTCAGCCAGGCGCCCCTTGGTGCGGAGCATCCCCGCTGCCAGCAGCGGGGAAGGGGATGGCATCATTTGAAAGAAAAATTCACTCTGAAATTACGGCTACAAAATGAAAAGCCTTAAAACGAGTCCTGGGGACTCCCTCACTGCCTGGCAGCCCCCGGCTGCCACACCAGGAGCAGCTTCCACGGCTGCTGGTATTTAACACTGTGCTCAGTGGCACCTTACAGATGTCCCCCAGGCCAGAGCCACCCACCCAGAGCACAGGGCTCTCCACAGCCTCCTGCCTTCGCCCATCCATCAGAGCAGGGAGCCGTGACCAGCAATGTATGCGTGCCTGTAGCATTTGGCTTTTTGGCTACTGAAGTGCCTCTCAGCTTTTCCTTTGGGACTTTGTTATGATTTTATGTCTTGTTACAAAGTAATCACAGCAGTCTACCAGCCTCCCTCCCCTGCTGAAGGATTTTAGAGGGTATTCCTTCTCCACTGGGATGGGGGGATGCATGTTAAAGACAAGCATGGAGGGGCATCCCTGCAGGCTGCTTGCATAGCATTCAGTCACCTAACACAGATGTCATCTCCTTGGATGGATCCAGATTTCTTGATCCAAAACCTTGTATCTCAAGCCCTCCCATCTTCCTCTCAGTTTGGACACAAGCTCTTCATCATCACTCCCACTCCCACTTTTTACATCTTCCTTACCGCAGACTCAAAGCGCTCTGCCTCCTACACGTTCCTAACACGCAGGTTACACGGACGAGCAGCCCCCCCCCCCCCCCCCCCCCCCCCCCCCCCCNAAGTGCCGCAGCAGACCCTGATGCCCCATCTCCCTCCTGTGGGCTCCCTCTGCCCCAGCACTGACGCTGACAACCAGCTGCAGCACGGACATGGGAATCCCAGTCACGGCACCAGACGCTGCCGTGGAAATAATCCAAATTACAGTTTAGATCAGGTCAGAGCAGAAGCAGTTTATTGCTGTGGCTGTAGGAAAGGACAGAGAGGACAACCTCTGCTGATGTGGACTACCAAAAAAAGGTAAACCACACATTAAAGTGATTCAACTTTCCTTTTCCAGTATTAGCAGTATCTTTAGATGTAGCAGCATTTTAATGATGTTGCCATTAGTTTAGTGGCTTCACTAAAGCAATCCATTGCTCTCACCCCATTCCAAATACATTGAGAAAAGATAAATAACTGAAAAATATGCATGCAGGAAAAAGTTGGAGCAAGTCAATCTAAAATTGGGAGCAAACCAATCCTGTCATATAGCCGTAATCCTCCCCCTTTACTGGGGTGAGACATTGGGTGGGCACATAAGCAAGGGCAGGAGTATCTGTTCCTCCTCTTGTCTCTCAAAGCCACTTTGCCTGCAGTTTGCAGGGAGCTGAGTAAATTGCTCCGGCCAGGATCACCGTGGGTCCTCTCAGCCTCCTGAGTAGTTGTACAATTCACGTGATGTGATGAACTGAACTACAGCCTGAAACTGGGGTGGGAGAGACATTTTTGGAACAACAGGAGAGTCTCCCCACCTCTCCTGCACTATCTTTTCAGGAACACCTCCTAGGGAGAAATCCCTGGGCACATTGAAGGAGTTGGAGCAACCCCACCTCCCCAGCAGCTGTTATGGGGTTGGGAGGAGTCTCGGTGTCAGTTGATTGACCCCCAATGTCTTCATCCTTAAATATCTCAATCAGTGGTGGTTGAGTAGTTCATTCAGACCATATTGTGGATGAACTGAAACACTTAGAGCAAATTTCCTGCTGCTCGGGTGAATGAGCCTGACCTCTAGTTCTCTGGTGGAAGGAGGGCCTGAACGTTATCTCAGCCCCTTCATCTGCACCGAATCCCCTTCACCACTGAGTGCTGCTGCCTTTAGTGCCTAACTTCAGGGGAGGTGGGGGGAACACCATGTTGGATGGCATTGAAACTGTCACCTGGCCTGTCCCCTGTGCACAAACTGTTTTTGTTCTTAAAGCCAGAATCTTTTAATAATCTCCATAAGGGTTCCAGCTCATTAGGGGAGGAGAAAGTAAAAAAAACATATATCCCATTGGATCAGGGAGTTATCCAAGCATCCTTGGACACGCGGACCTCTGGTGCCACAGACAATCATACTGGCTGATTCTGGGTTGTCCCGCCCAGCTTGTACACAAGCAGGATGATATGCATTTGTCTAATGACAGCAGCCACAAGAGATTCATGTTTCCACTGGGAAACATTTGCAGTTAGATGATTATTCCCCCATAACTCACCAATTTCCTCTGTACTACTCAGCTTTACCAGGTTTAAATCTCTGTAAATTGAGGCAAATATTCCTTTGCAAAGGCGCATTTCCCTTTCTACCCAATTCTTCACGACTTAGAAAGTTCAAATTGTAGAGAGCTCAGCTTTAGCCTGATTCTCTCAGTTTCCCTCCTGCTTTATAGCCAACACTGCTTATCCGTTTNTACAGGAGGAGGATTTGCACATACTCTGGTAAACCTCTGTTTTCATCCCCCACACTACAAAATTGGATCACTAGGGCCTCAGCTTCAGCCATTTACAATTCTTACTGTTCTTCTAATGCTCTATAAAAATCTCTTCCAATCCACTTGTTCCAATTAACCGAAAGATTTACTAGCACTGGTCCTGGTTGGGTGTCCCCATAATCCCAGAATCACAGAATGGTCA
>RSEF01000002.1:128154377-128170547 GCA_003993805.1 Himantopus leucocephalus | reverse complement strand
CTGAAACCATCGTGAAAGACGCCCGTTTCGTCCTGACTGTGATATAAGAAAGTACTCATAATGAACTGTTTTCACATTAAGCTATGTGATAAACGTTTTCAGTTAACATAGCACTATAAAGATAAAAGGATTTGAGAGTAACCACTAGTTGGAATACATATAAGCCTTCAACACAGAAAGCCTGCTGTCTTTTTAAAACCTGCTGATTCATCTACCCTCGAAGTGCTTCAGTACTACATCTTACACCCTTCTACGAATAAATGAAGACACAACAGAAACACGTTGAAATCTCTAAAGCCATGTAAAACCCGAAGGCATTAAAATTTATTAAATGATGCAATAACAACAGAATTCTTTATTTACAATAGCATTATTTAACATCAAATAAGCAAATAGCATCAGCAAAGCAATATTAACTTGCATAAATGTATTTAAAATTTCTCTGAATATATCTACCTTTGCATAAACTGCTCACACTAGAAATACAAACATCAATGCAGGTGAACAAAGTGATGTTCAGAGTCAACTCCGTTTTGAAAATAAATCACAACCTGAAACACTGTAAGCTTTCTCCTGAAGAACCATAGTTTATATATTGCTTAATTTTACCCTTGTATAATCTTTTCATATACACACATCTCAGATGCAACTTCATGATGAACTGTACAAATAAAACCCACAAATGACATAAAGGGAAAAAAATTAAATGACAGTAAATGTTTGAAGAAATGTGTCCATCATCTCTATTGAACAACATAAAGATTAAGTGATGATGCACTTATTCCAAAATTGTACACAATTCACTATACAAATATAATACATCAGACAGCTATGTAGGAATATACAAGACTTAAAAACAGATCTAAGGCATTATGCTAGATTTTAGCATTTTGAGGTTCTTGCACATAGCTTTTACCTGTAGTAAGAAACTTAAAAGATTTTGTTTTAGTCTACAAAGAAACACCAGGGAGAAAATTCTAATTAAAATCAAAGCCACTACAGTAAATTTTCTTTTGTGCAGAGAATGCTTTTGCTCTTAGGCAGCATACTACCATACAAATACTAGAAAACTTTTAAATTCACACCAACAATTAATGGCTTAAGTTGCATTTCAAAACTGATTGTGTATCTTTGGGTTCTGCAAGTGGAGCTGTGCCACCCATTTCATCTGTTAAGCCCATATGAATTCCGCTTTTAAACAAAGATTAAAAAATGTATTGTATAAACTGCAAAAACATTGCTTTTAATTAATACAGGCCCAAACGGATACCAGTGTGGGACAATATTTTAAAGACTGAGTACAAATTAATTCATTGTAGCAAAACAGCTCACTTCACTTCTTAAACTTACCACATTACATGAACACTTAACCAGGTCGTACGACCATGTATATATGCTTATTTTTCACATTATGCGCCTTTCACATTTAGTAATGTAAGTAGAACACTGATTAATTGTTCTGTTAAACAAAATCCAAGTACTTTCTCCGACAAATTTACTGTATACAGGATGAAAAATACTGATAATGAAGGGAATTGATTTGGCTTTTTTTGTTTCTATAGTGATCAATATGATCAGAAGATTCCTTCACTCACTTTTCTCTTTCATTAGTTAGAAGACGACTAAAGTCACGATAAACCCAAACGGAGCCAAAGTGATAGGTACAATCTCCTTTCTGTCAAAATGGCAATGGATGAAGTATCATAATCACTACAAATGATAAAGGTTTGCAGGTCTGTCGTGAAACGGGACAAATTTAAACTATTTTGTCCACTGTGAAAAAGAATAATCTATCTGCAGAGGTTAGGGTTAATAATCGAAAAAAGAAGGGAACTGAAACAAAACTATTTTAAAACTCATTTACACTTTGCGGTGCAGGAAGTTAATTCCTTCAAATTTATGCATTTCTTATACAAATAATTTTTTGTCAGATATATAATGCAAGTTTAACACAAACGGCATTGTAGTAACGAGGCTGTGGAGCTCAGGGCTGACAGCTATTTTGGTTTCCCATCAGCAGGTAAGAGGATGGCTCAGCTGACTAAATATTCTGTTTGAGCTTGGTAACAGAACGGTGACAGCTGAAAAATGTTGTTTCTCCAGAATGGTGGCACTGCCCTCCTTAGGGACAAACGCAACTGTACGTTTCCTGGGCTTTCATCAAAAGCCTTCTACAGAAACAGCCTATTTCAAACCACCTTTATCGTATTTTCCTCCGCCTTAATACAGAATAGCTGCTGCTTTATTTGAACTCCCACCTGAAAACCACAACAAATTAAATGGCAACAGAATCAACCTTTCACTCCCAAAAGGCGTGGCTGATGAGATATTATAAAATGCATTGCATTTTACGTGACACCAAAAAATTTGCATTCAGGTTAGAAAGTTTGTGGATTGGGGGTCAGCGGAAAGAAAGCAGAGGTCAAAAACATCAATTTCTTAATATTTCAAGTCCTCAGAAACTGATGTCCGTTTAGTAAAAGATTATTCCAACCACAGTGGGCAAGAAAAAAAAACACCCCCTAACAGTGGCCTGCTTAGTAACAGTTAGTTTTTCTAAGATTTGTTACGAAAGGATATAAACATACAAAAATCAAGAATCGGTTCCTACAGTGGCTGCATATAATATAGGTTAGTTAAATGACATTATGAGCAGAATCACAAGGTTTAGAAAATGAGAAGTCTCAAGCCTACAAATTAGGTCTAATCAAGGCATTGTGATCCTTTACAAAACACTTTTCCAGGAGACACACACGGCTAAGAAGATATCTAATTTAATACTGAAGTACCTCATTTGGAATCAACTTCACAACATGTATATCTCACAAAAATTATACAAGTAAAACACTTAAGTTTTCAACTTAAATTATTGCTTGTTTACATATAAACTGGATTTTATGTACCTTACAAAACGTCCTCGTAGTCCACACTGCTTTAAAATAATCAGAAACACACGATAGTGGTGAAGTCTGTAGTGATATCTGCTATAGGTATTACAGGAATTGTTAATTTTCCCAGCTAGGGGGATGGGAACCAGAAATTATCATGCTTTAAAGCAGGTATCTTGAGCTCTTTGATATTATGCACCAATTCTGCCACTACCATAATCAGTACATGCATTACCATCGAACTTTGCCGTTCAACATCCAGTAACTGGCCGTCCAGATTGCTGGAAACACACCTAGGGAAATAAAGGGGTAACCTGTTTTTTTTATTCTATTAGAAAGAAGACGAAGATGACAGAGGTCAGGAGAGCCAGATAAAAAAAAAAAAATAAAATCAGGATTTGCTGATTGTTAGGAATTTAGTTAAATAAGAAAAAATGTAACCAACTTGTATTTTTGGATTCATGACTTGCATTATAAACATTACCACAAAACCCAACCGAAACGCCCCTTATAAACAGCCCTCTCACAGGGAAATTTTCATCTGTTTTACAACTTTAACCCCATTCAAAATTGGTCTGTATAGTTTTCTGCATCGGTTCATCTTCTCTGACTCGTCAGCGGAACGCGCTCGTTGGAGGTCTCTATATGTACCAGACGTTGCTTCTCCACCCTCCTCCACACCTCCTCTCCGCCCCAAAATGCAGGCCTTAGTCTAAAACACCAGTTTTCAGACGGAACTGAATCCTTTGCACCAGACTGAATAAGCCAGGGAAAACAAAGCAAAAAAACCCCAAGGTCTAGAACTAAACAGAAACAGAACAAGAGCATGGTTGTTTTTCCTTAAATACATACATTTAAATACATTCAATCTGACATGGTTTATGAAAATTGCCTGTCAACATTTACTTCGCAGGAGAGATCTAAGTTGCACTAAGGTGAATGCAGTGAACAGACTGAGCAACTGTCTGTACGCTAGCTTCAGACTGTCAAAGAAGAGGCTGCTCTTCGGCAATGACCGCCCGGCTCCCCTCGGGAAGGCAGGGCTGAGTCCTGTCGGCAGCAGGCAGCCGCCGCCGGCGCTGGCAGCTCAGCTGGGTCACGACAAACAGACGCAGCTCTTCAAACCGGTAAGGATTTGGGGCCGTAAGCCCAGTCAGCTGAAGAAAGGAGCAACCGAACCACCCTCAGGGTCAGCAGTATTTCTGCAAAAAAGAAGAGAAATTGGAGAAAAACAAATTAATTCTTCCTTCTGCCGTAGCAAAGACATAGACAGGTGAATGAGAGCTGGATGCTGGACTGCATTACCCACCACCGATCATACATTGGCGTATTATTGTAAACCTGAAAATTAATTTGAGTTCATAAAGCTAGACTTTGTGTACACTGATAAAACTGACCTGCGATTTAATTCTAGTGATAGCAGTGGGGGTTTAATTTCACTGCATCCTTAGGTCCTTAATTCATTCCAATTATCACAGGCATTGTAACAACTCGGGATCATCTGCCTCTCATAGACTCCAGCTCAAGGCACAGTGATGTGGTTTAAGAGAAGTCTCATACTTGAGGGTATGTGCAAAACCTCCCTGTGTTACTGCTGCACCACTCTCAAAGGAAACAACTGCCTTGGTTCACTTTCGCCTTCAAGAATCGTAATAAAAACAGGAATAAAGAAGTAAAAAAAGCTTCAGCTACTGATTCTTTACCTCATACTTACTACCCTTGCAGTGTCTTTACACAAACAGAATACAAAGTGGTTTCAGCTGAGTCAATTATCTTGTACTTTCTTATTTTAAAAAAACTCAGGATGTGGTTTTCACAGCTGTTTTAAGACTGTCCCTTCCAGTGACTGCAATCTGTGCCTCTCTGCCTTCCTCCCCTTGCAAGCTCCTGCTCCCATGGGGCGCTGTGGTCAGTCAGGTCAGAGAGCCAATCCAGCCAAAACCCATTTTTCTCTCCTCCCCTGGGGCTGCTTTTCACTCGCATCCTGTGGCTCCGGCAGCGGAGCGGCTCTTTGCTCGCAGCTTCCTGCCGTGCACGAGGAAGGCCCCGTTTGCTCCAGGACAGCGCTGGCAGCAGGCAGCCTTCTCACTGGTCCGTGTGCATGCTGCTAGGCTGCCTTCTGGAAGCTGTCTACACCATGCTTTGGACTTTCCCTCACTTTCCTCTGCAATCACAGAAGGCGTAGAAATGTATCTCTGTTGTCAAATAAAGTCAGTGTCAAGAAGCATCCCGCCATTCAGTAAAGAGAGGTCCTACGTTTTGTACACCTGCTATTCCCAGCGCAGCTGGTGCAGCTGGAGTTTTTTGGGGGTGACCAGCCATGAGCACGGTCTGGAGGCCAACACAGTGAGTCCTGCTCCTGCTCCTCCTCACTTCATCACAGTATCGAGACAACACACTCACATCCCTCAAATCCTGACTAATATGGACAAGCTCAAGTTTGGCTCTTCTCCCTAACACGTTGCGAGGCAGGTCGGGGACCCTGTTAGTGCTTTTTGATCTTAAAGTGTGGAACAGAAGGGAAAATCCAAAGATGTCCTTTTTCAGCGCAGACATTTAGCAAACAGTGTATCTACAGAGATACTAAATAAATGCTTCCACTATAGCAGTGACGTGAAAAAAAAAATCATGCACCGCAAAAGGGGTTTTTTTAATAATTTAACAAAGATTTGAGTCACAGGGTGATAAAATGTATAAAGGAGGTAATAAGACAAAGAAGGCACAAGCGTACCTCGAGAAAAACATTCCCTCCCCCTTTTTATTTAGATACAACCAAATCAAACAGGACTTTAAAGAAGTATGTCAAATCATTACTTCCAGGCTGACAGTGAATGTGGATTGCTCAGAATAACTTCCATGGCTGATGTATGCAACTTCAGAGCAGAGGAGTAATCTGAAAACCCCAAAGATCATTGACTATAAGATTACTGCTATACTGTATTAAGTTAAACTGGACATCCCTCAAAAACCTCAGCTACAAACAGTATTCTTCAGACATTCACTTTTAAATAGGAGCAGGTTCAAAATTTTCTTTTACCATGTGAAATTAGTTAATATAAATTTGTTTCAATAATGGCAAAATAATACATTAAGCTGTTCCGGTTGCAACTATTTTCAGGTCTACAAATGAAGGGTACTTTGTGCCTTGAAAGAGAGAGAAAATTCCTGTCCTCTAGTTACTTTAAAAACAGCTTCTCTGTTAAACATTAGTATCACCCTTGCAAGTCTTAAGCTGGAGACGTTTTATCCTTAACATGTTAAAACAAAGTGAAACAGTATTAAGGAAACAAATTAAAACCGTAAATTCAGAGATCTGATAACATCCGTAGTTGTACTGATTTCAGCAACAGCATGTTATTTCCTGGTTACTCAAACCGACCTAAACAGAACCGACCCCTTTACATACAGTTATTGAGACCAACTTTATGAAATATTGAAAAAGCCCTCAAATTTGTCAGATGAGTTCTCATTTGTCAGATGAATTTCTCAGCTTTCATACGTTAAAGCCACAACTGCTAAGGGATGAAGCACATTAATCCTCTCCTCAGCTTTCTAATTACACAGCTTGAGCTTTAAAAAAAAGTTATGTAGGAGTAGTTTATAGCACAGACGTATGAAAATAGTAGCTACTTAACCTCTAGTACAGTTCAAAGTTCAGTAAGAGGTATTAATAATGCATACAAACCAACTATATTTTCCTTGACAGTCAGAGCTACGTTAGTAGAATAAAAGTAAAATCACACAGTGCAGTCTGATGTACCCCTACAGAATAATTCAAGAGGTTTTAACAGGTTACTTTTCTCCAGGGGAGACAACACTGCTCTCATGCACGGCCACTGTCCAGCTCATTGTCATGGCACTGACTCCACGATTTTAATTTTAAACCCCACAGATTCCCTGTTGAAAGTCTGGCCGCTCGTTTCCTTCCACCTGTACGCTCTTCCCTGCCTTCTCTCCACCCTCTCTTGTCCCCTTTCTGTCACATCCACTCTCTTTTCCTTCTCTCTTCAACCATTCTTCAAAATCTCCCTCCTCCTTCCTCTTCTTTAGTCTGCTTCCCCCTCAACAGCCTTATTCCCTTTCTTTCCTCGGTGGAACATGGTATTTTGTTCTCCGATGGTCTGCCTTCTCTCAGCACACGAAATTTAACTGGTTTGGTTAGGGAATGCACGAAGTAGGAAGATAACACCTTGGTATGTGACAGTTTCTGCTAAAGCAGAAGGTACTGCATCTTTTTATTAATCATCAAAGTGACGAGGAAATGGCTGTCGAAGAGACTCTCTCTGCGCAGATCCTCCACTCTCGGAGACAGGCACTTGTATTTTGAAGTGAGCCATGAAGGTGTGAAAAGAATTGGCCTCCAGGAAGTTTTTAACACATATGTGTGCAAAAAAAAAAAAGAAGGCTACAATAGAATACACATATGGTTACTTCTTCCTCACTACTTTCACATTCTTCATTTTCATTAATCTTGATACATTTGCAGTTAATTTTTTTTAAACTTCCCCTATTATTCCAATTTCTCTAACAGTAGAAAACTTTGAATTTTGCTATTGGACTCAGCAGCAGAGGAAAAATGTTTCTTTCATTCCATCTTTCCGATTTCAACACTGCAGACAAGGAGATGACAGGAACCAATGGCGGAAGGGATGGACCTCCAGCAGGCTGTGACGTGACTCCCGCAGGAATAAGGGGTTCGATCTGCCCCTTTCGAGTACGAGAAGGAGCTGAGGAACCGGACAGTGCAAAGCTGTCCCACCCCGTCCCCCTGACCAGGGCAGCCGGGGAGGAGCGGCGGGACGGCCGGCGGCAGCCGCTAGATGGCGCTTCCCGCGCGCGGCACCGGCCCGGCGTCCCCGGTGACGTCATAGTGGGCTCTACTGCCGGGCCGTCGAGGAGGGTCAGCGCGGTCCGTGTGTGGCGGGTGGGAGCTGCGGTGGCGGGACCAGGCAGAGGGGGGGGAAATACCGCGCTCCGGTTTCAAACCACATCAGGTCTCCCCATACCGGGTGCGTTGGGACCAGCTTATTTTAAATGAAGGTTATTTCCATAAAAAACAAAAACCCCCAAAACAAACAACCCCCAAACAAACAAAACAAAACCCCCTCCGCCACCGAGGAGGGGCGCGTAAAAACCCCCACCTCGCTTCCTTGGCCACGCGCCAGGGAACCCCACCATGTCTTTTCCTTTAGTACCGTCGCCGTCTGGAATACAAATCGGTTTTTCGACCTAAGCAAACGCTAATTACCCTGTCAGTTGGAAATTTGTGTGAAAATTAGCTCCGTTCTACCACTCTTCTCAGAAGAAGCACTGTACAGAAAATAATAAATTAAATAATTCATGAGATTTTTGCCCTAAGTATAACGCAAGGAGAAGTGGGGAAAAAACCACTTCGGCAGGATGAAACATGAAATGGGTTAAACATGCAGCAGTGCAAATATAAATCAGCAGTAAGTCTTTCCCATCATCAGCAAATAGTCGTGTAATTGCTCTGTAAAAAACAAATACAACTATATTGTTAATTCAATAATGTAATGTATTCTGTTAATGTAAATGTATTCTGTATTACTCACTTCAGTAAGGCTAGTGGGACCTAAACAAGGAACTTAATATAGATGTCACAAAAAGCGGAATTACAAAAAATCAATAGCAAAAAACTTAATCACTATCACTATTTTTAACTTTGTAAGTAAAAAGATACAGTATCCATCTAGACCCCAGCATATTCATAGTTCCGTTGCCTCTGCATGCCTATATATGTCATTTCTCACCCGTGTTGCATCTCCGTCCTGCTTTATCATATCCATTCCAGGCAGCTGGTTTGGAAAAAGATTGCCTCCCCTCATAGCAGGATCATTAACCTATTGGTAACAAGATATTAAGGAGAATGAATTAAAAAAAAACATGGCGGGAAGAGGGCTGGGAATTAAAAAGAAGCATTATAAACCACTACGCCACTTCATATACCAGCATTGACTTCTGATACGATCTTGCAATGGGGGAAGTGACTGTATAGCTGAGCACCCTTCTTGTGCGGCATGTCTTTGACTCATATTATTCTGCTTCACAGTCAACAACAAAGATTTCATTCCTGATACTATGACCCTTGTGCACATTTTACAAAACAGGCTCCATAAATTAGGTCAGTGTTATTTGAAGAGGACAGGCCTGCCACGAAAGTCCTGAAAGCAGAAACGCCTAACTGCTTTTCCTAACCTCAACAACACACAGCTTTTCTGCTGGCAAACCACCACACCATTTTTTCAAAGCCTGATGAAATAACATGTAGGCTGAACTATCCCAACTATTGACTTAGTTTTAATGACACTTCTTTTTCTGCTCGTAAGGGAAAGGGAGGAAGATAGCATTAAACAGGAAAACCTGCAGCTGCATGTTTTCCTAAAGCGATGGTCTCAACAATTTTCTGAACACAGCCACGGGAAAGTACGGAAGCTGTGTGCTTCTGCACAACCAAAGGGTCTGTCATGCTTAGTTATGTGGAAAGAGTGGCTTGCCAAATTTACAGCATTGCTTTCTAAATCAAAGGATTAATCTCACTGTGTAGGAACTGGTATAAAATACAGAACACAGCCCTTCAGCACGGTTCTGCAATATTAGAAAATCCAGATTTCCTTAGAAGTTTTACAGGGAAAGAAACCTCTTCCCAGGGAGTCTTTGTTGACTCGGTTCTGTTACTTCCCTCAGACTAGATGGATGTGCTAATAGCGAAGATATGCCCCTCCAGATTTTGCTGGAAGAAAAAAAGATGTTTTCTGTGTCACCTGCCCTTTAGGAGACTCGTGTTGCCAAGGAGAGGACATTCTGCCACTGCACTCCCTCACTTCAGCTACAGCAACCTCCTGCAGCAGGGGGGGAAGGCTGTCTTCAATTTACCACACCAAAGCCTTCTCGTTTCAGGTTCTCCTGACTGCTGTTTCTGGTGCTATTCACCGATTTTGCAAAACGTCGCAAAGCTAAATGCAATCACGTACAACCACCTAAAGAGGTGGTTTCAAATGCTGCCAGAGACAAGACTGCAGTTCAACAGGAAAGGTTAAAAACCAAAATATTTTTGTCACAGGAATTTCAACTCTGAAGAAACTGATTGCTTAGCGCTGCAAGCCTTCTAGTGATGTTTTCTGCTTCTTAACACAAATGGGCAAATTTTTAAACCTGAATTTGAAAATTTAAATCAGAAGGGACGAGAACCACACTATTTTGTTCGGAAAGAAAGAAAGCAGACAGCTTCGCAGCTTTATCTACATACATTTGACTGAGCAACAGAATCCACCTTTGAAAAGTGTTTTCTGCTATTCATCAACATTCATCAGAATGCACAGGCACAAATGCCTTTTCTGTTTGTTCAGGAGACAAAGGAAGGAAAAAATATAAAGCAGGAATAAAAACTTGTATACTGAATCAACAGCAGTTTTGGAGCAAAAAGATGAGCGCCTGATTTGCAGAGTTAGGACAGGTACGGAAAAAGAAGATGGTTCCAGGCTGCATGCCACAAAAGCAGCAAAGGCACCAGTGAAGTGCCTATCACAGAATCTCTTTGCCAGGGATGATGCAAGAATGCTGACTGGCACGGTAACAGATACACAAAAAAAAAAAAATCTATCGTTTTGTTATATGAATACATTTGCTTCTTTAGTCCCGGAAACAAAACACTCCACATTGACACATTAACTTTTCTGACTGCAATAACAATTCAATCAGAAAAGTATGGATAAGGACAAAGAAATGGATGGGTTTTTATCATTTTCTGAAGACAGATCAAGTGTGTTATCAGATATGAAATCTGACTGAGACAGAAGATGTTTTACAATCCCTTTGCAATCAAGCACATTAATAAAGCCTTCTGCTAATAAAGAAGAATTATATACAAGGTGTCTAATAAGAAAAGTTTCCTACCACTCCAGAGCTCCTTTCATCCAGTATGCTGAACAAAATCAAAACACTGTGTCAAGACAACTCTTTGTAGATGCCATGGTAATTTTGGCCTGGGGAGTACTACACCTGGGCAGATTAATAAACATTTACTGTGAGCGGACATCTAGATAGCGGTTCATTTAATATACTGAAAAGTCTCTTCTCTTGCTTCTCTGACAACTCAGTAAGTAACACAGATCTGTGATGCAAAATAAAAACCAGGCAAAAATATGGTAACAGTCCATTGTGCAAACACGAAGATGATGATGACAAGAAGACAGTAAGTTGTGTGAATGGTGCAACACTGGGAAGGTTTGGGCTTTCTCGATGCCTGGGAAAGCTGTTTTGGAAAGATTGAATCTGCAGACCTGGCAGCCAGCATTTCAGCGTTCCTGATATCAGCTTCCTAGAAGACAGACTAGTAAGAGCAGCCTAGACAGCTTTAACCTAATTTTAAAGGAGAAGATGATAATGGGACAAGATCGGATCCCTCAAGTACATAAAAGAGTCTTTAAGCATCATAAATAGCAAGCCCAGGGAAAACACAAGATTTGGGGCAAAATCTTCATTTTCTACTTGGTGATGCTGGGAGCCTCGGTAGTAAACAAAAGAAGCTGGAGATATACCAGTATGAGCAGATAAACACCAAACTTAGTATTTTTGAGCTCTGAATATGTCTCCATGATGCAGCATAGTGCCACAAAGAGAGAAAGGAGACAGAGCCAAACAAACCTGTTTGGTACCAAATGTAATATACTTGCTTCTTGCCAGGTAAATGAGCCCCGGCACAGCTTTTTACTAACAAGTAATACATATTACTTCCAAAACCATGCAATAACATATGAAATGTTAAGTTTTTTTTCGAAAGCTGGAACACATTCATAGCATAACTGTTGTTACTCACTGTGGTTAGAAAGAGATGAGCATGTGAAGTTAAAATTACGTATCATGGAATAAAAAAAGGGCAATGAATAAGTAAAAGTGTAGGTGACAGTATAAAAAAAGCCAAAAGAATGAACAAAATGGCCACAGTCAGCAGAATTAAAGAAAATATAGTCCTTTTGAAAACCACCAGTTACAAGAAAAAGTTGAGCACAGCCTAGGTCAATTGCTAAATAAAGACGCCAAATTGTAAAACACTATGCCCCGATCACAGAAAAAAAAATAAGTTTAGTGTTAATAGAAAGATTTTTATTTATTCCTATCTCTCAGAAAAGAAAATGTGAAGCAGCACAGCAAACATTCCTAAGGACTAAAAAGTACTGTCCTGTGGCCCAGAAATGGCCCCACAGCTGCCAGTTGGCCACCTCTGACCTAGATGAAACATAAAACATTTGCTTGCAGAGTTTGCAGATGACACAGTGCTGGGGTGGTAAATCGGGAGGAAAAGGTAAAATGTTACAGAATGAGCCACAGCACTTACGGAAGGTAATACATTTGGGAACAAAGAACGCAGGTTTCATCTACGTAGAACGCGCTGAGGAGGATTTGGGTATCATCGTAAGGGCTTTAGTATGTGCTTTCCAGTGTGACATTGTCGCCAACAGAGCCAAGGCAACCCATGGATTGAAAGAGAAATTACAAACAGAATTTGACTCTACACAGACTGCTATAGTTGGGCGTAGCAACTGGGAATATCAGAGAAGGTGACAGATTTGGGAGTATCAAAATTACTTCAGGTCACCAGTATGTGGCAGCTGTAAAAGACAAATGTGATCTGGGGCTATATCTGTCAGAGTATTCCAAGAGAAATGGGGAAGAACTAGTGTTATGCACATGGCTCTGGTGCTTAGGAAATACTGATTCAAACTGGAACAGGTGCAGAAAAGGAAAAGGAATTTAAAGCCTACAAGAAGACACTGAAACATTGTGGCTTGTTTAACTTACATGAAAAACCCCAAGAAACCCAAAACAAAACAATCCAACAACCTCAAAACAAGAAAAAAATCATGTTGATAGAATGGTTCTTTCTAAAATATAGAAAAGAGCTATTTAAGCTAGAGGACAATATTAGAAAAGTAAATACTCTGTTATCAAATTTAGGCTGGAAAAAGGACAAACATTAACAAACCAAGAATATAACCAGCTTTAAACTGGAACAATGTGGTCTCAGAAAAAAGGTTTATATTATCACCAAAGCAGGAGATGCTGCCTGAAGACACAAGAGGTACTTTCCTGCCAATATTTCTAGGAAAAGTCCATAATTTCAAGTCTGTGAGTTGAACAAATGGGAGTTCAGCTCTGAAACAAACATATGCACCTGTTAATTAAGAGGACTCGTTTGTCAAATACTTATTAATGTACTGTGCGAGTTTAATTGCAGGTCAACAAACAGAAATGTTATTTTCCTCATTTCAGATACCCTAAGTAGCAGTGTCAAATAAAATCGAGTGTGTAAACCTTCTCTCAGCAGAAAAGAACAGGTCACTTACCTATTGATTCAGCGACCTACTTTATATGCACCACATTACAAAAAGTGTGGATTTTGTGCTCATGAAAGTGCCAGACTGATAGTTCTTGAAGTTGACTGCCTGTTTTCTGGTACTACGCACACAGTGGCAGCAGAAGCATCTTCCACACACAGCCCACGCCAGTCCTTCACTCTCATCTCTAGGAAGGAGCTGCCTGCCATTCAGTCCTAGCCTCCACCGCTGAGAAAATCAGCAAGGACGTTGGTGACCTGCAACTGTGCTACGGAAACTTACCTACCGAGAACAGGAGCTAGATCAGCGTGCACTTTACACAGAAGTCCAGGAGCAACTACACGTGCAAGCTACAGTGGTGCTAGGTCAAAATGGGAAATTTAGATGCCCAAAGTGCTCTCTACCTCATCGGTCACCTTGATTATCTGAGTGCAGAGCTAAAAACAAAGCCTTTTTAACATTATCATTTCTCAAGAAAACTAGTAAAACAAACGTAATGGCTTACAGCAGTTACAGCCCAACGCAGCGGACCTGAAAAACTACTGGAAGTCAAAGAAAATCCTCTAGCTGTCATCTCAAGTCCTTAAATTCTCACCTGCTCAGGACCCATGGAGGACAACCCTGATGTAGGCACAGAGGTCGCTGAGGTCATGCTGATCTGCCCTGTCATCTGGTTCATGTTGTTCATACCACTTGTGTTGGTTGCCATGGATACACTGATGTTCATGTTATTATTGTACATGCTGGTGCTTGCTTGCTGCCCAAAATGTGGTGGGGACTGTTGTGAAAACATGCTACAGCAAGGAATGGAAAAAGCAATGTGTCAGACTTAGAATGCTGAAGCCACTAAGAAACTACTCTCTTTTTAATATATCTTAAGCTAGAATTTGTATATACTGTCATTTATTCCAACTTCAAAGGAAAAACTAGTTTTCAGCTACATTAATGTCTAAGGAATAGATTTTCAAAATTTAAGGTCTCATGTCTGTGCACAAAAATGCATGCCTTTGCGTGTGAAACTATGGCAGAGTACAAATCTGGTATGCGTGTGCAGTAACAGCCAATTAGCTGTCTAAATGGGCTTCGTATGTATTTTAAATATGTTTGGGAAAGTAATTTTTTGAGAGAAAAGGAAAACACCTTTTTCACTCTCCAGTGTTAGCACAGAACAGGACTGTTGAGCTGAAATTGGATCTGGTCTAATAAGCTTTCTTTTTGCAAAAGAGTCTGTTTGCACATAGGAATACCAGATTTGCGCATACACTTATGGCAAGTGGGCTCACAAATATAGACATGCAATTGTGCAGAAATTAATTTACTAAATCTTAGTATCAAGTTTTGAAAATGTAGCACTGTAAGAAACAACATAAAGTCTAAGACAATTACCCTCCATGTTCCTTTAAGGCCATTTCAGAACAACTTAAGGAGGAGTAACTGCGGAAGTTCTCATCCCAGATTTTACTCAGTCAAGTGCTTTCTGGGTAGCATCGTCCTTTCAGTTATGTTGAAAGCCATATGAGTGACTTTTTTATATTTCCTAAAACACACTTCGCTATTTATGCATCATTCTTTTCTACTCTTTGAGCATAATCAACAGTCAATGAAGGATTTATTACTGACAATGTGTCTGTTTAGAGGATCTGCATTAGATTGAAATACTGTGGAAGGGCTGCTGCGTGTCAGATGGCACACCGTAACCACCTCTGTATCAATGGCTGACTTTTACTTCCCTGTGAAGCACTGCTCCCACAGTTGAGGAAATCTTTCAGGGTTAATGCTCAGCCTTGCGCTTGGTTACTCCATTAGGCTATTGCTGCGCACTGTAAGACCTGGTGGAGTGCAACGGCATTCTGGGCACAGGACCAAACTTGGAAAATCCCACCATTCTCTGCCTTCCAATTCCATGTCTTTTCAGGCCACCTAACCCCGTTTTTAAGTTGTTATCTGGATGGCTGAAACAGTACACTACAGATCATTGTGAATACTCAGTGGCTTGTGTAAACGCATTTGACATGTCTCTGCCGTAGAGCTGCAGTTTAGCAAGCCAACCATTAGCCTTATCGAGCTGCCCCTGCTGCTGTTTGAGCAGAAACCCCAACAGCAGTAGCTATGCCTCTTGCAGATGCTTCCAGAAGACAGTGACGAAGAGGCATGGACAAGGACGGGGACGAGAGATAAATCAGTTGCTTTAACGGGAACTTGGATCAGCCTTGTCACAGAAATAATGTTTTTCTGGATTTATTAAATCTTTGTCAACCAGTGGGAAAACTGTTTATTGCTGGGCTGCGATAGTAAGAGCAGCCCGAGAACTTCAGGATGACAAAAGCACTGTGCTAGAGACAACTGTGTGCACCCCAGTGTCAAGCGACACAGGCTTTACACCAACCTGACAGCTCCTCCTGTCTTCTAGTGAAAAACACAGAGCGTTGCCATCCGGAAGCTCGTTGCTGCCTACTGATAGCACTCAACACCCAACCCAGTCAATGTGGACAGACCGATTATTATTAGAGCTACACCGACTGGGGCATGGGCCTCAACTGAAAAGGTGACTGCATGCATGAGGCATGCTACAATGCTCTTGGAGAATGACAGTTATATGCTGACCCCCAGTATGTGCAAGCACTAATGGACTGAACCTTGTTGCACTCCAGCGGTTAAAGTGGGATGTGATATCCAGTCACCGCCATCCCAGAGCAGTAGGGAACGCATAGGCTCTGGCTCAGCTGGACCAGCTGTGTGGAAAGCAGTGTGGGAGCACATGGAAATTGTATGCAGAAGAAATGCATCCACACAAACGTTAGGGGCTGGAGCTCACTGTGCAGTAGAGGTGCTTCTTAAGGACACACAGTGTTTTATCGGTTATGACAGACAAAGCAATGCATTGTGTGGATGCAGGTCTTTTAGCTATGCACTCACTTTGCCTTGTA
>RSEF01000002.1:128125908-128154277 GCA_003993805.1 Himantopus leucocephalus | reverse complement strand
ATATAATTGTAATATAACTTGTACAATACTTACAAATAAAGAAGCCGTATAACAATAAACATACGGAGGTAACTGTCCCATGCACCCCCAGAACAAAGCAGTACACAGCTTTGTAAAACTTATAAACAAAATGGTATTAGCTATCATATTACAAGTTGTCAATGGGACAAGGTGTAATGGTTTTAAACTAAAAGAGGGTAGATTTAGACTAGATAGAAGGAAGAAATTTTTTCCAATGAGGGTGGTGAAACACTGGCACAGGTTGCCCAGAGAGGTGGTAGATGTCCCATCCCTGGAAACATTCCAGGTCAGGTTGGATGGGGCTCTGAGATACCTGATCTAGTTGAAGATGGCCCTGCTCATTGCAGGGGGGTTGGACTAGAAGACCTTTAAAGGTCCCTTCCAACCCAAACTATTCTATGATTCTAAGTTTAAGGACAGGGAAGGGAATACCTAATCTGAAACCAATTTTTTTGTTATTTAAACTCAATAGTTAGTTGCTAATTTTACATTATAATACACACACCAAGAATTATCTTTTGGGGGGAAGAATCTAGCTGATACTTAAGCAATATCTCCATTACCAAAATGCAAAAAAACCCCCACCAATATAAAAGATTGAAAAGGATTATGTACAACTTCGCTTCTGATGAAGCTTCTGGTCACCTCATGCTGTTTGTCAGCATCAATTCATATCTTTTTCTTCATTTGCACTTTTTACTGTATATATTGGTCTGTTTAGTAAAAATTCAGAATCCATCAAGCCAATACATACGCATATGTGTGCTCCTGTGTGCACAAACATTTGTATGTGTTTATCTGTATAGATACATGCAAATAAACACATCACACTTCTGCTATGGCTCAAAAAAAAGAGCGGTGCTCAGAGAATACGTGGTACTAGATCCAGGGAAGTGGAAGGTACTATGTTGCATTTGAGGACACCCAAGGGTCCTGAACGTCTACGTTTCCCATCGTTCCCAGGAAGTCAGGCAAGGGAGGAGGGCTTGGACCCAGCACTGGGGGGACACAGGGGACTAAGGCCTGCCGAAATGCACTTGGGGGGTTGAACCAGTACCGTAGTTTGGAGGAAACGGAAACTGCTGCGCATTTGCCTGTGGGATCCGTGGATTGCTCATGGTTGCTGGTATGCCACCGGTGGCCACCATGCTGGGGGTCATGCTCAAGCCCTGCCCTCGCATCATCAGCGTCCGCTGCTGCACCTGCTGCTGCTGCTGCTGCATCTGCCGCTGCCGCAGGTGCTGGCTCAGGATCTCGCGCTGCCTCTGCGCCAGCATCTGCGCGTTGATAGGGCCCTGCAGGGAAAACCACCGCCACCTATCAGTAACCCCTTCTAAAGCAACCTGACCAGTGGAGGCATCTCCACTGGAGCAATCTGGAAGATTCCAGCTCTTTCCCGCCCCCCATAACTAACAATAATATTAAATGCAAGAAAATAATCCTATTAATACTTATGCTGGGAAAGACTTCCAACGGTGCAAGAGTCAGTAACTGAAATAATACCAGTGTTTAATGTTGCAGCAATTTGTAATTGCAAATAGAGTAGCTCATTAAAAAAAATGCATCTTTAGGAAATGAGAAGCTTGGTTAAAAATGCAGTTGTATCAATCATATCTCTAGTAAACAACCATCCACCCCATGTAAATATGGGAAAGATTCTCAGAAATAAAACAGTAAAATACTTCCTATCATACAGACTGCATTATTTGTATTCAAGCTTTAGAATTTATTGTACGTATTTACTACATCTGTATCTAACTGGTGGGAGAAAGAAGAAAAGTGATTTTTTTTAAAAAAGTACTATTTCTCTCACCTGCGTTGGCACTCCAGGTCTCAAAGACAGATTCATATTGGAGACACTGCTGATCTGATTTATCAGTGGCTGCCGATTCTAAAGAAAAAAAACAATCAACCAACACCAAAACCCAAAGGTTTTAGAAAGAGAACACGAAAAGGGAAATTTTATATACAGCAGAGATGTATATATATATCAACTTCCCAACCAGTTGGTTTGAGGACCTAGTTTTACATATTCAATCAGGGACTACTTTTCCTGCTCAAGTCTTATTATCATCCACAGAATCCTGTTTCTTAAAAGATAATACACCATACAAATAACAACTAAGCTGTTTACCAAACATGCTGCCTTTACAGCTCTTGTCCTTTTTGAGTTTGGGANGTTTACATATTCAAGCAGGGGCTACTTTTCCTGCTCAAGTCTTATTATCCACAGAATCCTGTTTCTTAAAAGATAATACACCATACCAATAACAACTAAGCTGTTCAGCAAACATGCTGCCTTTACAGCTCTTGTCCTTTTTGAGTTTGGGATTGGACTATTGAGGTTTACTCTGAATTAGACCNATTGGACTGTTGAGGTTTACTCTGAATTAGACCCTGTCCTGATGTCTGAAGGCAGAAATGATCTCTCCTCCTCCACTAGAAAAGCATTAGTATCTTATTTTTAGTACTATTAACCTATATATTTAAAAATGAAACGAGAAACAACAACTTAAAATGATCCTCAAAAGTAGATCAAGGCCAAGGAAAAAAAAAAGATGTAGGTATCAGGCAGCAATTAAAGCATTTAGATTGCTGGAAAAGTCAAGATACAACAAACAGAAAAAGACTTATATAACAAAAAGCACCACTGTGGCCTTGCACAAAGAATTAGTGAGACCGAGGCTTAAATACTAGGCACATTCTTGCACACTATTATAGAAAGAATAATGGAAAGATGCAAAAAAAGACCAAAAAAAGAGAATGAGTAAGGTACTGTCTTGGCAAAGCTCATTATGGCTAGCGTTTTCAGTTTAGAAGTGGAATTAGGCTTTAATAAAACAGGGTACACAACTTAAGACCTGGTGTATTCGGAGCAAGGTGGCAGTATGTGCTGCCTAGGAGAGGCGCCTGTGCCAGTGTGAAACCAGGCACGGAAGGGGATGTACCTGCTGTGCCTGGAGCCTGTGCTGCAGCTGGAGCCGCAGCTGGTTTGGCTGATTCTGCACGATGCCGGTGGGTCGGAGGCCGGGCCGGGGCTGCATGCGCAGGGCTGCGTACCCCGGGCGCTGCCCCATGGGGTGGAAGCTCGGGTCCTGCATGGGCGCGTAGCTGCCCTGCGCCATCTGAGCCTGCGCCGCGTACTGCTGGGAGAACACCGGAGCCTTCTGCTCCATCAGGATGCTGGACTCCTGGCTGGGGAAGGTCTCTGGGTCGACAGCTTGGCTCTGCAGAAAAATGTGAACAACAGAAACAGTTGGCGGGACATGGCTTTTCACAGGATTATACGAGACTAACACAGTCACCCTGCAAAACTAAACTTCCAGGATGTGAATGGTTGTAAACAGAAAATTACATTAACTTTCTTTACCTACATATAAAACTTAAAACCAAACAGAACTGTATTTTTGAGCGTCAAAACATATTCATATTCCTCCTCTCTTTTCTTTTTATTTTAAAACAAAGACCCACAATCTTTGTCATGTTCTTAACACAGCCATTGTATTATTCTGCTAATGAATAAAAACCTGAAATGACAAAAGCTATATCAAAATCTGTAAATGAAGTGATGCCAGCGTATTTTTGCCATTGAATCTGAAATAAATTCAAAGATGTTACAAATGAATAAGGATAAGAAAGTATATTTCTATCAGTGTCTCTAAAAAAAATAATGACTTCAAATAAAGATGCTAATGTGAACAGAGTGCCTAATTCTTTCAGGGCACTTTCACACAAACTGATTATCCATTAGCACAAAAAAAGCTAACAGAATTCTAAACTCCATTCTAGATACTTCCCTAATATTTGCTCTAGCCAGAATAATTTTATAGCTTATTCCACACTGACCTTGGAAATCAAGTTAATCTAAATTTCAGTGCCCTCATGAAAGAAAGACTTTAAGCTCCTATAAAACGTTTGATGGATATTTTAAAAAACATGTTCTAAAATCTGACAGTTCTTTTATCTGCAAAATTCTTAAACTGTTTCCACTGAGATATTAATTAAACAGAAGTATATTTATCACTTAGTCTGAAATAAAACATTACTTATAATTTTTGCTGGTGATATTCCAAAAGCTACGTAATATTGCATGAAAGTTTCACACTCCAAAATCAAAGTTCACCAATAAATTATATCTCCAGCTTAACACCTCGCTGAGTTCAGTGTTGTACAAATAGGCTTGGAGATAGTTTTCTTACATTCAATGCAGGATTTCATTGGTCCTATTTCATATCTAAAATGCANGCAAAATTGAAGTTCACCAATAAATTATATCTCCAACTTAACACCTCACTGAGTTCAGTGTTGTACCAAATAGGCTTGGAGATAGTTTTCTTACGTTCAATGCAGGATTTCATTGGTCCTATTTCATATCTAAAATGCAGAGTTAGTTCAGAAGTTATGCTCAGGATGCTGATGAGTGCTGGGAAATGAGATGGGTATTTTAGGCTTCTCTGAGAACATTAACTCATTAGAGAGACATGTGAAGTTCCTTTTGGAAATAAAATTTTGATGCCAGAAACATCAAGAACTAACTTTTCCCCAAAATCTTTTTTATGTTTACCGCATTTTTTTTCGCCATGTAAGACTGAAATGGACAAGAACTAACTGGAAGCCAACAAAAANTAATTTTGATGCCAGAAACATCAAGAACTAATTTTTCCCCAAAATCTTTTTTATGTTTACCACATTTTTTTGTGCCGTGTAAGACTGAAATGGACAAGAACTAACTGGAAGCCAACAAAAATAACTGTGGGGAAAAAACTGGATGAAAAAGCATAGAACAATTTCATGCTGCAAAGTTTAAGAAGCATGTTCGTAATTGAAAAAAAATTTTACAGTTTTAAGTGCTTCAGGTGAAACTCGTCCCTTAACACATATTAATCAACTCAGGGAAAAACTATGGGTGAAATTACATGTTACAGGTTTGCTCATCCAAAAGCTTGCTGCCCCCATCACACAAAGGTCTTGGTCTTGCTCCTCTGCTCCTAGGTCTTCATATTCTTTTTTTCTTCTTTCCTACACCCTATTGCTGGCTGTGATCTTACCTTTCTCCCACAGAGTTGTTCCTCTGACCACTGGATAAGCAGAAGCTTGCTAATGTTTTGGTTTTGGTCAGGTTAGTTGCATAAAGCAAAGTGGCTAAGCACAGGTCACAAGAAGGAGAGTTTGGTGAAGGTGNGTTACTGGCTGTGACCTTACCTTTCTCCCACAGAGTTCTTCCTCTGACCACTGGATAAGCAGAAGCCTGCTAATGTTTTGGTTTTGGTCAGGTTAGTTGCATAAAGCAAAGTGGCTGAGCCCAGGTCACAAGAAGGAGAGTTTGGTGAAGGTGGCAGGGGAGAGGAAGGAAGACTAAACCTGGGGCTGAAGGAAGCTCTTCAGGCGACACTGAGCCTAGGATGGACTCCCACCAAAATATGGAACTCCATCCTAGCTTGCAAGAAGTGTTTTATAATCCCCTTCTTCAACACACATTGTACGTCCACCTTGACAACATATCCTTTAAACCCAATACCTAATACATGCAATGCAATGTCCGGTGTACCTGGCTAACTAGTTCTGGTATTCCTAGAGCCCTGTCGATTTCTTCTAAACCATCAAAATTCCTTAATGCCATGTAAAGCTGATCCAGGAGAGCACCCTCATCACTTGGTGACTCTGATGAAGGATGATTACACAGGAGATCATCTGGTGAGCTGCCAAACGGTTGCCTGTGAAAACATGAACACAGCGTTGGTAAACAGCTGCTGAAAAACAAGAAATAATATCAGAGGATTAGTACTCAAATTGAATTAACAAGTGGAGACAGAAATTATTTTAATCGCTGCCAATTTTGTTTAGAAAACTATTCTGGATGAAAGTTATGCTACCCAAAGAAATAACTAAATAGCGTGATTAATGCTTGTCAAGACCCTACAAGCACGGTGTATCCGACAACTAAGCAAGCGCAACAAAGGTACGCCCGAGTGCTGATTTCGTATTACAGGGTCAACAGAGGAACAGAGAAGTCAGTATAGAATACAGTCACTGAACACAGAAGGTTGATTAATTTTCTTTTAAACAATTGTAACTTTGAATTTCAGATGTTAGATTAAGTATACCATCACAAGAAGAACTCCTTTCCATAGACACTCTTCCTAACTGGTTTTCTGTCAGAATAAGCGAGTGGAAGAGGTCACAGAGGGGTGCGAGGATTGTCTGAGCTTGCACACACTGAACATCTGGAAGAGCTGGCCAGAAGCATGAGGGAGCAGGGCGAGAAGGACATTCCCCTTTTGTTTGCAGCAAAACACTGCATCAGCTCAACCTATCTTACGGAATTGCACACTTGGGTACCAGTTTATGCACTTGGTTACACGTCTCAGAAGGGTGTCAGCAAGAATTTGGATACTGTCAGGCAGAGCATGCTGGCTCTATAAATCCTGCTTACTTCACCCTTGAATTTGTATGCAAAGCACACTCACAGTTACAGAGGCAGAATAAAGGTTTATTCCAAACCCAAAGGACAAAACTTATTCAGAAACAAACTAAATCTGAAATAATACCTTATCTGCAGCCAAATGATGTGTTTTTGTTTTGCAGTTCACATACAAGCCCTACTTCACACACGATACTACAAGGCTACAATAGAAAACATAAAGAGCAAAGCATTCTGCAAGCAAGGACAGCTACTATACACACATCATGGCAGAATCTCATCCCAGATAATTACTCGAAGACAACAAAATCTGTCACACATGGAGAGAGGAAACAGCACTGTATGTGAACCCTTTTTACATGTCTGTTTGGAAAAACAAAGAAACATGTTTGTATATTTAGTTTCCATAATGAGATATATGGTTGCCATGGAAGTCTAATCTCTATGTCAAAGCTAAGCAGAAGCAGAGAGCTGCATCGTCAGGCTATACACCTCAAACCCCAAAGGATGGCAAGCAGGAAAACTAACAACAACATATTCTTTTTAATTAGATCCTGGGCTGTAAAAAATAAAAATAAGGATATATATGACATACCTTTAAAACATTGCAAAGTGTTAACCAATCTCATTTAAAGAGAAGTTTCTGTAACTCTCACAGATAGAATTATAAATCAGTAAAAGGGAAGAGCAAAAAAAAAACCAACCTTTGAATCAAATTGCTGGCAAACTTTAAAGGTGTCTTATAAGAGGGGATCTATCACCTGGAAAAATAATCAATGGGCCTAGCCAAAAAACCTCCCTCAAATTGTAAATGGGCATGAATACATACGGTAAGAAGAAGTTTAAAATATTTGTCAAATTCCGTATGTTAAAGAATGACAATTACTTTGGTTTTTTCCCCATTTTGTTCATATACCACAATGATAATGTTAATTTTTCTCTAAAAGAATTATTTTTACTTATGATTTAATTTTTATCAAATTTAATACTGACAACGATAATGAGATTATAAAAATACAAATCCCATGGATTAATAAGATAAGAAATGGCAGCACCAAACAATTTGCCATCTCTGTTTGGGTGTAAATGATCAAAATATGATTAGTTTCAGATGCAATGAAGTGGGAATTTTTTTCACCGTCTCCATCTACAAGGAAATTACGAGAAATGCAAAGGTGACAAAATGGAACAATTATCTGCCTGGCCTGCTGATCAAACATGGCCCTGTGTTTTATTTTACGGTGTCATGTTTTAAGTGAAAAATTAAGTTACGCAAACAGTGCTTTTGGCATATGGTCACCCTAACTGGGGGAGAATTAGCCCCAGAAAACATCTTGAAAAGCATGAAAAAGTTAGAAAAGTAACAGAGAAAATGCCACACTTAAATTTACAGATAATATTTTTGGACATCCTTTCATAATGAAAATGAAGAGAATGTAGTCAGAAGATTAATCTTTCTTCAAACACACTTTTTTCCAACTGCTTCCTCTTCATTTTCTTTTCAGCACTCCTCCCATTTACTTCTGAAAAATATCCCAACTCATGCAATTCAAAATATTTCAACTTTTCTCCTTTATCTGTCCATTTTGCATCACATATCCAGTCCACATATATATACATATATAGTTTCTCTAATTTAAGCAACAAACTTTTTGGAAAAGACATGCCTTTTTTTAAAGAAGTGTAAATTGCTTTTCATAGTTACGGCATTATTTAGAAGTCTTCATAATGAACAAAGTTAATATATTACATATGAGTAATATAACTTGTGATCCATCTGTGGTTCTGGATACCAGAGAAGGAGCTAACTTCACGGAAGAGGCAGCCTCCATTTCACTTCACCTTTCCTTCCTCACCTTTTAGAGCATTTAGGTCAATTAAAAAACCCCAAACAAAACAGAAATTAATGATGTCCTGCACTACTTAAAACACTATCCCATTGCAGGAGAAGACAGCTATGTTATAACTACAAAGGCTCAAGCACTTTCCCACATTTAGGGTTAAGTATAACTGTTAACAATTAAAACCAGCAAAACCAGACAGAATCATGCCCATATTAATGCTTGAGAGGTGAAAATGGTGCAATTACCCAACGCACTGGCAGCATTCGCTGTGATACAGAACTTCCAATTCTTCCAACACATTAAATGGCAAAGAGAGTATTTCTAAGTATTACTGGAACGTGCATACATTTCATGACCATAAAATGCTACAACCATTAAATTGATGTATGCTTGGTGAATATTTTATGTAGAACTTTGTTTCCATGAGCTGTATAAAACATAGACCTGTAAAATCTCTCCATGTTTTGATGCGACAGTAAGACTTACCTGTTTTGATTACCAAAAGTTGCCTGATCTATAGGCAAGATGCTGTCTGGCCATGGTGCAGTCTGATTTGGAGGTGCCTGTTGTTGGCTATACTGAGGTCCCCCTATGTTCATCTCCAATTCGGATGGCCCTAATAAACGAAAAATAACCACATAACTTTTGTGAAAAGAATCTACTTTCCTGTTAATTCTTTCCATTGAATTATCTATGTACAGTAAAAGCAAACAAAACCATTAAGACTTCAGTAATGTTACACTTAAAGGCATCACAACTTTTTTGTTAGAAATTGCTTTTAAAATTTGAGAAAATAACATGAGAACCCCGAAAGTGGTTCAAAACCATACACCAGCAGATGTGACATCATAGATGCAAAAATTTAGAAAGATAAGAAAAGGACAGTATATAGAGTAAATACCCCAATGTACTCGTTCTAAAAGCGACCAAGAACAATGATAATATTCCCAGCGTTTCCTCTTAAAAAACTCCACAGTCTTTAATAAACAAGAGCAACTTCACATCTTCTTTCTTTGGCCACACCACTGTGAAGCTACAGAATAGCGGGAATTATTCACATCAATATAAGCGTTGAAAGTTAGTGTTTCTACACACCTTCCTTCCCACTTCCAAAGGTAACTTTCACTGCGGGATACGGTTCTCATCAAATGTATAATTGAAGTAAGTTTTTTTTTTCCTTTTTTGTTTTTTTTTTTCTTCATCTTTGAAAATCCAGCCCATACCAAAAAGCACAACTTCACATGTGCCCTGACTTACCCATATTCATGACCTGAGATGGAAGCATCTGCCTTGGGCCAGGCTGGTTGCTGGGTCTCAAGGGGATGCTGGCCGTGGGGTTGCGGATCATGCCTGCTTGCACCGGCCTGTTCATGGCACTAGCCGTGGGCGCGCAGGTCACCCTCACAGCAGGAGCCTGGCTTCCCCAATCTCCAGATGTCATGGCAGGCCGAGGGGCATTGCCACCAATCATTCCTGCACAAAAGACAAACAGACTTAGGTGCCGGCACATGCTTCAGAACAGCTTTAGTATTACAACTGCCTGATGAGCTGCATTTTTAGTGACAAAAATGCAGTAGTTTCACTCAAAGCGCATTGTACCACAACTGTCTGTCCAGATGTGCAAAGCTACAGAATGATGCCTTACGCTGCTTAGTCAAGGGACTGGAGATTATTATACATTTTACATGAGGAAGATCCTTTTATCATTTCCGAAACGCTGTTC
This sequence comes from Himantopus leucocephalus, assembly GCA_003993805.1. Classification (NCBI taxonomy): domain Eukaryota; kingdom Metazoa; phylum Chordata; class Aves; order Charadriiformes; family Recurvirostridae; genus Himantopus; species Himantopus leucocephalus. Next base: position 128,144,268 of record RSEF01000002.1, on the reverse strand, counting down.
AGAGTAAGCGTTCCCACGTGTAGTCTGCGACAGGTGCCGAGGGTGTGTGGATAGCCCTAACTTCCTTCCTCAGGAAATGAATCACGTTTGCTGATGTGTGTGTCAGTGCTTTACTTTCCAAGTGCTAAGTGAGAATGAAGACTTGAGTAACAACATGTTATCGCTACACATGCTTACAAATTTGAAGGACTGAATTTAAATTCACATTCTGCAAACATCTTTTGGCAAGTCCTTTCATTCAGAAGCGACAGCCACCTTAGCTTCAAGGCTCACCCAGATAAATCTCAAACCAATACACAGTGCAGGGAAATTACTCACAGGAACTTTCCGATAGATGCTGAAGTTCATTACCGTTATTTTAGGGGAAGTCCTCCTACATCTACTGTAAACAACTGATACAGTTTATTTACACTTGGAATATATAGAGTACTACACTCTGACAGTAGCCAAAAAAACCCAACCAAACCCCAACACAAAAACCCCCCAAACCCAAAGATGTGAGTTCATAGTATTTGTACATTTCAATTTTATACAGTCAAGACAGCAGATAAAACACTGATTTCAGATTGGATACTGGTCTCTCCAGTTGCATTCTGCAACATCCTTAAATGAATACTAAAAGCCACACAAAGAATTATTACTCGTCAGCTCAATTATTGGTTGATATATAACCAAGGAGAAAAACCCACTGAAGACGGTCATTGTTTCTGCTGCTATACAACATTTGCTTCAGTGTTACATCCTCAGGTTTGTTCTATTTGTGTAAATATTCTATCAGCTGAAATATGTGGTGTGCTACAGCAAATGGCAGGAACACAGATAATACTCTCTAACTTGTATACATAAGATGAATAACATCCCCTAATATGTATACAGAACATGAAAGTAATAGGACACTTGAAAGACTACAAGTTGACCTCTAACTGCTTAACCAGGATATTTCAGTGTCTGGCAGCATGTCTTCTTTAATACTGATGCAAACTAAACATAAAATTTTGACAGTGAATAGCCAGCTGAAAGGACTTACAATGCCCATTTATTTACCCACTCAGAGTTCTTAGCAGTTGTTGCACACTTGGACAGCCTCAGATTGTGTACTAGTTGAAATAAGTCAATCAGCCAGACTTTTCTTGGGAAACACCCTTATGGTATCTTTGTACAACATTAGGGCAACATGAAGAAACCAATGCACCACAAATCAGGCATCATCCATGACAAGAGGTAATACCACTGCAACACCTGATGGTTCCCCAAAAGTTTATGTTTCAGAAAATGATGAAAACACTAGCATTTCTTTAATTTAAAATGAGAACTAAGGCTAGTAAGTAAAGGATAACCGAGGGCAAAACCAAAGTCTGTAGAGATATACACATCATAAGGGCAACGGTAATGCCCAAATTCTGTTTTGAAATAACTACCTCTACAGAAAAGTGGTTAATTTATTTGCTTTTTCGAGGCAGAAAGATTGGACTTTTACCTATCTAAGCCTCAGCTGAATCTGGAACACGGATGTGAACAGACTCTAATTGCCAATACACTGTGTTCATCTAGACGTTTTCTGGTAGGTGAAAAGCAGTGCATAAAAAGCAGGACTAAAAATATGCAGAAACAGAAATTCAAAATAAATATGCCAATACATAACAGCCCATGAAACATGATTTTTTCCAGACTTTTTGGAAAGTACTTATAATAACCTGCACTTGTAATAACCCCAACATAAAGTTACACATGCTACAGTCTGTTACTCAAGTATATTTTAAAAGAAGGAAAGTCATCTTACCTGTGCTACTGTTGCCTAAAGTTCCTTGGTTTCCTATCATCCCTTCATTCCTGCCCATCAGTCCTGGCTGAGGTATCACTGAATAGGGGCTACTCGTTCTTATGGGTGGGAAAGTTCCTGCACCTGTTGGGTTCTGCAGCGTGATGTCAAGTGGTAAATTCTGGTTTGGTAATAACCTGCCCAGTTGCCCTGCTCGTGGGTTATTAAAAGCTAGACAGGAGGAGCAAAGAAGAAAAAAGCAGAGTTACAAGAATGGAAACTTTACTTGTTAAAAAAAAAAAAAAAAAAAAAAAACNACACACTTCAAGCTCTTAGGCTGAGTTATTTAATGCTGCATAATTTACCCAACTCCATATCTGTCTGAGAAACATCCCTTCTTGACATTTTATGTAAATTTCAAAATGGAACATTCTGACACTAAAACAGATATGACATATATTTTTAAAACTTTAAATGATGCAATTTAACTGACAGAAGAGCCACTACAGCAAAATACACCACTATGTGATGCGCATATTACTGCCAATTAATCTTATACCTAGTAGGACTGTAACTGCATGCAGATGTCATCCTGAGGCAGATTGTTAGGAATTATTTCAGTTTTGAAGGTTTTCCAGCATAAGCTGTGCCCCTGAAGAAGTTACCAAAATTAAGGACAGACTGAGTCTATATTGGATCCTGCAGCCCCATTTCTAGATCTCCCTCTTAGATGTTTTTTTTTTTTTTTTAAAAGTTTTTTTTCNTTTTTGTCATTAATAAAAATAAACCCTTCCCTGACTCAGCAACAACAAATAAGCAGTCCACAATTAGAGCTGTGCCACCGTAATATTCTGGTAAACAGAACCATCCCTGATGGTTACTGTCGCCTTTACATAACTATTTTCTTCTGTTGAGGTGTTTTGTGCTCTTAACATCAGCCTCTACAAAGAAAACTGCAGACTGTCTCAGAAAAGCGAGCTTCAGATCATGACTGGCCAGCACCTGGCTCAGCTGGTCTTTGGGCAATGTTCCAATGCATGAAAGCATCCCCTGTGTGCACAACTAGTTCTCACACATGGATCATACACTGACCTTGTGCCTGTGATTCCATTTCCAATCATACCAATAAAATACATACAGATAAATTAACCATTTTTGTGAAATTATTATTTGCAATACTTCCGGATAGCTTCCCCTAGGAGAGCCTCTGATATAACGGCATCCTTAAAGCAACTTCTGCATTTTTATATTCACGAAATTACAAAGAAGTTAAACAACTTTTTTCTTATTTTAACTCAAAGTAGTGATACTTTTGAATTTGAGAACTTAGATGAAGTTTATTAAGCTTGTTAAAAAGCACAGAAACATCTTATTACAAATGTCTCTGACTTTTCTTCTTATTTTATAAAACCAGGCGACAGGAACTCATTGTATCTATTTTTTTTTAATACAAGTTCTCTGCCAGGTGAATTTGCTTCTATGTGTGTATAGGAAATACATCACATCACATACACTGAATTCCTAACCATGAGATCAAAATTTTGTCTCAATTGTCTGTTCAAACAAGCAAACAAAACATACTTGTGAGACAAAAATGACCTTCCCAAGCTTAGGGGCATCATAAAGTAAGGACTGAACCAAAACCAAACTTCGGTGACAGTTTCAGAACAGTTTGCCCCAGAAGTCTGAGAACTCACATAGATGAGTAAGTTATTATATATGGGTAGCTTTGCTAGCACCCACTGGTCCTACAAAAAGGAAAGCTGGAAATGCAGCACAAAATAGCAACACAGTTGATGAGATGCGATGGTGCTCAGACCACACCTGACCACTACTAGCAATTTGGCAAATCTAGCAGCTTTCAAGTCTTATACATATTTTTTTTAACACATAACAATATTTTATGTATTTTCACGTAAAACCTGTAAAATGAAAGCTGGTTATTTTTTCAGAAAAAAATTTTTAAACTCCCAAACCTCTTTTGGAATTGTGTATATTTTGACATTCATTCTACATTGCTTTTCTATGAGCATATGAGAAGCCACTCACTATTTCTGTGCACCTGTTTTCTGTATGCTCTTCTGAAAACAAGGCAGGAGTTCCCTAGGGGAATCAGGCACAGACACAAGACTGAGGTGGGGGAAAAAGTTTTAGGGTTTTAATTTACATGGGAAACAGGACGCTGCTTTTATGGAACTGCCGCTAACCATGACACTCTCATTTACAATCATACAGTTACTGTACTGCCACTAGCTTGGAAAGCAGGTTTAGAGCCAGATTAACTCTGGAAAGCCAAAAGNCGGAACTGCTGCTAACCAGGACACTCTCATTTACAATCATACAGTTACTGTACTGCCGGTAGCCTGGAAAGCAGGTTTAGAGCCAGATTAACTCTGGAAAGCCAAAAGCCTACAGTGGAACAAACCAGCAGACCTTGCTTCAGAAAGAATACGCTAAAGATTTCAGAAGCACAGAGATTTCCTTCTGACTTATATGCTGCTGCTTGTACCCCCATACTTACAAAAATGAGTACATGAAATCCAAGCATCTAATAACAAATGATCATTCAAGGAGCTCTAGTGGTTTTAATAGGCATTCAAACATTAATATTGATTATTAATAGTAATAATAATATTTATTTAAACATTTTGAAGTAATAATTTGAGTTCATCTGAAAGTGGCACAGTGTTATTTTAGTATCATTAGAATGGCTAAAAACATTATCTAAACCCTATGTTTTATAAAAAAACCCCACCAGTGTACATTTAAGGAAGAGATGCTGCCATCCTAGCCAACAGGAGAAAAAAAATGAAATAGTGGCTTTTTATGCTATTTTCTTCAACATTTGTAGCTGATAAGACTCCTGTCTTGTTCGCTTTCCATTATTCTATGGTGGTAGACCAACATTTCCATGCTGATTTGTGAGTTAATTAATAAAGTTAAGGAACACTGTCAGCTGGAAGTGACTCAATTAAAAGCCACAATTTCAAATTAAACTTGGCCATTCCTCTTAATCATATGCCTTTCTATTAATCTTGCGGTTTTAGAAGACGACGCTCCTTCACGCCTAGAAAAGCCTCTCTCGTCCCTTTTACTGAAGGAGCCGCTGGAAAGGAGCGATCTGCATCACAACGACATGCACGCGCTCCCCATGCCAAAGCCCCCACAACAGCAGCATCACCTCTGACCACAGCGGGGGACGTTTCATTTATTTTGAGGGTACCCCTTAAAACTCCTCCAAAGGCATGGAATTCCAGGGCGCTGAGTGAATTAGACATAACCTCCACATGTGTTTCAAAACGGGACGACCGCAGATGGCGCTATGTCATCACGCAAGAGCAGAACAGGACCAGGAGCTGCCCGGTTCCTCCCCAGCGACCCAGGGGTACCACCGCCACCGCCGCTTTGGGGGTTCGCAAGCTTTGCCGACGCGCGCACGGAAGGCGGACTCACTGCTCTGTGAAATCCTCATTGCTGGTTTCTGGGTGGCCACAGCCGCGCCGGGGCTGCTGTCACTGGTGAGCTGCATGAGGTCATTGATGATGGCTTGCTTGTCGACCGAGCCCGCTGGCGCGCCTGGGCGGCTATCTGGGAAAAGCTGCGGTAACTGGCTGTTCTGCAGGTCATCCAGAATCTCCTCCAAGTTATCCAATTCACTGCCTGGCTGCAATAAAAAAAACACAAACACAAACCCACAGTACACGTCGCTGCTCGCCTGCTGTCGGCGTCCTGCTCGCACTGAGCCAGGCACCCCACAACCGTTACGCACGCACCGGCTTCGGATGCTTCCTGCAAGAAGACCGATGTGGAGGAAGCTGACAAAGTTGTTGAAAGGGGACTGTGCAGGCTTCCCAGGGCTTGCCTGCCTTGCATTTGGGGAGCCCCGCGGGGCACTGGCACCCCTTCAAAACCCTGGCATCGGGACGTACGGATCCACACGATCCATACGTCAGGCAAAGGGGAGATCCTCCCTGTGAACTCTGTGATCGGTGCAGACAGCAGGGATAATTTGGCAGGGGAAGAGATCCAACAGTGATGAAGATGGGGGTTTATATAGGTATAACCAATATTCCTTTCAGCACAGTCATATTTCTAGTCTCTTTATGACTTGATTAAAAGCATACGATGGAAAAGTTGCTTCATGGCTAAAACAATTCCCCACACGCATTTTCTTTGTTACAATCAAAACCTTAACACTGAATAACTCTATGTATGTTAACTTGCAAGAAATATACAATTCAATGAAGTTCTATAAATTAAAACCTGTCAACTAGTTACTAGATTTAGGAATTTATTTTGCTCGCAATGTTCCAAATCACTGAAAATAACTTCTCTACAGTAAGAATAAAAAGAGAAATACAGTTACACTCAATTCAGTAGAAAATTATCATGAAATAAAGATGGGAAAAAAATTAAGTTTATCCTATACTAACATAAATACTGACCTGCATGTTTTTCTTAAAAATGTTGATTTTCACCAGTATTTTTTTGTGGTCAGCTTCTCTGTCTATAAACCCCCAGAAATAAAATCTTTTTCTGACTGAAATTTAGAAATCATTGTAAAGAATCATTTCTAATCCTAAACCTTTAAATAGAGTAAAACTCTTTCGGGTAATAATTACCAACAGGCAAGTCCAGTCTCAGTTACCACCAAGTTGCCCAGGAAACATTTCATGACAGTATTTATAACAAAAACCTACTCAAAATCAGCGCCTTCATTAGGAAACATGCAATGACGGAAGAGAGGCAGAGAGCGAGCAGCCAGCCATGAAGGATGGGGAACCAAGAAATACCACCACAAACACGCACACAACTGAAATACAGTTCTTCCTGTTCTTTTTTGTCCTACTGCCACATTGTGAACTTGTTACTTATTGAGAGCAAGCTTACGCCGCAGATCACAGGATAACGTAGAAATACCTGGGATGGGGCACGCTCAGCCTAGATTGGAAGCAGTGTGCGCCTTAGTCTGTACTGAACTCCCACTGCCACAGTTAACCTGCTCCTGGGAAGCCCAGCTATTTTATTCAAATGTAGCTAAGACGCCTCGAGGTTACATCTCTATATACTTTTTTTGGATGACTGGCTGCAGATAAACACGGTATTACTCTTTACTCCTTCCACATCACCGCCTAGTCTTACAGATCGGAATATATGGTGCAAAAGAGGAAAGATTTTACTCTGTTAAAAAGCAGCATGTGGGTGATCTGGAGGCTGGTGTTATTGGCGAAATGGTAGGAAATCACAGAATCAGAGAACTGGAAGAAACTTAAAGCCTCAAGGCAAAATTAGCATATGCCATTCCCTACAGAAGTTCGTATAGCCTCTTGTTAAAGACATCCAGTGACAGAAAATACACAGCTTCCCTGGGGAATTGGTTTCAGCACTCTGCCATCCTTACTCTTTGAGTTTTTTTCCTCAGTGTCAATGCAAAAATCTCCCTCACTGAAATTTAGGCCCTTCCTTCCTGTTGTATTTTGAATCTGGAGAACAAATTGTGTTCCCCTTTCTTTTTCTAGCCTTTTCTGTATTTGAAAACATGTGCCTTTTGGGGTTAAGCTGAAATAAATGAGCAATTTCAATGTGTTAAATTTTCTTCAGCATATAACCTGTTTTCTAGACCTCTCATTACTCTCGTTGCTCCTGTGGACTGTCTTCAGTTGATCCACACTTTTGCTGAAGTGCCGTGTCCAGAACAGGGCTTATGATGAAGCCTTACAACTGCAGAGTAAAGCAGAAGATCTGCTCTACACATAGTACACTCTGATGGCATATTCCAGAAAAGCCTGTGATTTTTTTAATTATATAATATATAATTTTATTATTTATATATTATATATTATTATTTATATAATTTTAATTATATGACACTACTGACTCTCACTCATCTTGTGCTCACCATGATCCCTACACACAGCTCTGAAAAAGTCCTATCTAGATAGTTGTCCCCTCCTTTTTCTTTTTAAGTCTGTGACATTAAATGTGACTAATTATAATAAATGGCATTTGTTCATCCTGAATGTTCTCCTAAGATTTTTCCTCCATATCTCCTGGTTGTAGCTGAATTTGAATTCTGTCCTCTGGTGCATTTGCACACATCGAAGTGTCACATGCAACCTTACCAAGCATACACTCGATTCTCTCACCGGGGCATCTAGGTTAACTAAAACACCGAGCAGCTCTAGATGCTGCACAGACTCCTACAGCACCTCCATTTTGACAGTGAATCCTTAAATAACTACTTTGTGTGTAAGGATTTCCAAACAGCTTCCTACCCACCCACTGCAGTTTCGTCTTGACCATGCGTCTCTAANTTGACAGTGAATCCTCAAACAACTACTTTGTGTGTAAGGATTTCCAAACAGCTTCCTACCCACCCACTGCAGTTTCGTCTTGACCATGCGTCTCTAATCTGCTTACGAGAATGCCACGCATAAGAGGGCCAAAAAGCCTTACTCAAACCCAGACACATGACATACGCTGCTTCTCTTGTGCCAAAAAGCCCACCATCCTCTCGCAGAAGGAAAACAGGTCAGTCCGACATTCCCTGCTCTTAACAAACCACCCTGCTGACTCGCTGCCTTCCAGGCACTTCAAAGCAGTTGGGTGGACACAGCACACCAACGGAAAAGGTAGAGCCAGGCGGAATCAAACGTGGTTATAAGAAGCCTAAATCACTGCGCAGGCAGGTGATAAGCAGATTCAAAAAGGTGCTCTGAGAGACAGTTGTGAACGATGTTTATAGGAACCACATTTTGAGCACTGGGAGATCTGGTACAAGAAGACTGCAAGAGCCAGTAGAAGAGGCTGATGCAGGGTATCATAAATTATAGAAGGATGATTCAGTACTCTTTGGTGGAATTAAGACATATGGCCTTCATTAAACATATTGGAGACAACAGTAAAGGGAAGTTTTATATGTTGAGGGGCTTTCTTTTGGTTGGTTTGGTGCAGGACTTTGTGTCTTCCCCCCCCCTTAAACATTCTGGCTACTGCATACTGCAATTCTTTGTTTAAACATCAGATGTAAAAAAAAAAAACAAAACCAAAACCAAATCCAAAACAAAGCCAGAGAAGGACATATTGATCCAAATGTGTCAGAAAACTGCCCTCCGCAAGATGCTTTTAATTCCTCTCAGGAAGTGGCAAAGAAAGGCCAAATACAACAGATGTATTATAACACCACAAATACATTACGTTCCTTTTTTTTTGCTTAACATAATAAATACCAAATATTTCACCTTTATTGTTTGATGAGATGAGGGTTCTCAACTGCTGCAAAAGCTCCAAGACTGATGCAGAATTAACACCAAGCTATGATGCGAGCCTAAGTCTTTCCAGACCCACCCTCAAATGGCACCATATGTACAGAAACTACCATTAAAATATTTACTTGGTTAGTTTCATGGGATTTTTCTTTTATTTATATTCTATATTTATTTTGTTAATGGTCTAAATTGAACTTTATGTAAATAGAAGGCACACCCTAACCTCCCTGTAAAACAATTATTTGTCGTGAATTAAAAAGAAAAAAAGCCTGATAAAGTGCTAAGCATCACAAGAAAGTTCTCGTGCGCATATTTTCACTATCTTTAAGCAATGCAATTACAACAATCTCCGTAGAGCTTGGACACTAAGTGCCAGAAAACATAAGACAAACTGTGCTTAGAAATATTTTTGCATTTGAAAAAGTACCTGCTTTCGAAGTACTTATCACTGTTATGTAGAGAAAGGCAGATTAAAGTGTTAATTGCTTACAGAATTTTTTTTAGCTCTACTGAAAGGCAGTTACACCTCAACATGAAGTCTGGTTTACAAAAGTTGCTATGTCAAAGCCTAGCTTCCATGGATTGTGAAGGGCTGGATAAGATCCTAAACTCTCTGGAGATCTCTCTTCCACCACGGGTAATGCCCATGGCTTGCCCTGAGACCCTGTATTCCAAACTTCATACATGTATATGTTTCCTTTACGACCTCATATGACAGAGGCCTCTAGGACTTCTTCCTTACAACAGGATGTCTTTTGGTGGGGACACAACTTGAAACTATCCCTGCCTTATATAAACCCCAAGTTAGCTCATTAGCTACCTCTGTAGCATGGGCAAAACATTTGGCCATAAAAGGTAAACAAAACCAAATCCCTGCTCCAAACTGGCCGTAAATTAAAGGATTATAAAGAGCAGGAAAAAGTAAATCAGAAGTGGCATCAATATAGTCTTTTTCTCCCCGCTAACTGCAATAAACATACAACTGGCTAGAAATCCTGTTACCTTATCAAGCTAATCTACTACTAACTTCTGGAAACAGAACTCTAATTGAAAGGCATTCAGAAAATGGAATCCCCATTCTAAGGTTTTGATAGAATTTCAAGAAGAAACCAATGTTCTTCATTAATTTAATATACTCTGGACATCAAGAAATAGGTTTTTGGAAGATGAGGGCATGTCTAAAGGAAATATTTGAGTATTGGGAAGATACTGGTTTCCACATAAATCACGAGGACAGCAGAGTTGATAAAGCGTGTGAGGAACACCAGAACAGTTTCTGAGTTTTAGGACAAAAGGGTACACGCTTAAGATGATTTCTGGAACAGCACTGGTGGAGACTGTGGCATCGCAAAGTCCCTGTCAGACAAACAGGCTGTCTATATTGTCTACTGGCTAAAAAAGAGGAGATAAGGATTTTATTCCACACTACACCAAGTACTTACTCTGAGAATAAGCTACTTCAAATTTCGACATCTTGGTTTCTTCATGTGTATATGAATATAATAATCCATACCCAATTTTACAGAAGAGTTTTGCAGTGCTAAACAATACGGCTAAACAAAACGTTTCTTTAGCAAGGCAGTACCTGTCATTGTCGGGGCATGACGTTTCTCAGACCTAACCCTAGCACTTTCACTCTCCTTTCCCCAAGCTGTTAAGCCGGTCCTTGTCAGACTTGACCATGTGCTGACTACTACACAGGCTGCTCCCGACCAGCAGCAGTGTGCGCTGGCTGCAGCCAGAAGCACGAGGGGTTTTTTGAGAGACAGCAGAAACAGCGGGGCACAGGGAAGGAGGGGTCAGGATGAAGTCCCACCACAGCAGCTCCACAGTAGCTGGTGGGCCAGCAGGGAAACGTAGGCTTTCTGCTGAGGGATGCCCTCTAAAACAAATCTGTAGCAAATCAGGACTTGTGTTTCCACTCCCTTCCCTTTTCAATAGTGGAGAACGATAGGGGCACTTGCGGTGCTTGATAGCAACAGTCCTACTACTGTTGGTGCTGTAGGAAAAGCTCCACTGAGCCTCCCCAGCAGGTCTCTCTTTCATCCTCTCCCCCACAGCTGCCTTAACTGGAATAGCAATCAGCCTAATAGAGCCTGATAACCATCATCCCACCAAGGAAGGGAAAAAGGTACGGCAGCACTGGAAATATTCTCTGCTATTTGAGAAAGGCTTCCTGTCAGTTGCTGCTCTCTGCAGAAGTATATGTTTAAACACACTACCTAGAAGACTGCTATTTTTAGTACAGTGGTGAACTTCAAAGAATTTCCTGCTCAGAAAAGTCACACCAAAAGTAAAAGGAGAAAACGTAATGGCTCTGCTGCCTCCCAACACCCCGATCCCTCTTGCGGAGGCCATCCCACTGCCGCTCCGCTGCAGTTTCCAGAGAAACTGCACACTCCAGTGACTAATTACTTCAAAATACAGCATTCCTCAGGGAGGAGAAGTTTTAAATAAACCTGCAAAATAGGTAACACAAGCACATGGCTAATTTTTACATATGGGAGGAAGAAGGGGGGGGGACGGGGACGGACGGGACGGGACACAGGAGGATGGAAGAATTTAGCACAAGAATCTGTGTTCTAGTCTTGTACTAAATAGTTCCAGCTTTGATCTAAATTTAGGCAATGAGCACTTCCTGTGGGAGACCGTCTTCCAAAGCTGAAGAGTTTTTGATGCTAAATATTTTCAGTAATTTTATAATTGGGGTAAGTGGTTATTTGTTTAAAGGCTTGGCCTTCAGCTAGATAAACGCTTACATTATTTTATATTCCCCACCATTTCCTCTCCTACTCCAGGTTGGACTTCTCCTGTTTATTCAGCTCCAGGTTGCACTGCATTTTAAGTAGGTTTTAAAATGCTATTTACAACCAACAGGAGCAACAAAAGCCCTTCTGTCATTATCCAGCAGCCTTCCATCACAGCTGCGGGACTGGCTTCTCCTTGGCGCTGAGGAAGCCCGAGCACTTCAGCCCTTACCACTTTGTCACGACTCCTACACTGCTTCGTGGTTTTCTGAACAGCCCCAACTCCTGGCCCTTCCCGTACCTCTAGTTCCCTCTCTCCTGGGAGACAATCTCCGTCTTCAAATTTTAAGAAGTCCATAGTCCATACTCCAGCCCCCTCAAATCCCTCCCCTGACCTCAGAAACATGAAGCCTAAAAATAAAAAATGAATAGACTATTCACTTTACAAAGTTCATAATACTGGGGATCTGATTTTCAAATGCTTGAGGCTGGCCACGCTTACAGACACTGAAGTCTCTTTAAAGTTAGTCTTATAGTTACATGTTTACATTTAGGGTGAGTCACAACTTGCTTACCTTTAGTCATTAAAAAGTATGGCAGCTAGTTTAAACTAGCCATCTAGGCTACCATCAGTCAATGGAAACACCACTAGAGAGCAGCTTACCTTCCCTATATTAGACACACATTACGATAAGATAAAAAAAATCCTGGAGTATTTTTCTATTTTTCCATCAATGATAAAAGGAGCTCGTATGACTACCTTGGAATAGACAGCTAACTTCTAGAGGGAACAAAACCTGCTCTTTGTGAATGGGTTCACCAGCTAAGATGTTTCTTCTCTACTCCACAGAGATCGTCAAAGAGGACATTTTAATTCTTTTAGAAATTTAATTCTCGGTGAGTAAACCAGCTAAAGGCCATGATTTTGATCTGCCTGGAAGGACATAACTTTTTGGTGACTACCAAATTCTAAGTTCATGTCCAGGATCAAATACTGAGGACTGAATGATTTCTGCCTTCAATCCAGTATTGACTTCAACGTGTAGGATCTGAACTAGGAATTGTAATTTATTAGATAATTTTAAAATAGTTTATTCTTGCCAATTTAGCTGTGAATTTCTTGATATCTGTGTTTTTCTAGCTTAACAAAGCATCAGTTCTCACAGAGAATCTAAGCTCTCCCTCTACAAGCACTACAAAATAGCAGCTGTATTCAGAATTAAACTAACACCCAGGCTTGAGGATAAATCCCTGTAGAAATTAGTGTAATTTGGCTCAGTTTCCCCCTAAAGCATGGGAAGGACTGACAAACCACAATTGCTCCTACATAATGGCAATAGCTGTCAAATTCTGTTGAAACAGAAGAAGCGAAGTAACCTTAGGAGACGCCTGGATAACTGAGATTTTAACAATGCTGCTTCCACACTCTAGTGGCATGTTTCGCCTCTACGTTTTGTGGTTATAACCACTGTTGAAAGAACTGTCTACTGGTTAGAGACTGCCGAAAGGGAAAAGTAAAAAACCAAAAAATTCCAATGCTGTGACTTGGGGCTAAGAAAATGTTGCCTATCCCTCCTCAGCCTCAATATATAATATAGAAAATATTAAAAAATGATGTATTTATATACACACAATAATAAAAATACAATAGATTCACAAAAATTAATGAGCTCAAACCCAGTTCCCACATTAAAAATACACAATATTTTAAAAGTGGAGGATATGGCTGTGAATGAGAGAGTCATGAACATTTGCACAGTGTATGATCTGATCATGATTTACAAACTAAGGCTTCATGCACAGGGCACTGCCTAGGGATTAATGACCAGCTGGGAGAGTTGATAGTGTAGGACAAAGCTAAGGATCATTAACTCCAGCTAGTTATAAACTCCCCAGAAAATGCCTTACACTAAAATTGATATTGTAATTACCCATTTTATAAATAAAATAAACAGTAATATTGAAGTAGCAAATTGCTTTTGCTGCGTCCCTTTTTCTTGCAAAGCTCTGAAAACTGAAGCATTCTAGGTGATGTGAACCTGGTGCTTTTTGAAAGTGAATTCTGCATGAAAGCCAGTGAAATTAACAGTTTTTAGCGTAGGCCCTAACAACATACAGTTTACTAGTATGTTGGGCAGGAGAGCGGCAAGCAACCTTGCACAGAACACAAAGAAATTCTGAATGCAAAATTCAATGCAGACAACCTTGCACAGGGAGACATGATCTCTGCACTGAACAATTAAGCACCCATGGGAACTCGGGGCTGAATATAAAAAATTTTTAAGTAAAAAAACCCAAAAAACAACGACCGCCCCCCTACTGGCACAGAAACAAGGGAAGTCTATAATGCCTTGATTTGAATTTGCAGCTCAAGTATAGCACAAAGACCAGTAATGCAAAGTTGGTACCAGCCCTTTCAAACAAGTCCTTGAGCATGAACCTGCTTTACATGGGAGAAGTGTGGTTGCAGTGCTGAGCTAGGTCAANCACCCATGGGAACTTGGGGCTGAATATAAAAAATTTTTAAGTAAAAAAACCCAAAAAACAACGACCGCCCCCCTACTGGCACAGAAACAAGGGAAGTCTATAATGCCTTGATTTGAATTTGCAGCTCAAGTATAGCACAAAGACCAGTAATGCAAAGTTGGTACCAGCCCTTTCAAACAAGTCCTTGAGCATGAACCTGCTTTACATGGGAGAAGTGTGGTTGCAGTGCTGAGCTAGGTCAAGAGCCCACGGCAGTTCAACAGCGGTCTACGAAAAGCTGTAAATAAGTTAGCATTAACCAACAGTTACAAGTATTTTCTCTTTGCCTGACTACACTGGGAAAGGTTCCCCAGCGTTGAGTCCCTGCGTTACCCATCTCCTCCCAGGTAGAGTCTGTTCTTTTAGAGAGAGTGGTGATCACAACTTAGTAACACCAACTGGAAAATTGAGTGAAGACTGGGTTTCAAAAGACAGGTAACAGCCTCTAGAAGTGTCAAGAAATTACTCTTAGAGGAAGTCAGATGGCAGGAATGCAGGCCTAGAACATTCTCATTCACACGTAATGCAAAGATTTGCTTACCTGTTCGTTAGGCTCAAAGCTTATCTCTTCTTTTTCTGTCCTCATAGCTATTAACTTTGTGCTACCAGAAGGGTCTGTCTTACTGTCCAACCGCTCCAGTTTTGGGGGTATGTCTGGTAAACCAATATCTTTAGTATCATCTTTATCTAGCAAGTAGCGAAGTAGTGCATTATTATTCTTCTTAGGACTCGCTGGCTCCTGTTTAACAGTCACCTCTGAACCAGGAGCTGTGCTACTGGACTCCTGGTTCAGTTCTTTGCCTGTGGCCTCTGCTGTGAGCTTGGCCAAGTCTACAGGAGAACTACTGTCCTGCAATAGTCTGTGCAAAATTTTATGCTTCTCCTTGAGCGAGGTTCCGTGTGCTGAACCAGACCCAGGCAACCCTCCCGTGGAGTCCTTGCTAACGTCTCCCATGGTACTGGACAAAGGCGAAGGCTCCATCTGATCCGATTTGGTGGTCAGCAATTGTAATAGCTTTGTCTGGCTTTTTCCATCGTGCAGTTTATTCTGTCCATCAGGTCTCTCGCCACTGATGACTGGTGGCATGTTGCTATCGCTATTATCTTTCTGTTCTCCTGAATGGCAGCTGCTCTCTGCTTGTCCAGTTGTACCTTCTGATTGCTCCCCGTATAGTCCAAAGCAGTCTTTAGAGTCCAGACTTCCCATCTTACTTAGCTGGGGAGGATTCATATTCACAGGGGAATTTTGTAAATTTCCCATTTTTAGGTCAGGTGAAGCCAACGACGATCCTAGAGAAACGCCATGGCCCTCGCTGAGGGCCTGAAGTGCGTTCAGGGAACTGTTGGTGTAGTTATGGCTATTTCCTGTGCTGCTGCAGACTCCCACGGGTGAATGCAAGCTTCCTGCAGGGGAGAACTGACTGGGTGGGATTCGAGGACTTCCTGCCACTCCAGGGCTCACGCGATGCCTTGGGGAAAGCATAGAGTTTGGCTGCCCTGGGTTCATGCCGGGGCTGCTTTGTGAGGGGCTATTCATTTTTAGTGCATAGTTACTACCCTGAGGAGTGGATGCTTGTATGCTCGACACATGGTTCATTCCCCCTGAACCACCAAACCTGCCTGCTGGCATGCCCATTTGTTCCTTTGGGCCATTTATGGCAAAATTTATATTGCTACTGATGGTCATATCCTGACCTGGGTTCCCACTGCACATGGCCTGATGGGCAGGGCTGCTGGAGCTAATCGGGTTCAGTATCTTCCCCATTCCTTGTCCAGTCAAATCCTGATTCATTCCACAGACGTTCTGCTCTCTATGTGGCAAGGGGAAGAAAAACAACCCATTAGCTAAAATGATAGTGGCCAACTTGCAATTACATTACAGAAAAAGAAGCAAAACCCCAAGCCTCGCTTTAAAATAAACACAACAAGCCTACAATTAAAAGCAAATTGACAATTTGACAAAAGTGATGTGCAACTCTCAACATGGCTGCACATTAATGGTACGGTTTTTCAGCACCTTATTAACAAATCAGTGGAAGAGAGGAGAAACAAAATTATACCTCGTTTAAATGACAGTCATTAGAAATGCAGATAGGTTACAATTTCAGAGTCTCTCCCTTTAATGTTTATCTCTTCCCTACAATTCTGCAAGAGCTAACTTCTAGAACTGACAGAAATCTCATCTGAAACACATGACCCAAACAAATACATGTTTTACAAGACAGCTGTGGACAGCTGTTTGCTGGAGTTTTGAATTTCTATGAGTTAGCCCCACCACAAGGCTGGAGTGGGCTATTTGCCCACAAAGTTCATAGTGAAAAGAAAAGTTGAAAAAGTTGCATTTCTACACTGCCAGAGTATTGCAATACTGCTCCAAAACGGCATGTGAGCCAAGAGAACTACTGGATACTGCTTCAGAATGGGAACAGTCTGTTAGCAATCCAGTCCTGCATGAGTGTTTAGGAAAAGAGGAGAAGAAAGAAAAAACCCACACACATAGGAGCTGAAACTCGTATTTTAGAAATGTAGCCTGTTAGATGGAGGAAACAAAAGAGACAGACACACACACACTCAGAGAAAAAGCTCTTGTGAGAGCACCTGAAGGTCACTTCTCTTTTCTTCAGTAGATTTTAATTAGTTTATGGGAAGCTGCGATGTACTTTTTACTTCTGCGCTAAAACTTGAATCAGAAAAATCAGACATATTCCCAAATGCTAAAAGCTATAAAAGAGACAGAGTCAAGTAGATTAGGAAGAAAAAAATATGAGGTTTTGAGAAAAATCAAATCAACTCTGGACTTCCAAAACGAAATACTAATGGAACATTATTTTCGATGAGATGAAAACCATTCCTACTTGCACAGGATAAGTGCAGATAAACCTTCGCATTTTGCTGAAGCACGAGAAGTGAAAGAACTGAAGCACACAGAGTAGTGAAGCTTGTTACTCTGCATTTGTTACCTTTGGTATAAAGGCAAAGGTGAAGAACATTAACTACAAAAAGAGAGGTGGATTTTTAAAACCTTATTACAAATACAATAGTACCACTGTTCTGCTAAAAAAGCAAGAATATTTGCAAGTACCATTTTTAACTTAATAGTGCTTATTTAAATTTAAGATCTAGCACTTCATGAAATACCAAGTAAATTCAGCAATCCAAAGAAAACAAATTTCAGAGAGCTTTTGGTCAGGTCACTTTCAAAATCTACAATACCTGTAAAATAGTTTCAGTTTTAATTACCGCTCTAAGCTGTTTTCTTCCTCTCAAAAAAGTGATACTGTGCATACAGGGAAAGAGCACTGTAATTATAATCAGTAATTAAAACCTGAAAAAAAACCCAACCTGACACTAACATACCAGGATATGCAATGACTTAATTCAAATTTTACACTGAAGTTCTGAGGTCAGTGGTTACTTATCCTTGACTTTAACATATTATTGCCTGCGCCTTTTTTTTTTTTAAAAAAAACTAATAGTGGCGGCAATTCTCAGGATTGGACATGCGAAAGGCATGACTCCAAGCACCAGAAAAGACAGGGAATGAAGAGAGACAAGGAGTTNTGGTTACTTATCCTTGACTTTAACATATTATTGCCTGTGCCTTTTTTTTTTTAAAAAAAAACCTAATAGTGGTGGCAATTCTCAGGATTGGACATGCGAAAGGCATGATTCCAAGCACCAGAAAAGACAGGGAATGAAGAGAGACAAGGAGTTAAAATATGCAGTTTGTCTAAAATGCAGTTCTAATAATCATAACATATTCTTTAAAGAAGACCCAGGCCCAACGTGTGACTGACTCTGAACTTCAGGAATCTAATCCTTCAAAGTTTTCTAAATTGAAGTACATTGGGAAAGTTTCTTGTCTACAATGCAAAATACGGGAAATTAAAATACTGAATCTAAGGACATGAGATTAGATTTTGTTTAATGGAAGATCTTGATGTGAAAATCCAGCATGCCATTTGTAAGTCCTGAAATAATCTTACAGTCTTTTCCTGCTGTAAGCATTGAATTCAAAAACTTATTTTGTTTTCATGCTGTCAGTTCTAGGTCAACTGAA